>CM053753.1:83060559-83102374 GCA_028658305.1 Pachyuromys duprasi | reverse complement strand
CTTCTCCCTAGATGCCAAAAAAGCATTCGGCAAAGTCCAACATCCATTCATGTTTAAAGTCTTAGAGAGACTAGGGATACAAGGCACATACATAAACATAGTAAAGGCAATATACAGCAAGCCTATAGCCAACATCAAACTCAATGGAGAGAAACTTAAATCAATCCCACTGAAATCAGGGACAAGACAAGGCTGCCCACTGTCTCCATATATCTTCAACATAGTACTTGAAGTCCTAGCTAGAGCAATAAGATAACTGAAGGAGATCAAAGGGATACAAATTGGAAAGGAAGAAGTCACAGTATCACTATTTGCAGATGATATGATAATATACATAAGCGACCCCGAAAATTCAACCAGAGAACTCCTTTAACTGATAAACACCTTCAGCAAAGTGGGTGGATACAAAATCAACTCAAAAAAAATCAGAAGCCCTCCTGTACAACAAATACAAAAGGGCTGAGAAAGAAATTAGGGAAACAACACACTTCACAATAGCCACTAATAACATAAAGTACCTTGGGGTGACTCTACCCAAGAAAGTGAAAGACCTTTTTGTGCAAAACATCAAATCCCTGAAGAAGAAATTGAAGAAGATATCAGAAGATGGAAAGATCTCCCATGTTCATGGAATGGTAAGATTAACATAGTGAAAATGGCCATTCTGCCAAAAGCAATCTATGGATTCAATGTAATCCCCATCAAAATACCAACACAATTCTTCACAGACCTTGAAAGAAAAACCCTCAACTTCATATGGAGAAACAAAAAACCCAGAATCTCCAAAACAATACTGTAGAACAACAGATCATCTGGAGGTATCTGCATCCCTGACATCAACCTGTACTACAGAGCAATAATAGTAAAAACGGCGTGGTATTGGCATAGAAACAGAATAGTGGATCAATGGAAATGAATAGAAAACCTAGAAATAAACCCACACACCCATGGAAGCTTGATTTTTGACAAAGAAACCAAAACCATTCAATGGAAAAAAAGACAACATCTTCAACAAATGGTTCTGGTCCAACTGGAGGTTTATATGCAGAAAAATGAAAATAGATCCATATTTATCACCCTGTACAAAACTAAAGTCCAACTAAAGACCTCAACTTAAAACCAGACACACTAATTCATTTAGATGAAAAAGTGCGGAAGACCCTAGAACTCATCTGCACAGAAGACTACTTATGAACAGAACACCAACCCCACAGGCTCTAAGGATAACAATCAATGAATGGGACAGCATGAAACTGAAAAGCTTCTGTTAACAAAAGCCAGTTTCATAAAAAAAAAATGACAACCTGCAGACTGGGAAAGGGTCTTCACCAACCCTACATCTGACAGAGGGCTAATATCCAGTATATATGAAGAATTCAAGAATGTAAAAAGCAACAAATCAAGTAATTCAATTAAAAAATGGATTATGGAGCTAATCAGAGAACTCTCTGTAGAAGATTGTATAATGGCAGAAAAATGCTTAAAGAAATGGTTAATGTCCTTAGCCATGAGGGAGATGCAAATCAAAACGACCCTGAAATTTCACCTAACACCTGTCAGAATGGCTAAGATCAATAACTCAAGTGACAACACATCCTGGAGAGGTTGTGGAGAAAGGGGAACCCTCCTCCATTGCTGGTGGGAATGCAAACTTGTACAACCACTCTGGAAATAAATTTGGCGCTTTCTTAGACAATTAGGAATAGTGCTTCCTCAAGACCCAGCTATACCACTATTAGGCATATATCCAAAAGATGCTCCAGTACACACAACACGGACATTTGCTCAACCATGTTGAAAGCAGCTATATTCGTAATAGCCAGAACCTGGAAACAACCCAGATGTCCCTCAGTTGAGGAATGGATACAGAAATTCTGGTGCTTTTACGCAATGGAATTCTACTCAGCAATTAAAAAGGAGGAAATCATGAAATTCGCAGGCAAATGGTGGGACCTGGAAATGATCATCCTAAGTGAGGTATCCCCAAAGCAGAAAGAAACATATGGTATATACTCACTTATATAGACCTATAGGATAGGGGGGTCATGCTGAAATCTACACACCTAGGGAAGATAAGCAAGAAAGAGAACCTGGGGCAAGATGATCAATTCTCACTTAGACAAGTGGGCTGGACTTTGAATGTAGGAGAAAATAAGCAACAGGACAGGAGCCTACCACAGAGGGCCTCTGAAGGACTAACTAGCAATGTATCAAAGCAGATATTAAGACTCACAACCAAACCTTCGGCAGAGTGCAGGGAATCATATGAAAGAAAGGGGAGTTAGTAAGACTTGGCGAGGACAAGAGCTCCACAAAGACCAAACAGATAAGGGCACAGGGATCTTTTATGAGACTGTTTCTTCAACCAAGGATCCTGTATGGATATAACCTAGAACCCCTGCTTGGATATAGCCCATGGTAACTCAGTATCCAACTGGGTACCCTAGTAAGGGAAAAAGTGACTATTTCTGTCATTAACTCAATTGCTGGCTTTTCAAACACCACCCCCTCCCACCCCGAGAGTGGAGCAGCCTTGCTAGACCCCTGAAGAGGACATTGCAGCCAGTCCTGAAGAGACCTGATAAGCTAGGATCTGATGGAAGGGGAAGAGGTTCTTCCCTATCAGTGTACTTGGAAAGGTTCAGGGATGAGATGAGTGAGGGATGGGGAGAGTGGGAGGGAATGAGGGAAGGTGCTACGGCTGGGATACAAAGTACATAACCTGTAATTAATATAAAAATAAATAAATTAAAAAATGATATAATAAAATAATCTTATAATTAGATGTGTAAATGTGAGAAAAGTTTTGAGGAGGAAAATGCAGTTTGGGGGCTAATGTTCACTTTGATTTCTTTCTGTAATGAAATATAACCATTTTTAAAATTTGTATAATTTCTGACATTATTATAATTCAAGTTTTGAAGAATACAAAGTCACCTCATTTTACCCTGTTACATTAATTGCATGCTGTAGTGTCAATTTGAAAAACACAGCTTTAACAAATGGGTTGTATAAAAGAACTTCTGTTAGTTTTGATCAAATAACACACGTAGATTATTTTTGTTGTTTTAAGTTGATTATAGTCTCCAGAAAATATTTTAGGTAGGTAAATATTAGTTCTGCCCTTTCAAGCCTTACCTTGAGCATAAAAGCAAACTATTTTAGGCCAAATCCTTTCATGTATAGAACAATTTCTTGGGTAAACAGTAAGTATACATAAAATAATTTGATATTTGCAGCTCAGTGAAATCCTAGCTTTATGACCTTTTGACCCTCCAACCAAATATTAAAAAGAAGGCTCATCTTATATAAAAAGTATGCTTACATTGTAGATATAGAATTCTTTTTCTCTTTTGTGTGATGTCAAATACTTAGAAAACCAATGGCTAGACACAAGACCAAGTAATGATAGAGGTTCATAAGAATTTTTGCTCTGATTATGCATAGATGAGAAGTTATTTATAAATACTTTTGTTAATTTACATCTCTTATATTTACAGTTATTAATTTTAGTAAAAATTCATTGCTAATATTCATTTATAATGACCAACATGCCATTAATTTCACCAATTCAACCATGTTTCGGAGATTCATCATTCTCTTTGAAAAGTTTCTTGTTATCATTGCCATATTATCCAGTATGGATAATAGAAATACTTTCAGCAGTTACTCCCAACTATTATTTCCTATATTTTATTTCTGAACATTCTTTATAATTCAGATTCCATGATTAGAATAAGTGACCAATAACAGAAATGCAATGTGTCTACTACAACATTACATTTAGTCATAAAAACAAGAATATTATTTTTTTTTCCAAAAAAGCTTTGAAGTTACTCCCTGTGGCTGAATTGTTGATTGATAACTGAAACATCTCAGAAATCTCATTATGTTCTGCTTTCTTTTTGGCATAAAAAATCTCTGTTGATCCTACTGCATACTTCCTGACTTCTTTATTATCCTTTCAACTGTAATTGTAGGAGCCATGCTCACTCAGGGTATTTTATAGAAGATTTCATATTTAAGATTGCAAATCCTGAGTTGGCTTGATATTGACTGATTATCTCTTGCTTTATTTTCCTTTTTGTTATACCAAGAATTTATCATAAGTTAAATTACATAAGTACTCTGCCAATGAACTTTATATCCCTAGATATTGATCTATATTTTTATAGTCTGTTGATAATTTACTCAAGTTGGCTTTGAATTAGGGAATCCTACACAGCCTCTCTGGTACCTTGGATTATTGAAGTGCATCACTTGCTATTTACATTACTTCCTCTAACTCAAATAAGTTTATGAAAGCTGATTTGCCATGTGAATATTGTTTAGCAAAATTAAGATCTCTTGGACACTCAAACAAAAGAAAATCTCAATGTTAGTTGCTCAGATGTAATATACTAGTAATTCTGCATCTATTTGGTTAATAAATTCATACCCAACTAGGCAAAAATGCTTGTGTTGGCCTCTCTTATGTCTAGAATTGCAGAAAAGAATGGAGTGTAGGTTTAATAATAATAGGTGTAGTCACAATTGATTACCAGGATTTATGAAAAGACTTTGTAATTACTCACCATAAAGCTTCAATGAAAACAGGCCAGAAAAGCAGCTAATTTCAGAAATCCTGTGGCTGCTTGTCAAGGGCTTAAGCAGCCAATGATAGCCAGGGTCACTGGTTCTGAAATACCAAGGGAGCCTGCTAGTTGTAGGTTTCAATAACACCATTGGGAACTTTCCATTTAGTCCAATACTTAAAAATGGCCAGTGGGAGTTTGCAGTAAATGCAATCAATGTTGAAAGCAAGCTGTTATTAAAAACATGGGTAAACATTGATTTTAAGTTTCAGGTCCATTCAGGACTAATCTTGGATAGGTTTCTAACACCTTCCTATGGCAAAGAGTGAGTGTTATAGTAACACATAAAATACACAGAATGCTTTTCACAGTGAGCTTTTGCTTATATAATTGAGTTACTATATTTTGAAATCATGTAGCTTTTCTTATAACTAACCGTATCAAAAGAATAAAAAGTCTCCTTTGGCTTCGTGACCTTAGGCAGTGTGCATATCTAATTTTCAATATGGTTGTAATTTTTTTCCGTATGACAGGCAGCGAATCCTATATTTTGAGCATTTCCATTAGTGCCACTTTGGGATCCATCATCATTCAGCTTATGTCTACTGAAGTATGTTTTGCTGATTTGGATATAAATGGGCTGTGAATTGTAGTTACAGATGGCTCAGAAATGTAGTATATAATGTGCAAACTATGAATGACTAGAAGAAAGCTGACAGAAATACTACAGTGGAAAATGACTTACCATTTCAGTTACATATAAGGATACACTAACATCAAAACAACAAGAATTGTATACAATAAGCTGTTCCCAACCTCCCCCCAAATTACAACCATCTAGCAGATAGTAAAATGAGGATGGGCATTTCAATTAAAATATATAAGTTCTTTTTTTTTATCATTCTCCCATTTTCTGGCAAGTTTCTGTGTTGGCAGGATATGAGAGGCCATGTGCTCTCAGAAGTGATACACAGTGGGGAAGGTCAGTAAGAAAAATTGAGCCAAAGACCTTGAGGGGAGCCAGAATCCTGCTAAATAACACTAAATAAATGCCAAGTCTAAAGGGAGGGTGTTGGATGGCAAGCAACATGCAATTTTCTATTTACAACCAGACGGGAGCTAAGTCAGAATGCAGAGCAAGGAGACAAGTAGCCAAGGGTTTTGTAGAGCTATTTAACTACTGAATATTAATATTAATTGCTTAGGATGCCACCTTGAAATGGAATTGATAGCTGTTTCCAACTTAAGTTCATAATTTTCATGATAAACCATTCAAAGGTTTTCTTTTACAAGTGAAATAAAGTAAATCTTAAAATCTTAATAACTAATTTAAAAATATGTGGAAACTTCAAGGTTCTTTTCTATCCCTTTTCTGATATTCCACACATGTTAATCCGGATGCCTTCTTCCTATGCTTTTCCTGACACCAGCGCCCCATTCCAATGTTTGAAATTTTTTTCAACATTTGTGAGAATATTTCCTCCCTTCTATTTTTTATTTTCATTCTTCTTCTTAAATTTAACAAGCACCCTTGTGATATTGTCTTTTATGCTGGGTTAACTGTATTGTATCTCTTAAAATAATAAACTTGCTTTCAACACTTTCTGAATTTTTTATTCTCCACTGATTTCATCTTTCAATTTTATTATTTTTGTAGTAAAATTTTCTCTTTTATAACAAGATGTTTTAGTAAGTGAATATCAATTTACAAACTTAATTATTTTGAACCTTTCTTCAATTTTCTCCTCAATATGTCTCAAATACCATTAAATTTGATTTTAATGTTTCAGAATCTAAGGTTAATTTATATTAAAGCTTTTTAAAATGATTTCATAATATGCCTGCCTGATTTATAGGCAATCAGAAATGTAGCCGTAGTGTGATTTGCACTAAATGTGCTAAATACATGAAGATGTCCAGCCTGTCTTCTGTCATTGCTTCATGCGGCTTAGTTTATCAAACACCTACATGTTTTGAGAATCAGCACAACTAAGAATTGGCAGTTTGTGGGAGATCAATGAACACTGCCACAGTGTTGTGGTTTGAATGTGAAATGTTCCCCAGCTGGCAGGGTTGACTTGCTGTGCAACCTTCAGGAAGTAAGGCCTAGCCAGAGTACACTGTGTGCTGTTTCTTGAGATTTATAGCCAGGACCTACCGATAGAAAAATCTCCGGGTGTCTTTGAGAGTGACAGAGCTATTCTCTGTTATTATCTGTGCTAGCTAGGAAAGCTGAGATGCCATAAATTTGTAGGTTACCAAAGCTACTCTAAGCCAGTGGCTGTAAGGCCCCCTTGTCTTATAAACTCAAAGACTAAAATTCCCAAACCACAAAATATGACTTTTAGAAATAAATGTCTTATTAAAGAAATTTTCAGAAAGAGAGAGGGGGAATGAGGAAGAAAGAGCTCCTGGATAGCATTCTGCTTTTTACCTCAAAGTCAATAAATAAGGCTTTACTGAACAGAAGGAGGGGAGAGGGTTAAACATTTCAATCTAGTTTCCACTACAGATATTGAGGTACATGGCAGTTTCAGTCACACTCAGCATGGGTACTGGAAACCAGCAACCCTTTAGAGGAAAAAGAAAACCAGATGTCCCTTCCCGCATATTCAGCCTGTGGCCAAGGCCTCTTGGCCTAATCACTTCTGGTCTCTGTAAAGGACAAAGCAACCCAATGTCATTCTGAGCTTATAGCCAAAAAAGGAGTTGTTCACTTTTCTTTAATGTCTTTTTTTACCTTAAAAGGCCTAGAAAATTTCTACCTCCCGGATTTATCACCATTGCTTCCCCAAATTGTGCTTTCTAATCCTCCCAGATGTAAGCTATTGCCATCAAGCTTTCCCTACAGTGACAAGTGGTCTCTTAAACCATGGGTCCAAACAAATCTTTTCTCCCTAAGTATTCTTTTTTTTTAATTTATTACTTATTATAATTTATTCACTTTGAATCCCGGCTGTAGCTCCCTCCCTCATCTCCTCCCAGTCAAATAGTAGTTAAACTTTGTGTATGTGTTTGCAACCATTTCTATTGCATGAGAGAGGAGAAGCAAATCTTAGACATCCTAGTAATAAGAAGTCAATCCTGAACCAACCACAATAAGAAGAGTCAAATGGAAATAAACATGTTCTCTTCCATTTGGATTGCACATTGATGCCACTCAAGGTGCCTGTCCTCTTATAGTTTTCTACATTTTGCATGGAACCAAATTTGAGAATCTCTCTCCATAACTGGAGGATGACTAAATTCTGTGTGTACTCCTTTAAAAAGACCTGAGCAGGGTCTTTTTAAGCAGACCAGAACAGAATTTTATTTTATACCTACCTGAAGATTCAGAAGTCCAATATATATTTGATATCAGATATAGTTGATACATATATATATATATATATACTGACATATTTAGTGTCTGACATTTTGGTGTCTTACAATAAAGCTGTTAGCTGATGCCTCTATTACTCAATTTATTTAGAAACCAGGAAGACAATGTGCAGTTTCCTTAATGTTAAGCTTCAAGCTTTGAATGTCAGTGACTCCAATCTCTCAGATTAGAAGATCTCCCCCTACCTCCATTCCTTGGAACTTTCAGTACTTCTGACATAGCTCTCAGAACCTACTCACAGTTCTAAGCATCTCATCTCCCTGCAACTCAGAGTTGTCCTTGGTAGCTTCCTAAATCTAGCTTTTTCTTTAACGTCTGAATGAATATTCCTTAAAGATACCAGCCCCAAGTGCAATAATGTTAATTTACTTAATTAGAAATTTAAAAAAAGCAAATCGACAAAAATATATCTAAAGTAGACTTTATTTGAAACATTTGAATTTCATGTTATGCACAGGAGAGACAGATTGGAAGAGAGTTCCCATATCTGGTGATAACAAAAATGTGGGCCCGTTCATGCATGTAGTACTGTGATTGCTTTGCTAGCCACAGCTTTGGCCATAATGACAGTTTTCACCAGACCATCTTTTCTGACTGTCAATGAAAGGAAAAGCACTCCTTGAGATTCCATGCAGAACTGTGGGAATGGCAATGCCAAAGTGAAATCTGTCAGAGCAGACACAGGCACCCGGTGCAACTGTGCCCACAGTGAAGACATTGCCAAAACTGGTATCTGCGGCAGTGGCCACTGGACCCTACAGTGCAGCTGTCAATGTCAAGACAACAGTTCCTCGGGGATGCCTTGGAAGCAGCTGTTGAATCAGAGTCTCTGACACCAGGTTTGCGTTCCTGATGGTGTGTCTTTACTTCAGTTTCTGCTTGTTTCCGTACTATTATACACCGTCTGGCATGCCTCCTTCATATCACACTTTGATGGTAGCTGCCAACACCCAGCAACTGGATGTAGGAGAGAAACAGAGGTGGGCAGCTATCAGCCAAGTGGCTAGGCCCCTAGTGTTCATTGCCTTTGGTGGAAAACAACTATGGTTGTGTCAACGAAAACTAAATGATAAAATTTGTGTCAATGATGGTTGTCAAGAGTTTTGCTCATTGTCAATAACTTACAGAGGAACACAGTCCTTTAGTACCTTAGAAAAACTAAGATTCAGTATACAATCATTATCAGGTAGGTCTACTTAATTTTTTATCTGTGCTTTTTAAAAACATGAAAAAGTAACCTTTAGACTAGTTGAACCTTTATTTTCTGCTTCACACTTTCTATATCTTCTGTTGAAGATGAACATGTATCTTTATGTGACAGAATCCAGAAGTATTAGAAAATGCTTCTTTGGGCGTTTTATTTCCTTACATAAAAGTATTTAATCTTATTCATAAATTTTGGTCTTTGTGCCTTAATCACATCTTCAAGGCAATGTATTTTAACACACTTTCATTAGAAGTCAAGTTTTAGCATCAATTTATAGAGGATACCATTATTCAAAACTCAGCAACAACCATTAACATAAGGGTCAGAATTTTAAATTGGTCTAACATCAAAAGGGAATTATCACAAGTATTTATAACAATGAATACATGCAAGCAATCGACTTTATGCCTATTTAGGAGCTTGCATAAGAAAATCTCTAAAGTCCATAAAATATTTTCCTCTGCAGTCATTATAATGAGCAAAGAATTCTCAGTCTTAGGCTAGTAAAGATAGGGAGCAGAGGTATTTGTACCAGCAACTGATGGAAAACTGGGATAGGTACACAATGGTTTGACTTGTAAGGAAAATAAAAAATGAATTAATCTTGGCCAGAGATGCCTCTCAGACTAAACATATGAGGGAAGTGTCCTATATGAAACAAAATAGTCTGTTTTCCATGTGATGTCTGCCGGTCTTCCAAATAGTGCAGAAATAGAGTCTTGAGTTAGACCCCTAGAAGAAGCCAATGTTATGACTCTGGTCAATTCTCACTCATGTCAGATACAGTACTATTTCAAACCTCATGTGCTACAATGACCCAGAGTTGAAAAGAAAAATAATCAGTTCTACTATTATTCATATCATTGTTCTATAGAACATGTCTGTAGTTAAACAATATGGAAAATTTCAAATTTCTACTTGTCTAATATTGTTTATGCGTGGTTTCTGTCTCTATTGTTGGGCTTTCCTTTAGGCTACCAGAGGAGAATTATATTCTAACTAATCTTTCAGACAATGCTACTATTAGTAAACACAAATCAAAGTCTTATGTGGAATATATAGTCAGTTTTGAAAAAGAAATGATTAAATTTGGTTCTATTGGTCCCACCATTCAAAGTGAGTTTATAACGTTAACATGGGAAGACACGTTTTTCAAAACAAGTATTTCTCTAAATAATTTAGGCTCTAGGCATTACATCTTTGTATGTTTTGATATATGAATGCTTTTTTTAAATACAGACTATCCAAGGAGGGAACGCACAAAAATCTTGGTTCCTTGTCTAAAGAACTGAAGAATGATCTAACCAGAGGATGGAATTCCAATGCTGACCAACATAATTTTGAATAATCTCTCATATATCCAGAGAAGATAGTCTTGACCATATGCATATGAGATGGGAAATGTTATAGCAAACTTACACCAAGTGGGCTTTTTAAATATGATAATTTTATTGTATCATTATTCTAAGGTCACTGGTTGATTTCTTCCAAATAAAATGAGGATGACCATTTCCACACATGTCTCTCACTTCTCAGTACTTGCTAAGAAATATGGTGCTTCTTGGTTTGTAGAAGTCAATCAATTTTTTCATTTATCTCTCTTTCTTTATTCATATTTTTTCTTCTGGAAGGACATAGACAATATATTGATAGTCACACTATCAACTTAGACTTTGTACATTGCTCTTGTTTGTGAATAAAACCACATCATAAGAATTA
Source organism: Pachyuromys duprasi (assembly GCA_028658305.1). Lineage (NCBI taxonomy): Eukaryota > Metazoa > Chordata > Mammalia > Rodentia > Muridae > Pachyuromys > Pachyuromys duprasi. The sequence continues at coordinate 83,091,492 of CM053753.1, read as the reverse complement.
GAGCTATTACTTTAGTATTAGCAGAGCATAAAACATAATGTATAATCTATACACCTTGAAAAGCCACATAATTTCTGAAATTGAGAGGAAGTCAGGGCTTGAGTTATTAATGATGGGAGATGGAAACGGTTAATATGTTCACTACCCATAATACTATTGGATACCCTATAATGGATGTGTTGACATGACTACAGTTTGATGAAAGGGAAGCACATGAATTGACACATGAGGACATTATAGAACATGAAGGATAAAATTGTCTTATATTTGAAATGAGTGAGAACTGACCAGAATCATATCATTAAAATCTTCCAGGAGCCAAAAACAAGATAATATTTCCTTTCTTATGTATTTGGAGGAATGGGTGTACTTTTCAATTTTTAACTTTGTGTTTCTTTTCTTATTGCTTTCCATGGTTATAATGATGCTTCAAAACACCAGTGTATTTATAAAAGCACTATACTAATATTCTTTCATTAGGACATTAAAAGTAATTTACTCTCATTTACCAATTCTTGATAACATAATATGTAGAACAGTGATTTATAAGAACAAGATGAATTTCATGTTTTTATATGATACACGAATATGTGATACTTAGTTCACACTCTTTCCAGAACATTAATTTAAATAGTAAAAGATTCCACTTATTTTATTAAATGAAATAATCATTTTTTAATGTTTATGGTTCCTTTAAAAAATGTTCCTTTAGATCTTCACTAACCCTATATCTGACAGAGGGCTAATATCCAGAATATATAAAGAAATAAAGAAATTAAAAAGCAACAAATCAAATAATCCAATTTAAAAATAGGGTACCAAGAAGAAAATTCTCTGTAGAGGAATATAAAATGGCTGAGAAACACTTATAGAAATGCTCAAAATCCTTAGCCCTTGGGGAGATGCAAATCAAAACGACCCTGAAATTTCACCTTACACCCATCAGAATGGCTAAGATTAAAAACTCAAGTGACAACACATGCTGGAGAGGATGTGGAGAAGGGAGAACCTTTCTCCATTGCTGGTGAGAATGTAAACTTGTACAAATACTTTGGAAATCAATCTGGTGCTTTCTCAGACAATTAGGAATAGCACTTCCTCCAGATCCAGCTATACTACTCGTAGGCATTTATCCAAAAGATGCTCAAGTACACAACAAGGACATTTGTTCAACCATGTTCGTAGCAGCTTTATCTGTAATAGCCACAATCTGGAAACAACCCAATGTCCCTCAAAGGAGGAATGGATACAGAAATTGTGGTACATTTACACAATGGAATACTACTCAGCAATTAAAAACAAGAAAAACATGAAATTTGCAGGCAAATGGTGGGATCTAGAAAAGATCATCCTGGGTGAGATATCCCAGAAGCAGAAACACACACACGGTATATACTCACTTATAAGTGGATACTAGACCTATAAGATAGGATAAACATACTAAAATCTGTACACCTAAAGAAGCTAAACAGGAAGGAGGACCCTGGGTAAGATTATCAATCTTCACTTAGAACGACAAATGGACTAGACATTGGATGTAGGAGAAAACAAGAAACAGGACAGGAGCCTACCACAGAGGGCCTCTGAAAGACTCTACCTAGCAGTGTATCAAAGCAAAGGGTGAGACTCATAACCAAACTTTAGGCAGAGTGTAGGGAATAATATAAAAGAAGGGGAGTTAGTAAGACCTGGAGAGGACAGGAGTTCCACAAGGAGAGCAACAGAACCAAAATACCTGGACACAGGGGTCTTTTCTGAGACTGATACTACAACAAAGGACCTAGTGGATAATAACCTAGAATCCCTGCTCAGATGTATCCCATGGCAGTTCAGTATACAAATGGGTACCCTAGTGAGGGGAACAGAGCCTATCTCTGACATGAAATCAGTGGCTGGCTCTTTGATAACCCCTCCCCTCCACCTGAGGGAGGAGCAACCTTACCAGGCCACAGAGGAAGACATTGTAGCCAGTCCTGATGAGACTTGATAAGCTACGATCAGAAGGAAGAGGAGGAGTATTAGACTTAGAGAGGGGCATGGGAGAAGATGAGGGAGGGAGGGAAAGAGGGTCAGATTGGAAGGGAATGAGGGATGGATGGGGGTATGGCTGAGATATAAAGAAATAAAATGTAACTAATATAAAAAATAAAATTTAATTAAAATGTTCCTTTATGTATGTACCTAAAGACTGCTTTTTATCTAATCTCTGGGTGTATTTTGAAAATGAAAGATATTGTGTTAAATTCTAGATTTCAGTGGTCTCAAACATTATTTTTTCTGGCAGAAAAATAAATGGAGAAACACTTTAAAAGAAATATATTCTCTAACATGTAGTACAAATAGAAACATACATTAAAAACTTATTCTTGGAAGACAGATTCTTTCATTAGAAATAAAATCATTGAAATAATATTTTTATCTCATAGTATGAGAAATTCAGAATTCTATGGAGAATATCTTCACAATAAAGTAATTATCTATTACTTGCAGCTTTGAGGAGAAATTGTCTTTCATTTAATGAAAAATTATTATTTCAGTTAGGGTATCATAGTTTGACTAAGTTTAGTTTTTAATTTCATGATAATTTAACTTCATTTTTTAATCTTAGTCTAGATGAAAGAAAGATTGAGTAAAACATTTATTAATGACTTTCTGCTATCTTACAACTTCATGATGCTGTCTACCATGGGACCCAAATCTCAGTATTTCAGAATCTGGATGCTATGTTTTCAATTTATTGAGGGATTTAAAAAAAATTTTTTATTAATTGCACTTTACTCATTTTGTATCGCCCCTGTAGCTCCTTCCCTCCTCCCCTACCAAGCCCTCCCTTCCTCCCCCTTCTCCACTCATGTCCCTCCCCAAGTCCACTGATAGGGGAGGTCTTCCTCTCCTTCCTTCTGATCCTAGTCTATCATGTCTCATCAGGACTGGATGCATTTTCTTCCTCTGTGTCCTGGTAAGGCTGCTCCCCTCTCAGTGGGAGGTGAACAAAGAGTAGACCAATCAGTTCATGTCAGAGGCAGTCCCTGTTCCCAGTACTATGGAGCCCACTTGGAGGTTGAACTGCCATGGGCTACATCTGTGCAGGGGTTCTAGGTTATCTCCATGCACGCTGCTTGGTTGGAGTATCAGTCTCAGGAAAGACTCCTGTGCCCAGATATTTTGGTTCTGTTGCTCTCCTTGTGGAGCTTCTGTCCTCTCCAGATCTTATTATGCTCTCCATTTTGCATAATAACTCAAAATGCCTGTGTCTTCTTGAAATATTTCCATTGCCTTGAAATACTGTGCCTCAAATATTTGCATATAATTTGGCATATAATGAATGGTGTCATTATTGCAAGTATTTTTCTCTTCATATCCCTCTCATCCATTCCAGCTACATTCTAGAAATTTTATAGCTTTACATTGTGATGTTATTATTATTTACATTATTAACCATCAATTAGATTTTTTCCTCCCTCCTTGAACTAATTTAAACATTTTAGAGCTATCCAGTATTACTAATTATTAAGCTCTAACCAATCTTGCTTCTAAATGTCAAATAAAAGTATTTTTCTACCTTCTTTTATTAATGCAATATCTATATTTTGTCTTTGTATAGTTGATTATATTATTTAAACTTAGAAAACAATATATATGTATATAATTATTAATGTTTGCTCCAAAGCTGTATACAAGAGGTCTCATATGTAGTATAAAGTAATGATAAAATTACACCTGATAAAATTGAACCAAAGCAGAAGTAAGTTATATGTTCACACTTGTTGATAAATTCGTTTTTTATGAAAAAAATTACTGGAGGAATTTAAAAGATTTTTAGGAGCAGAATTAAAATCTTATATTTTGGTCTAATCTTTTATTTTCTAGGAAAAATATTTGTGATGTGATATAAACATTTGTTATTTTCATTCCTAGGACAATACACTGTATTATATAATGCTTGGAACATTCATAGGTATTCAGAAATGGAACATGTGTAAATACCATGTCAAATTCTGGCTTTTTGCCTCTCTTTTCTTTCCTCTTAGCAGACTTTGAGCATATCTTAACCTTCTGCTGAATTACATTTGAGAAGTAACAATTAATTAGGTCACAGTTTATGTTACATTGCCTTTATTTTAGTCTCTTTAATGAGATTTGAGAAGCACCCTTGTGTAATCATTTTCACATTTAGAAACCATCTGTTAGAATGGGTCACTTCTGCAGAAGGCTAATCTCATTAATTTATGTAGAAGCTTTCCAGCTTTAGTATTAGAGTGGAATTTTTCCTAGGAGTTCTCAACCTTAGGAGAAGTATCACATTTGTAGTCTTCAGCAGTCTATGATTTGGAGAAGAAACTAAATGCACCCTGATTTATACACACATTCCTTCTACAATAAGAATGAATCAAATTGCATTAGAAACAAGCCAAACTGAAGTCACATTTATACAGCTTGTTTCACCCAAACCCCATGGAGATCCAGTAGGCCTAGAAAGGTCGTTATTTAAAGTTTAATTAATATTCACTAATTTGGAGACTCTTGACAACTGTGCTTTTCAAGAAATGACACAAGGTGAATCCTTTTGAATTTCTACCCACTTTTATTCTAACTCAAACAAAGGCAAAATCAAGTTTGATTCCTTTATGAAAGTATGTTTACACTGATTTGTAAAAATATATGGCAAGGGCATATTTGATGCATCACTTATATATAATGATGTAACACTAATAGTTTTGAAGGAAGTCTTAAATTATCTATTTCAAGTAAATATCAAACAATATTTATACATGGAGTTTAAATAAAGCAGAGTACTCAAGGATGCTAGAGAAGATGTAGTAACCTCCATTTACCAAAACATGATACTATGAAAAACATTGTACTCACAAAAGTGTAAAATTACAGTTATAAGGGTCAATAACGCTCTAGAGAGAGATGACTAAGTGTTACAGTGAAAAGAACCTGAAAGACCTTGTCCATCGGGTCCCACTCCAGTGAAGAAAAATGTAAAGAACACTGTTGTGACCTGTACATGATCATGAAGCTAATTAGTGCAATCAGTCGTAGGAAAGATTTTTTAGAAAGTGTTTTGTCTTTAAGGTTTTAAGACTTAATTTTAATCACCATTGCTCTCAAGATTTTTGAATGACTGGGAAAATAGAGTTCTTCAAATAAATGAAGCTGGCACTGAAAAAAAATAGGATTCACACTCTACAAGTCAATTCTTTTTATCACAAGAACAGGAAGCTACTTAGCCATAATATATATGCAGAGGTCCTAGGTCAGCTGACTGCAGGATTGTTGATCTCTCTGAGTCCTCATAAGTCCCAGTCAAGATATGTGGGCTGTGTTCTGCTGGTGTGTCCTTTATCGCTCTTGTTCTCCTTCCTCCCCCTTCTCTGCAAAACTGCCTAAGCTTTACCTAATGTTTGGATGTGGTACTCTGCATCTGTTCCCACAAGATGCTGGATGAAGCTTCTTTGATGATGATTCTGCTAGACACTGGTCCCTGAACACTAGCAGGCAGCATAAAGTGTAGGTCAAAGGTTTTGTGGCTGGGCTGCTGTTCAAATTCCTCCTGTTGATGTCTTGCATGGTTACAGAAGATGATTGGTTCAGAGTCCATGTCTCCCATTACAAAGAGTCTTTGCAAGGATTGCTCTTATAGATTCCATTCAATTGTATGAGGTTTCAATTGTAACTTGCCCTTGAAATGCCCCACAATTCCAGTTGTGTGGCCCAGTATTTTCTCCCCCTCCTCCATCTGATCCTTCCTGTTCCAAACCCCACCCACTCCAGTTCACCTAAAAAATCTATTCAATTTCCCCTTCCTGGGGAGATACTGACATTGCCCTTCTTGCTAACTTAGCCTCTCTAGGTCTATGGACTGTAGCATTATTGTCATTTACTTTACAACTAACATCCACTTTTAAATTAATACATACCATTTGTCTTTCTCTGTCTGGTTTACCACACCCAGGATGATTTTTTTCTAGTTGTTACCATTTGCCTGTAAATTTCACGATGTCATTGTTTTTAATAGGTGAATAATACTCCATCGTGTACCACATTTTATTTATCCATTCTTCACTTAAGGGACATCTAGCTTTTTTCCTGATTCTGACCGTTATGAATAAAGTTGCTATGTATATAGTCCATAAAGTGCCCTTGTGATAGGATGGAGTATGTTTTGAGTATATGCTCAGGTATGATTTAGCTGGGTTTTGAGGCAGATTAATTTCCAGTTTTCTGAGAAACTGTCATATTGACTTCTAAAATGGCTGTATAGTGTGGACTCACATCATCAGTGCAGAAGTGTTCCACTAGGAGTGTTCCTCCCCAGAATGAGCTGCTGCTTGTGTTAGTGATCCTAGCTGTGAATGTAGCTTTTATTAACCAGAAATAATTGTGCTCTCAGAGACTTATTGCTGAATAAGCTGACCCTTTATAGTACTTTATGAATTCTGACTGGTTCAACTCAGCTGTTCTGGCTCAAAACTCTTCTCCAATCTGACTGATTCAATGCGGCTTCCTTTGACTTCTCACTGATTTGCTTGGCAATTTGTTATAATCTTGTTCGTTCTTTCTTATTCTCTGGATTCAACTACTTCTGCTGACCTGCACTGAGCTGCAAAAACTAACAAACTAACTCAACTCTATTGCACTGATGCCCAAATGACTAAACTCAACTGACCTGACTGTTCAACTGAACTTCTGGTATTGACTGAACTAATTCAACTGTCCAAACTGAACTGTATCTCCCTTTCTTTCCTCTTCTGTTCGCCTGAGAGTGTAGTTTGCTTTACAGAAGCTTTTCTGTTTCATGAGGTTCTATTTATTACTTATCTTAGTAACTGAGCTGTTGATGTTTTTTTTCAGAAAGTTGGTTCCAATGCCAGTGAATTCAAAAATATTTCCCACTTTCTCTTTTATCAAGTTCAGTATATCGGGTTTTATGTTGAGGTCTTTCATCCACTTGGAATTGAGTTTTGTGAAGGGAGCTATATCCCATCAAGAGAAAGATATATATCCTAAAAAATTCAAGGTTTGAATAAAGAAATTGAAGAAGATAGCAGGAGATAGAAAGATCTCACATGCTCATGGATTGGTACGGGTAAGCATAGTAAAAATGCCTAGCTTACCGAAAGCAATCGATATGTTCTAAGCAATCTACAGGTTCTAAGCAAATAATTCTTTACAGACCTTGAAAGAACAACTCTCAGTTTTATATGGAAACACAATAAAATCAGGATAGTTAAAACAATACTATACAAGAACTTCCAGATGTATAACCATCACTGACCTCAAGCTGTACTGTGGACTATAGTAACAAAAAGTACATGATATTGGCATAAAAACAGACATTTAATGAATGGAATCAAATCAAAGATACAGACATAAATCATACGCCTTAAGACACCTATTGTTTGTTAAAGAAGTAAGAAATATACAACGGGAAAAACAAATGGTGCTGGTCTAATTAGATGTTGGTATGTAAAAGAGTTTTTTATGTAGTGTACTAGTAATCTTTATGTTCATGGTCATGCCATGTTCAAAAATTTCATATGTAACATTTGTGAAAATAACTTTTCTTAACAAGATCTTATTACAGTTTTGATGTGGATTTCCTAGATGAGGAGTGAGTTGAGCATTTTGAGCCTTTGTCAATGAGTATAACATCTAAGAAATTACCATTACATCTATTGTCTTTTTAAAAATTGGTTTACATGTACGTTACTTAAAATTGGAGTTCTATTTTAAATGAAATATGTTTTGATCATATTCTTACCTCTTCTAAGTTCTTCCAGATCCTCTCCTTTCTTGTACTGACCTAACTTTCAGATCTTTCTCAAAACACAAAGACCCAATACAGAAAAAAAAAAACCCAGAAGCAAGAAAAAAATAAAAACAGACCTCCAAAAGGGGGGGGGCATCAAATGGTAAGCAAATAAAAGCACACACACACACACACAGAGGGAGGGAGGTAGAGGGAGAGACAGAGAGAGACAGAGAAAGACAGAGAAACAAAAATTAGCAAATAAAAAAAAAACTGTGTTGTCCAATATACAATGGTCACCTACACCTGAACAGGAGGCTGGGCTTGGAGTGGTTGATATGCCCCATGCCATTTTATCAAAGAGTGGCACCATTCCCTCTCCCAGCAGGTACAAGTAACATTTCATATCAGAGTGGCTAGGTTTCTTTTCTTCATTAATTTTTAAAAATTACAACATGTAAGACAAAACAAACACTATATTGAATTTGAGCAAGACAAGTCAAAAGAGAAGGAGAGGAGGCACTTAATCAAAGACTTACTCATTTTCACAATCAGTAATCCCAGAAACACATGAAATTGGAGGGCATAGAATTTGCGCAGAGGACCTGGTACAGCCCCACACAGACCTTGTGCATGGTGCTTCAGTGTCTGTGAGTTTATGAGGGCTTTGCTCATGTTGCTTTAGAGGGTCTTGTATTCTTGGTGCCCTCCATCCTGCCCCAGGTCTTATACTTTTCCTGCATCCCCTTCCATGGGATTCTCTGAGCTCCAAGTTGAGGGATTTAATAGATACACCTCATTAAGCTGAGTGTGCCCAGATTTCTAACTATGTAGTGTCTGACTCTGAGTCTCTCCATTTGTTTCTATTTGCTACTGGGGGAAGCTTTTTGATGGTAGCTTAATAATACACTGACCTAATAGTATAGTGGAGTATTATTAGAAATCATTTTACACGTCATTTTTTTTCTTTTTTTTTCAGACCAGTATTATTTCTAGTTTTCTTCTAGGTCCCTGAGCTATCTAGTCACAGGTTCTTTGTCACCCAGATAATGTAGGGTATGAGTTCCAAATAATAGGAAACTTGAAGATGAAAAGAACTCTAGAAAACCTTATAGCACAAAATATAATCTTTTATAGTAATTACTTAGATAAGAGCTAATATAAAGTTCGAAAACTTCATTATAAATTTGTTATGTAGCAACCATTAATTGCAATTATATAGTGACCATGTACATAACCATTCTTACATTTTTTGTCACCCCAACTGTTCTCACTTGTATGGATAACTTATATAATGGTCTTATGGGTTTTTCTTAGTGTAAATAATAGCTACAGTTACCATACACTGGGAGGTGATGAAAATATGTATAGCAATACAAACCATCATATCTATAATCACTACTTTTTTCACTACTTCAATTTCTGCAAATCTCAAAGGCTAAGAATCACTCAGTAAGGGGTGCATAAGGTAATAAATCGTACTAGATTTTTAATCATTTAAATGAACTTTAAAACCATCTTGAATTCTCAATAACCCTGAAACTATTCTTATTATTTATCTATCTCATCAGCTTCTTTATGATCTGCTTTGTATGTCTTGACACTTTAATCATTAAATGTATTTCGGTTTATCATATTTTAACACAAGACACTGAAATCATTTAAAAGTATTCTATTCATCATATATTGTGTAATAAATAAATGAAAAGCTATTATTATTGGCAGATTGATTCAACAGAATTATATTTCAAAGATAAAAAAAGTTTGCTCAATCACCTAGAATGTCCCAGCTTCTATTTTGGCTCTCCAATGTGTATAGCTTTATGTACTATATGTTTTGAGAAGGTAAGAAAGGCTTCAGAATGTTAATCCACTTAGACAATGATCTAATTGCAATTTCTTCACTTGAAGCAATCAGGCTTCATTTAAATCTGACATTCCATCTGTTAAACTCCTTGAAATTTCAGATAAACAAACTGAAAGAAATCAATCACCATCCCACAGCATGCTCTCCAAAATTCAGGGATTCCTAGGAGACTACAAAATTGAGTGTGATCACCTATTTAAAACTGCAATTCAATTACAAGATAGGAGGAGGATGAAAATATGAGTTATCACTAAATAAATGGAACTATTTGTGAATAAGTTTCTAACTCTTTAACTGTTAACTAAAACTTCTGAAAATTTGATGCTGTTTTAGAAGTTTTAATGGATGCTATTACTGTCTTCTGCAGATCCCACTGGCAGAGACAGAATCATCCTCTAACAGATATAAATGCTTGTTACTCAGAACTCACCACTTCTCTCTAAAGACAGTAACTGTGAGGTTTGGTGGAAGGGCTGCTTTATATGGGGCCTCCAATAGGAGCCATGTATCTCATGGCCATAACTGACAGCAACAGGGGCCTAAGAGTGTTACTGTTTAAGCTGGTGGGAACTAGAAAAGATCATCCTGAGTGAGATATCCCAGGAGCAGAAAGACACACATGGTATATACTCACTTATAAGTGAATATTGTACATATAATATAGGATAATCATACTAAAATCTGTACACATAAAGAAGCTAAGCTAAAAGGAGGACCCTGGTACGATGTTCAATCCTCATTCAGAAAGGAAAATGGGATAGACATTGAAAGAGGAAGAAAACAGTAACAGGACAGGAGCCCACCACAGAAGGCCTCTGAAGGACTCTACTCAGTAGGGTATTAAAGCAGATGCTGAGACTCATAGCCAAACTTTGGGCAGAGTTCAGGGACTCTTATGAAAGAAGGCAGAGAAAAAAAGTCCTTTTGTCCTCTTGAGAGCTTTTCTTCAATTAATATCTTTAACAGGAATGTGTATCTTATGCTTTATTTGTGAGAACTTGTCCTAAGATTTCAAAATATCTATTAATAGAAACATTTAAAATTAGTATTTATTTATAATGTTTTTCATATTTCTCCAGGAAACTATAAAATTAATAACTACTATTTACTTTGTAATTTTCTCAGTACCAGGCAATAATGAATTATTTATATTTATATATCAGAAATTATAGTTTTTAAAACATATTTTCTAGCACAGGTTTCTAGAAGTCTGTTCTCTCCCCCCTTCCCTCTCTTTCTTATTCTTATCCTGTTTGGATACAGATATGCAAAGTGGCTTGAGCGTAGACTAGATAGAGCCTAGAATCACCTGAGGTATTCTGTATTAAGAGTGTGTCCATATGAGGTCGGCTGTTGCCATGTATATGAGGACTTCCTTTGATTGATGACTGATGTCTGGGCCACAGAATCCCACTGCACACTGACCACATCATCCTTAGGCAAATGTGTCTAGGCTGTGTAAGAAAGGCAGACATACCTGAGGAAGGAAGCAAACCAAGAAGCCACATTCATAGATGGTTCCTGTCTCTAGGTTTCTACCTTGAGTTCCTAACCTGCCTTGCCTAAATGATACAAAAGCTGAGATGTGAAACATGCTGAAAGGAGTGAATTGAATGTAGATTTCTTGATCAAGTATTTTGGACAAAGGAGCACCAGATTATGATCCAAAATTGGAATAATAAGAAAACAGTTAAATTTTACTTTAAAAGTTGTCAAGCTTTGTTGTAACGGTGAATAAGAAGTAAAGACAAGGAGGGCACTGTATTTGTTCTTATGGGCTACATTTTGGTCCCAAATTGAGCATATGTCATATATGTCTCTCTGGTAGCTTTTGCGTGTTCCTGGGGCAGGAGAAGCAGCAATTAAATTAGTTATGGCACTGTAGATGTGTGTGAGCAATTGGGAGAAAGGACAGAAACAAGGTGGGATCGATGTAGTGAGATGAAAATTTCAAGAAGAGTTGAAGTTCTAGACAATTTTGAATTAAATCTATTTGTATAAAACTTGAAATATATTTCCCCAGTCAATTTCCACCTTTACAACTGAGCCTTAATAACCTGTCTTGGATCACTGTGTAAAATATAGAGCTGGCTGGATGACTGCCAGGAGTCCAAGCTATAGAAGAGCAACTGTGCATAATCAGAAGAATTAGGACCCGAGGTCTGGGGAAGGTAGAGCTTTATAAAAGAGACATGTCTTTGGAGGAGGGAACCAGATAACTGAGTGCAGATTGCTGTACCATGACATCTTCCCCACTGATTCCCAAAACTTCAATGTTCCTCCAACATTCTTGAGGTGATTGAATTTCTTGTGGTGAGGCAGCTGCTTGAAAACCAGGCTGACACAGGGAAGAAGCTGAGACAGCATCAGGGATAACACAGGGAGGAAGCCTCCAGTAGACCTAGGATGACTTGAGACTTAAGAACCACTCAGTAAATGGTGTTTATTAGTCATTTTGTCAGAATTTTTACCACCCAGTCCTCTGCAAGTACTAGTCAAGGGTATGCACTCATGGTTCTATTGTTAATATGAAAGAATAGAAAGATTTTTTTAAATTTTTCAAATAGGTGCTTCGTGTGTTTATGGCAAGTTCTAACCTCTGTGACTCAGCTTCACACTGCGCTCACCACTCCATCAGTTTTCCTCTCCTTCCTTGTGGATCAAGCAGAGAGGCAAATCTACAAACCAGTGGGAGGGATGGTCCTTATTTCCTTCTCTAAAACCGAACTGTCTATTGTATGAAAGACCCATGGCAGGGAAGCAAACAAAGAATACTCTATGAAGCACATTCTTAGAAAGTAGTTGAACAGGGAAGGCAAGGTACTTTCATATTTCATTTTTATACCTTTGTATACATATTATCTATATAATTTTACATTTTCTTAGTTTATCAGTCACCTTTGCCCTGCAATTCCAAGGCAGAAATATGTCCTCCTGATTCTACTCTTAATAACACAGAACAGAGAAAAGAAATCATGTTGCTTTAGAATATTAATGTGACACTTATTAAGCCACACAAAATGCAACAGATACCATAGCTTTAATAATTTTTACAAGTTCCATGTAATAGGGAGGAAAATGAAGCTCATTGCAGGCTTACATCTAAATCTATAGAAGTTTAACATGACACTTATTGAACAAAATAATATGACAAATCTACTTAATTTTTTAGTTATGATTTTTGTCATGACATATGAATGAATTTAATCAATTGTAATACAGAACATAATGCATTTCATAAAATCTTATATAACTGGAGAGCTTACAATAGATACTGATTGCGAGAGCAAAAGACTTTTGAAATTAATAAAAGTTTTGAAAGTGCTTGATAAGTGAAATCATACAGTAAGGAAAAACTATTTATTTGACCTTTTAAAGCCAGCAGGTATAGAAAGCACACATAAATTCTGGTTATGTTTATGTTGATTTTCCCAGTGAAATCTAATATCACAATCACATTACCAAGTAATGAGATTCAAGAAAGCATTATTGTTCAAACAGAAGCTCAGTGGGATCAAAATAAATGTTAAAGAGTGTTACTATTGTTTTCCAATAATAGAAAGAAAGTAACAACCTTAGCAGGGGGAACGAATATTTTAAAGGTTTTTAATTTAAAATATTATAAGACTTTGCTGTTACCTGAACATGACACATATCACTTTGAAAATCGCAGTGGTGGTATGAACCAGCTTGCAAAAGGAATGGGATCATTTATGAGCTCAGGCACAGGAGGCGCTCAGAGAGCAGGCTGTGACTTCCTACATAGTAACTTCTTTTTACAGGAAGATGCCAATTTCATGCTCTACCCTTTGAAGAGACCATTTAAGTGGGTGTTCTATTTATATGCAAAGATGCAGTTACTGTCAGAGGAATGAACAAAATCTAGTTTCATTACCATGTTATTGGAGGTATAAAGCAAAATAAAACATGTAGAAAAATCTTATCTCCTCTTTTATGTGCATGCTACCCTGTAGGCAACTTAAAGCATGAACTCACCATTTTTAACTTCATTTTTTCTTTATTATTATTATTATTAATTACAATTTATTCATTTTGTATTCCGGCTCTAGCCCCCTCCTTCATCTCCTACCAGTCCAACCCTCCCTGCCTCTTAGCTCCCCTCCCATGACCCTTTCCTAATCCACTGATAGGGGAGGTCCTATCTATTTTACAGAAATCAATTGCAGAAGTTAAGTGGTGATAATAGATTCTCCAACTTAATAACTATGAGGAATTATTGTTAATCATGTGCCAGCACACAAATATCTTAGCAATTATAGTCTTACACTTGCTACTGGCTTTTTCATATGTCTGTGACTCCAACATGTAATTCAGTTTTACTAAAGGTAGAATAAAATATTTCAAAGCCATTTTTAGAGTCCATTGAACAAACAAAGCCATGAAAGAAGGTAGTTAACTTTTGCTCTCCAAGTTTTTGTCTTAGAGAAATTTATTTTACATAAGTATACAACATACATCTATATCTGTCAATAATAAATGTATAATAAATATTTTGGCTCTCTATAACCAACAGAACTTTAAGTGTTTATAATATTTATTGTGTGAATCAATTGCAATTCATTTTCAATGTTTACATGCTCGATGCACATTCATAAAACCTTTTAAAATAGCAACAATGTAGTTTTCATTGTTTATGAGATTTTTCATCATATTTTGTAAGAGAGTCAAGTTTTCATACTATCTTGATTTCTATGTAACTATTATCACTTCTGAATTATTTTAGCAGCAATCAAATGGATCTAAGAAGACAAGATTCACAGTGTTCTTTGGTTTCTGCTAACTAGACTCAGTTAACACAGCATCCATAGCTACCTAACACCACACACACCCACACAGTCATGTATGCACACATATGACATGCAAGCACACACACAGGCAAGTATGTGCTAATACATGTAGTCAAAGGTTGACAGTATGTTTAGCCTCCTCTTTTGATGGAGACTCTTCACTGTATGATGCATTTTCTTAAGCCATTTAATGCACATGCTGCTGGGAAGACAGGAAATATACAATGTGGTCCTAAAAGAACATTAGGAATGTCAACTTCATGGAAAGAAGAAGGAAATTGTTTATTTGCTCTGGTTTATTTGCTCTGGTAGAACAAAAGTCATGGTAAAGTTACTTAGAAATGTAGAGAGAAAATGATAATGTCACTCTTATTTCCTTGTCTTTTATACATCACTGACATGATTTCTCTTCGTTAGTGTTCTGAATTGTTCTGTAGCAACCCATTAGTACTGTGTTTTGCAACACTGAATGCATTTTAGAAATCAAATTGTTTAAAGAGATTAAAACTCAAAGGAAAAGATTATGTGCATTTTCATTAATCTGTTTTATCGAAAGTTAATATTCACATCATTCAATAGCAACATGTTAAATTTAGAAATAATCTGGGAAGCTAAATTGTACAAATAACTAATTTTATGTGAAATCTATTTTTTCTTTAAAAATTTTCTCTGACAATTTCAAACATGTAAGAAATATACTCTGATTTCTTGCTCCTCATTATACTGTATTATCTCTCCCATCCCTAAGAACATTTGCCTCATCATTACCAATCTATGAACTAAAATTACTAACCTTCAAGAATTGTGTGAGCACGTGGTATGTACTCAACTATAAACACAGTTTTAGTTATATAGTACAGGATAGACATACTACAATGCTCAGACCCAAAGAATATGAGTAACAAGGAGTACCCAAGAGAAGATGCTTAAATCTCACTCAGAAGGGGAAATAAACTAGACAGTGGAAGTGGTTGAAAAGAGGGAAGAAGAGGGAAGTCCATCATAGCTGTCCTCTGAGAAGCTCCACCCAGCATCAGATGGAAACAGGTGCTGTGACTCAGAGTCAAATATTGGATGAAGTATAGGCAGTCTTGTGGAAAACTAGGAGGAAAGATAGAAGGACCTGGAGGTGCCAGGAGTACCATAAGAGGACTGATCGATCTAACTAACCCGGGCCCAGAGGGTCTTGTGGAGACTGAAGCATCAATAAGGGACCATGCACAGACTGGACCTAGACTCCTGCATAGATGCAGCAGATGGACAGCTCAGGCTTTATGTGGTGCCCTAGTAAGGGGAGCAGGGACTATCTCTGACATGGACTCTGTTGCCGGCTTTCTGATCATTCCTCCTGGCAGGGCCACAAAAGAAGAGGATGTGCTCAGTCTTGATGTGCCTTAATGAGCTGGGGTGGGTGAATGGGTGGAGGTTCAAGTAGGCTCCCTTTATCTGAGGCTTAGAGGAGAGAGGATGGGGGAGAGGGAGGGAGGGTGTAACTGGGAGGAAAGTAGTGAGTAGGCTATGATCATGATGTAAAGTGAATAAATTAATTAAAACGATGTTAGCAAGTATTCTACTCTCGTCATTTATTCTTGTGAAGAGTGTGTATATGTAGGGGAGTCACACATGGGAGTGTGTATATTTGTGTGTGTGTTCAGAATGTTCTATTGTATTTACAAACAAAGATAAATGCCCTAGAACTTTACCACCTTAAAAATCAGATGTTGATCTCAAGTAGCTGAAATGTATATGTAATTTTACATCATTTACAATTGTTCAGCTTTTGAAAACAAATACTGAGTTTCCTTACAGAAAAGATTCAGGACTCACTCAGGTGAATTCTATTCTGCTTTATTTTTTTTTTTATAATGACAAAGATCTGTCCATTTTTAATATATAACAAAAGCATTTTTAAAAATTATGTCATTCTGTAATTATTTGCTTTATTCAACTTATATTTGTTTTTCAGAAGATGCATTCTCTAATTTCTCTCTCAAATCTGTTGCTGCTTTCAACCTACTAGCAACTCAATAGATGTGATCATTGCCTAGCATGAATACTGAAAAAATTTTTAGTAAATTTACTTTTATTTTATTAATTTTTGATATTTTATTACATTTTTATTTTTTATATTAATTACAATTTATTCACTTTGTAGCCCATCTATAGAGCCCTCCCTCATTCCCTTCCAATCCCATCCTCCTTCCCTCATCTCCTCCCATGCCCCTCTCCAAGTCCACTGATAGGGGAGGTTCTCCTCCCCTTCCTTTTGACCCTAGTTTATGAGGTCATCAGGGCTGGCTGCATTGTCCTCATCTGTGGCCTGGCAAAGCTGCTCCCTGCTCAGGGGAAAGTGATCAAAGAGCCAGCCTCTGAGTTCATGTCAAAGACAGCCCTGTTCCCCTTACTAGGGTACCCACTTGGATACTGAGCTGCCATGGGATACATCTGAGTAGGCGTTCTAGGTTTTCTCTATGCATTGTCCTTGGTTAGAGTATCAGTCTCAGAAAAGACCCCTGTGCCCAGATTTTATGGTTCTGTTGCTCTCCTTGTGGAGCTTCTTTCCTCTCCAGGTCTTTCTCTCTCCCCATTCTTTCATTAGATTCCCTACACTCTGCCCAAAGTTTAGTAATGAGTCTCAGCATCTTCTTTGATACACTGCTAGGTAGAGTCTTTCAAGGCCTTCTGTGGTAGGCTCCTGTTCTGTTACTGTTTTCTTCTTCTTCCAATGTCCATTTCATTTGTATTTCTAAGTGAGGATTGATCATCTTAAAGGTCTAGTATCCACTTATAAGTGAGTATATACCATGTGTGTATTTCTGTTTCTGGGTTACCTCACTCAGCATGATCTTTTCTAGATCCCACCATTTGCCTGAAAATTTCATGATTTCCTTGTTTTTAATTGCTGAATAGTATTCCTTTGTGTAATTGTACCATATTTTTTAATACTCAGAAATAATATCAGGGATTTAATGTTGAGGTATTTAATGTTTATTCTCTATACCCTAAATCTTTTTACAGAACATCTTTCACACATAGAGGATTAGGTAGAAGCTATACATTACTGCAAATACTGCATTTTAAAGGACATTGATTATTACTGAGGACAACCATATTAATCAGTACTCCTGATGTCTTTATAATCAAAGTGCATTGGGTTTTCAAAGACAAAACTTTATGTAAAAAAGTAGAAAAAATTTGAATTTATGATTAATAAATAAGAATCTTATTAAAATATTAATCACCAGTTTCAGAGCTTGAATGCACAGAAGATAATCTAGGAGTTACCAGGCCAGATTTTATAGAAGTCCTACAAGTGCTGCATTTTTAATTGCTGGAATGATGTGAGTGCAGGTTTCCTTTCCATTGACAGGTCAAAAGCCAGATGTTTTGACCTGGGTTTCATTATATTTCACAGTGGCAAGATATTAGGAGAATTACACAAAATAACAATCCTAAATAGAATGAATTCATGAAACATGTAAATTTAAATAAGACCTAATCAAACTGATCATAAATTTCATTTATTTTATGTGCAATCATTAGAAGTAGAATTTTTGAATTGAGAAAATGTCTCAATGGGTAAAGTTCTTTCTCTACAAGTCTAACATTCAGATCCCCAGAATCACTGCAATTGCTCAGTAAGTGTGATAACCCATCCATCACCTCATCTCATGGAAGGTGGAGAAAGATCATTCTTGGGATATGCTTACTAGGAGGGCTAGCTGAAAAGGCAAGCTGTGGATTCAGTAGGAGACCCTATTTCAGTATATAAGGCAGTAGAGGATTATATCAACATTTTTGACACACACACACACACACACACACCACGAGAGAGAGAGGGGGGGAGGGGGGGACTTGATCATACCTATAAATATAAAAGTGAATCTCCATTTTAACACTAAAAGTGAATCAGCATCTGAAACAGAAAATATTATGATGTATCAAGTTTGGAATCATTCTATTTTCAGCACTCATATAGTAAGTTTTCTGATGGTTTTTCCTGTATTCCTGCTTACATTTTTCACTTTACAACATGACTACGGGCCAAGTTGGTTTTTTTTTTTTTTTAACCTTATGTTTCTTACTCATAGAATAAAGCATTAATCGGCAGGTTTACATCCTTGCATGCACAGAGACACCACCTGTTTGGTCTAGGGAGATTTCTATTTGTAGGCATGTATAATGGAACACATCTCTCAGATAATGAAAATAGCGTAGTGAGAACTCTGTGGCGTTCAGATTTTAATTTCATATCATCCGCCACTAGAAGTGAAAAGGCACTTAAATTTATAATGATAATGCAAAAATCTTTAGCATATTGCATCAGTTACAAACAGGAACTTGAACTGTCTTTATCTCTTATGTTGGTAATGTTATATCAAATATATTTCTCTTCAAAACAAATCCTATGAACTCAATCTGATTTAATAAGTGACATTTTATCTTCAAACTAATTTATAAATTACCAAACACTGTGATTTAATTTTATATAACTGATTTAATTATTTTATCATTCAAATGTTTGAAGTCACTAACAATTTTGCCTATAAAAGTTCTAGGTTCAATTATTTTGATCATAAAGTATGAAAATATTGTTTAAATTTTAAGTAGTGAAATTTAATGGGAGGTTCCATGTTATCACTTTTTCATCATTGAATCAAATCACAATATATGGTTTAGTTGTAGTGGGTGAACACAGGCTTAAAATCCTTATTGGTGCTCAGCACTAAAACAATGTAAAACAAAAATGAATTCAGACATTACAACTTTCACAGTGAACCTAGTGTACCATAAGTTAATCTGTTTGAATATGTAGACATGCTTATTTGATGTGGTCATAGTATAATTACATTTTAGTTTTATATACATTGTAGAGTGTGCAATGCATTCCACAAAGGTGAAGGCTTTATAAAAAGAGAAACTAGAAATACTTTTTTAAAACTTTATTTTTATATTATTTACACAGTATTCACTTTGTGTCCCAGCTGTAGCCCCCTCTCTTATTCCTTCCCATTCCAATCTCACTCCTCATCTCCTCCCATGCCCCTCTCCAAGTCCACTGATAGGGGAGGTCCTTCTCACCATCCATCTGACCCTAGCTAGCAATACTTTGAAATCCACATTTTATTAATTTGTAAGTTATCTGGAAATGATGGTATTAAGATGAATTAAACAATATATGTTCTCTTGTTCATATTGATTATTGCAAATGTAAATGGTGTGCAAAGTACAGGTTTTGAGAAAAGTTTATGTATCAGTTTGCATTTCTCTGTAATCTCGCAAAAATAAAAGAAAGATATATTGTTTTAGAAATCAGAGTGATGTACCATCGAGAAAGCAGAGCTTAGGACTAGCAATGTATTTTGTGATCCCCCCCCCCTTTGTTTTAGGCCAGTGTTTATAAGATTATCTTTCCAAAAACTTAAAGAAGCCATTGTCTATTTATCTCACAATAAGGGTAAAGCTCTCCATAGAATGAGTGATAGTAAGCAGAGAGGTAAATGGGTTGTCAAACCTTGTCAGGTTATCACTAAGGATCCCCCACATGAAAATGACAGGGAGGATATGTGATGACCTTAGACTCAAATGATAGTGGAGCAAAAAATAGAAATGACTAATCATGTCTACATACTGAACTTGATGCATTTCTCAGTGTGAGAAGGTGAACTGCCTCACTGGCACCCATGGTTTGTATTGTTACAGCCCAGAATGCTAAATATGCCACATTTGTATGTTGTCTTGGAGGAAAGTGGTCATTATTTTCTCCAAAAGAATATTAACATGGTTCTCTTCTAACTCATGCAGCAGAAAAGCAGGCTGGTGGTGGCAGCTTCCCAAGTAGCATTTTGAGTTGAGGGCAGCCAGGTCACTCATTTAAACATAAAGTGCTTTTGCTTCTGATAGAAGAGTTAAGATACTGAAAATCCAAACAAAACACACACACACACACACACACACACACACACACACACACACACAGAAGATATCAAACACCTGGCTACAATGTAAAGTACAGAATAAGCCACATCAAAAAGCCACATTGAAGTTTCTCTATTAATACTTTTTAAAATTAGTCATGGATCAAGTACTTTAGAAAGTTTACTTTTTAGTGACATGAACTCAAAATAAACAATATAAGGAAGAATTAGAATATGCCTCATAAATGAAACAGTGATGAATACAGGAGGGAGATGTTGTGGTGTTCAAAAATCACAGTTTTATGGGAAATGAATGTGTGTGTGAGTTCTATTTAACTTTTCCCAGTTTGTAATTCCCTCTTTGCTTTAAAAAATTTCTAAGATGTTATGAATATGTTAATTATTAGAATGTAAATGTGTTCCTATGAAAGACCATCAGCTCTGTTAGATATTTTTTAAGGTCGTTCACAAGTGACAGGAGAAAATGGTACTTCAATGTGAACATGCTTGCATATGAGTATTATTGTTACCTATGTCCGGGATGCATGCAATTGTACCATTGCTCTCAATATACTGACTTAGGAACAAGCCTATCATGATAAAAGCAAGAAAAATGGGGCAAGTATTAAAAGTAATTAAAAAGAAAATATTGAAAAACTTAATGTACCACCATAGATTATAGTACTTATATTTATTTATATAATCTATTTTACAAATAATGTTAGGTAGCCTAGTACTTTATAAATTATGAACAGAAGGGGAGCTCCTTGTTTTTAATTGCTGAGTCATATTCCATTGTGTAAATGTACCACAATTTCTACATTCATCCCTCAGTTGAGGGACATCTAGGTTGTTTCCAGATTCTGAGTATTATGGATAATGCTGCTATGAACAACCTTGCCAGGCCAGAAGGAAAGATGATGCATTCAGCCCTGATGAGATCTGATAAGCTAGGGTCACATAGAAGGAGAACATGTCCTCCCTTATCAATAGACTAGAGAAAGGGCATCAGGGGAGAAGAGGGAGGTCTGGTGGAATTGGAAAAAGACAAAGGAGGGGGCCACAGCTGGGATACAAAATGAATAAATTGTAATAAAATAATAATTAATAAAAATGCAAAAAATGAACATAGACATATGAAGCAAGAAGAAAGTGAATTAGTGTAATTTTCTTAACTAAGCTCTTGATGACAGCTCTTTACTGAAAAAGAGCTGGTGCAAAAAAAATTGGAACAACTTCTCAAACTAAGCTATCATATCATAAATCGAGCATGAAGATAGATCCAGCCATGAAGTACAGGGTGAGCTAAAGTGGGGGTGGGGACTTGGACTACAATTGTGTTGTAACTTGCTCTGTTACACATCTTGCCCTGCATTAAAAAGAAAAAAGAGTGAACTTCAAGTGGATAACTAAATCTTGATACTCAATGCTCTTTATGTCTTTCAGTATTCATTTTATTTCCAAAAATTAACTTACATGAAACATTTTGTTCGAAAAGGGAGACAGAAACATGGTTTATTCAGGGCGCAGAATTTAGCAATAGGATGTGAATAGAGCAATAAAATATATACATGGCAGTAACATTTTCTAGATTAAGCAGGTTGTATTTATGTATTTGGAGATATATAGAGAGAGATACATATATTCATATATATATATATATATATGCCCATATATATGGCATGAGTTATAAAGAAAGTGAGTATGGAAAAATGGTATTTATGGAGAGTAAAGGGAAGGAAAATTTGTATAATTATGTCTTGATCTAAGAAAAGTAAAATAGTATTTAAAAAGTCATAGTGATACATTTGAAGCATTTTGCATCTTTGACTTTCAATAAAAATTAACTAAAAACTAAAGAAAAAGCATACTAATTTCTTCACTATTATTTATGAAAGGCTGAATGAATAAAGAAATGTTTTATCAGACCAGATGTCAAAACATTTGTTTACAACATACCAGAAATTTAGCTTCAGCCCCCGTTCCCTTTTATGAAACTACCAAGACATCATGAAGAAATTTATCATGTATTATCAATGATACATACATGCATACGTACATACATATGTGTGTTTGTGTGCATGCACACATTTACCCAAGGGAGGAGGGGTAAATCTCCCTTGGAAGGCAAATTAGAATAGAGAGTGGTAGTGGCTGAAAAGCGGGAACATGGTAGAAGAGGGAGATCAGAGAGAAATAAGGCGAATATCAGACCTGAGGAGAGTAGGGGTGGGAGGGCAGAAAGCCTGCAAAGAAAAGAGAAAAGGTGGGTGGGGGCATCTCTAAGACAAACTTCAGACCTAAATCAGAAGAGGCCTTTTGGAGGATATGAGGAGGACTCTAGCTAGTAATCCTCGTCGCAGGGACCATGGAGACTGAAGAAGACACCCTTTATCCAGATAAGACTCCTAGTGGACAGAGGAGATCACCAACTCACCCACCAAAACCTCAATCCAAAACTTACCCTTCCTAAAAGACCTGCAGGGACAAAGACAGAACAGTTAGAGCAGAGAATGAGGGAATGTTCAACCAATGCATGCCCAACCCTAAGACCCACCCCACAGAAAACAGCCAACCTCTATCACTATTAAGGGTACTCTGAGATGCTTGCAGACAGAAGCCTACCAAAGTTATTCTCTTAGAGGTTCCACTCAGCAAGACCTCGAAAGAGATACTGAGACTCACAGCCAAACATTGGATGAAGCATAGGAATTCTACTGGAAAAGGGATGGGGGATAAGAGCGCCACAAGATTATCAGAGCCAAACAACCAAGGCACAGAGGGGCCGTCTTAGGGGATCTTTGGTTAGTGGAGTAGGCGATATGTCTGACATGTATTATGCTATCTCTTTTTTGGTCACTTGCTCCTGATGAAACTGCACAATACCAGACCACAGGGGAGGAAGACAAACTCATTTCTCCTGTGAATAGATGAGCTGAGGTGCCTGGGCAGGAGGAATAGGAGAAGGATATGGTAGGGAAGGGGGACTAGGAGAATAAGAGGGCAGGGCCTATGGCTGAGATGTAAAAGGAATTAATTAATACAAAATAAAGAAAAAAGTACATTTTAACCATGGCTTTTTTAGTATCTTTAGATTTTTATGTGGCCTTCAAAATTTCCATGTTAATAGCATTAATGATTTACAACTGTAATTTCAGCAGAAGCATGATAAACTTTGCAAATTTGAGGCCAGCCTGGTCTACCGAGTAAGGTCAAGTGCAGCAAGAGACACATAGGAAGATCCTGTCTCAAAACAAAATAAACAAAACCCTCTATCTCCCAAAAATTTTAATTTTTCTGAGCTCCATGCTCATTAAAATGTTTTCCCATTTGTTTGTATCAC
The DNA here is from genome assembly GCA_028658305.1 of Pachyuromys duprasi. Lineage (NCBI taxonomy): Eukaryota > Metazoa > Chordata > Mammalia > Rodentia > Muridae > Pachyuromys > Pachyuromys duprasi. Next base: position 83,067,797 of record CM053753.1, on the reverse strand, counting down.
TAGATCTTGAGAAACTCTACTTTCTATCTCCATGAGTGTGACTCTCTTATTCATCAATGTGAATAGAATGGTCATATACATTTGGAATTGATTTATTTCACTTAATGTAATGGCTTCAAGGACCATCCATGTTGTATCAGGCATGAGAATTCTGCTTTTAGGAATAAATAATAATTTGATGATGGTGATAATACATACAGTATTTCACATATCTCTTCATCTATAATTGACATTTTTATCACATACATTTTCCCATATAATGCTAACATGAACATAAATGTACAAATAACTTCTCACGGTGATGTATCCTCTTCAAAATTTCTTATGGGAAAACATGGAAAAGTATCAGGAAAAAATACAATGAACAGACCCACTCAACTCTAAATATCATTCTACTAATCCAGTGGAGCTGATTCAGCCACAAATTTTAACCCACATATTTTTTCTTAATTAACCTCCTGTAGAGCTAAAACTAACAGTCATTATGAGCACCCTTACCTGGGAGCTGTAAACAAACGTGAGTTCTCTGAAAGAGCAGCACAGTGTCTGCAATACCAATCCATCTCTCCAGGTCCATGACTACTGTTTTTTACATCAAATCATATATGTGTGTGTGTGTGTATGTATGCATGTATGTATGTATGTATGTATGTGTGTGTATATATATTATTATATATTATAATATATAATATTATATTATATAGTATAATAATCTGGAGAAGATAATTGATAATAAATTTTGTTTTAAACACTGGACTTGAAGTTCGATGTTTTTCCTAGGTGGGCTGACCAGTGAGCTCCCAATACCCACTGGCCTTTATCCTCTAACTGGAGTTACAGACCAGAGCAACTATGCCCAGCTTTTCATATGGGTGTTGTGGATTTGAGCTCCAGCTCTCATGATTTCACTGAAAGTACTCTTATCCAATAGAGAGAACTATTTCAATTTATGAGTAAGGAAGTGAAAGAAACAATTTTCCAGCACCTGGTATTTTCTATTAATGTTTGACATCAAATCTCTCCATTATATTATCTCTTTATAAAAAGAAAAATATATGAAGCTTATTTGAATTAATTTTTGCAAAAGAAACTGATTCTCGTTTTATTGATATTTGTAAATGATTATCTACATTGTACGAGAATTTCTCAGTTCTCTCATTATAGCTAAACTGAAAAGCCTAGCATTAGGTTTGTATTGCCTAATGACCCATGATTAAACCAATTTGAACTTAAGTATAAGGGGCTGACTTACCTGTAATACATTCGCAAATAGCCCAGTTGTTGCCTATTGTTATTATCCATTTTCCTATTCTGCCAAAATCAAAATGAATGCTCACACAGAGCAAGTCTCTATCAAAGTGCAAAGATAATGAAAACCACTTTGAGCATCCTCAACTTGAGAGATTTTGGGTGATTTTCAAGACATTAGCCTTTTTACTGAGAATCAAAGCCACAGTGAGATGATGAAAGAGTTTAAAGATAGGCTGGTGTTCTCATGACAGAAGTATTTTACCATAATTTCTTTTTCTGGAAACACAGGACTTTTAAAGCAGCTTCTCATCTTGGCTCTGGACCAACTCTGTGCTGTAATTCAGACAAACTCGTAATCAGACACTTCTGACATAACATGCAATTGAAGAGAAACCACCCACACAAGAAGCTATACCAGACCAGAACAGTTCAGCTGAGTACATAGGAGAAGAGGCCTGAGCAGAGCCACTCTAATTTCTTAATTAACGTCAGTGAATTATGGACAGAAATTTTATTTAAAAATAGTTTTAAAAGAATCACTGTATATTCATTCAGTTCATATTCGTCACAATTAATATGATTTTTATTTGAATTTCTAAAATTGGCTTTTCTTCATTGCCATATTTTCTATTTATGAGGTAGAAATTTCCAGAAGCTGTTAGTTGCCATGGTAAACTCAAAGTAAAAATTCATGACCATTAATCAAAACTAAAGAATACATTCAAAGACATCTTTTGTTAGCTTTATTTTCCATTGTTTTAATTATGTATGTAGATCTACTTCTGTGTGTGGATTTTCACACACACACATATATACATACATGTATACATATATATATATGTGTGTGTGTGTGTGTGTGTGTGTGTGTGTGTGTGTGTGCTCAAAGAAGACAGAAGGAGACATAAGAGCTTCTGAAGTTCAATTTACAGGTAGTTATGTCTCATCTGACATGGATGACCGCATACAAAGTTGGGTATTCTATAGATGGTTCATTGATTAACTTTCTTAATGAAATCTTACTTTCCAGAGAATATGAACACCCATGAGATCATAGGAAAGAATAAGTCCCACTAGAACTGTAGATGAGCAAATGAAATTTAGGAAATAACCAAACTAAAAAGGAAACAATATGAACTGATACATATTTTAAAATAATACATCTTAGAGTCTCAGTTTTCCAGTCAATGAATACCAACTAGAAGACTGAACTAAAATAATATCTATTTGTTCCATGTAAGATATTTTACTCATTGGATAAGAAACAAACAGCCTTAGTGTGAAAAGATGATAAAGAACGGATCAGAACTGGATGGATATTTACGTACTTAATGAGATGGTTTATTGCTCAGTAATCTCTGGTCCAGGAAACCAGTTGCACCACTAAGGGGGTCTCTAAGATGTCAGCAATGCGACAACCTAGAGTAATAATTTCAGTATTCTCAAGAACATCATAAATATTTGACACTAATCTAATGCACCTTAAAGCCCTGGTCTTACTTTGATAAAGTCAAACAAAGTTAATTTTTCCCTCTCTCTTACAATGATTAAATTTGATTGCTAATAAATATGTAACAATTCATCTTGGAGAGGATATGAAACATTCATCCACTACTGATAGGAGTGTATACTTGTACAGCTGGCTGAGGAAGGTGGGAATAGGTATATCTCAATATCCAGCTATACCAATCTTAGGCAATATTTTCACCTTATTTAATAATTTAAGCATAGTTATTGTGGTAAAAGGACACAAAATGTTTAGAATGGCAGAGATAGGAGTCAACCCTCATTAAAAAAAATGCAGCCTTAAGTCATTTAACACAGGACACCTCTGAGAAAAATGCCACTTATTATTTTTGTTATGTTTTGAATATATATGACCACTGTTGCATAGGCTATTTGTCACTGACCCAAGCATTGCTACATTATGTGTAGAACTGTACAGAAATGAAAAATATCTAGAAAATAGGCATTTTTCATATTTCATATTTCAGCAATGTCAACATGAGTACTTAGCTAGACTTTGTACTGCAATATAGTGATGTCCATAATTTCTGGAAGTCAGTGTGGTGGTTCCTAAGAAAGATGAGATATATCTCAAGTTCCAGCAATAATAGCAATTGAGCATACATCTGCTCAATCATGGTTATTGTTGCTCTATTCAAAACAGTAAGAAATTGGAAAGAAGATAGATGTCTGCCAGTGAATGAGTGAATGAATAAAATATGGTTCATATGCACAATGGGAGTATTATTTGCTGTTAGAAATGAATCATGAAATTTGTAGGTAAATAAACAGAGCCAGAGTAAACCAACCTTAATGAAAAAACATAGATCCCAAAAGACAAATACAATATGTATCTGCTTAAAGCTGGGTTTTTGCTGTTAAGTCTTAGATAAGAAGGCTACAATTTGAATAACTACAAAGAGTAGTATCATGCTCAGTTGTACTCAAGAAGTTTCCTACTAAAGTACATGAGAAGAAAAACAGAGACCTGCAACTGGACAACATGCATAGAGTGAGAGACATTGGAGTACTCAGCCCTAAATGTTTTTTTGTTTTCAAGTCCCTTTCTTCAGGGCCCAGATAACTATAGAAAGAGAGGGCAGAAAGACTGTAAGAGCCTGTGGTGATAAAAGATATATATATATATTATATATATCTTTTATATATATAGATATATATATAATAGATATATCATATATGTATAAAAATGCCTATTTTCTAGAGACTTTTCACTTCTGTACAGTTACACATCATATATTTATACACACACACACACACACACACACACACATATATATATATATATATATATATATATATATATATATATATATATATATATATATGATTTCCTCAGGTAAGGGAGGATGAGATGAGAGCAGTATCCAAGCTTTACTAATACATGGCTTGGGCGGAGCCCAGAGTATAAATATCTAATTATCCCCAGGCCCAGGCCTGAATGCTTCTAGCCTTCATATAATCTTTTCTTCTCTAAGTCCAAACCTTGAAGGCTTCAACTTCCAGCCCCAGGTTGCTAATGTAGGCCTATAATATTGTCAGTCTCCTAGAATTACTTTTGAATAAAATCTTAAACTTTCTAGCTCTTTCTGAACTCTGCCTGGCTGGTTCAACTCAGCTGTTCTGTCTCAAAACTTTTCTACAAGGTGACTGATTTTTTTTTAATTTTTTAAATAATTACAATTTATTCACTTTGTATTCCAGCTGTAAACCCCTCCCTCATCCCATCCTAATCCCACCCTCCCTACCCCATTTCCTCCCTTGCCCCTTTCCCAGTCCATTGATAATGATGGTCCTCCTCCCCTTCCATCTGACCCTAGCCTATCAGGTCTCATCAGGACTGCCTGTATTGTCTTCCTCTGTGGCCTGTTAAGGCTGTTCCCTTCTCAGGGGGAGGTAATCAAAGAGCCAGCCACTGAGTTCATATCAGAGACAGCCCCTGTTCCCCTTACTAGGAAACCAATTGGACACTGAACTACCACGGGCTACATCTATGCAGGGATTCTAACTTATCTCCAAGCATGTTCATATCAGCTTTATTCATAATAGCTAGAATCTTGAAACAACCCATATGTCCCTCAAAAGAGGAATGGATACAGAAATTATGGTACATTTACACAATGGAGTACCACTCAGCAATTAAAAACAAGGAAAGCATAAAATTTGCAGGCAAATGGTGGGAACTAGAAAAAACTATTCCAGAAGCAGAAAGATGCACATGGTATATACTCACTTATAAGTTAGTATTAGACATACAATATAGGATAAACATACTAAAATCTATCCACCTAAAGAAATTAAGCAAGTAGGAGGACCCTAGGTAAGATGATCAATCCTTGTTCAGAAAGACAAATGGGATGGACATTGGAAGAGGGAGAAAGAAGGGAAGAGGGCAGGAGCCTATCACAGAGGGCCTCTGAAAGACTGTACCCAGCAGGGTATCAAAGCAGATGCTGAGACTCAAAGCCAAACTTTGGACAGAGTGCAGGGAATCTTATGAAAGAAGGCAGAAATGAAAGACCTGGAGAGGACAGGAGCTCTACAAGAAGAGCAATATAACCAAAATATCTGAGCCCAGGGGTCTTTTCTGAGACTGATACTCCAAGCTGACTGATTTAAACTAACTTCTCTCTGCTTCTCACTGAATTGGTCAGCTTGGAAAAACTGTCTGAATTCCAGGAAATGAACTGCATGTATCCAGCCTCGCTCAACTGAACTTTACCAGACTGTACTGAAATATGTTGTGCCCCTGAACTCTACTATACTGTCTCCACAAACTCAACCTTATTCCTGTACTGTGCTCTCCTCCTCTACTGTACTGTGCTGTCTCCATAAACTTTTTCCCTCCCTCTCTCTGTGCCTCTCTCAAGTAATTTCTCTTTCTCGTCTGTTCTTGTGAGAGTAGGGTATATCCTATCTCTGACTCATTCTGTCAAATCTTTCTCTGATCCATCATTTTGTCTGCTGCAGATTAGATATTGTTCGGGAGCAAAAGTGTGTACTAAAAGCCTGTCTGTATTCCAACCAGAGGAATTAAAGGTATGTACTAAGGTTGTATCTATATTTTAGATGGATTACACAGACATAGGTCTTTGGATGTAATCCCTTGCTACAGCATTCATGTTGATGGATTAAAGTTTTTCTCCAAGGGGACACTGAGGACAAAGAGTGCCTTCCAGATACAAAAGGACTGATAAACATATGAACCCACACAGAGTGTGGCAGTGTGTACCGGGGCTGCAAGAGTCCAGATCAATGGGGTCCCAGAGCTGAGAAGGATAGTGAATACAGTCCTCCACCTCTAACCCAGAACTATCCCAAATGGATATTTGCAAATAAAAAGAAATTAACTTTCTTCAAAGGAGTCACACAGAGTATACAAACCGCTATTAAGGGTAGTTCCCATGCCCAGCAGTACATGGCATATGCAGAGGAACTCAATGCCATTTTGAGGGTTCTTTTTTTCATAAGGTTTTATCAGGATTGCTTCACTCTTCTATGTCTTTTATAGTTTCTGGTTTTAGGGATTCGTGAAGTTTGTGTGTGAGCTTGTTTCTGCATTTATAAGTGTTTCTTTTTTTGTCTATCTTACTCCTTTTTGTTTGTTTTGTTCTATTATGATTTGTTTTTGTTTTACCCTATATTAGTCTAATCTTCTATTTTTAAGATGTCTGAAGCCTTTTTAAGGAAAGAGAGAAAGAAAAGTTGGGGCTTGGATGGGAGAGGAGGCAGGAAGGATCTAGGAGAAGTTGGAACAAGGTTAACTATAATCAGGATACTTTGTATAAAAACTAAATTTATTTTCAATAAAAGGAAAATATAAAAATGTTATTCCAATTTGATTTAAATTCATAAATATTGTTCCCTTTTCTTACATACAAAAGATTAAATAGTTATGTGGTATATATTATATGTGATATGCTGTATACATATATGTATATATATATATGACACTTTCTCTTTTACCCATCTTTTCTGATATTTATATTTTCTGTTTCTCCAGTATTCCAGTTAGAATAGTGAAGAAAAATAAAGGAAATAGGATATTCTTTACTTTTTAATTAAACTTTTGCTTTTAATATTAATTACAGTTTTTTTTCACTTTGTATCCCAACTGTAACCCCCCCTTCTCCTCCCATCCCAAGGCCACCCTCCCTCCATTATCTTCTTCTATGCCCCTCTCCAAGTCCACTAATGGGGGGTCCTCCTCCACTTCCATCTGATCCTAGCTTATCCTGTCTCATCAGAACTGGATGCATTGTTTTCCTTTGTGGCCTGGCAAGGCTGTTCCCCCATCAGGGGGAGGCAGTCAATGAGCTAGCCACTGAGTTCATGTCAGAGATACTCCCTGTTCCCCTTTCTAGGGTACCCACTTGGATACTGAGCTGCCATGGCTACATCTAAGCAGGGGTTCCAGGTTTTATACATGGATGGTCCTTATTTTATCAGACAGTTTTATAGCTTTT
>CM053753.1:83034747-83060059 GCA_028658305.1 Pachyuromys duprasi | reverse complement strand
AGAGGTTATGGAGAATGAAGAACCCTCCTCCATTGCTGGTGGGAATGCAAACTTTTACAACCACTCTGGAAATCAATTTGGCTCATTCTTAGACAATTAGGAATAGTGATTCCTCAAGACCTAGCTATACTACTCTTAGGCATATATCCAAAAAATGCTCAAGTACACATCAAGGACATTTGCTCAACTATTTTTGTAGCTGCTTTATTTGTAATAGCCAGAACCTGGAAACAACCCAGATATCCCTCAGTTGAGGAATGGATACAAAAATTATGGTACTTTTACACAATGGAATACTATTCAGCAATTAAAAAGGAGGAAATCATGAAATTTGCAAGCAAATGGTGGGACCTGGAAACAATCATCCTAAGTAAGGTATCCCAAAAGCAAAAAGAAACATATGGTATATACTCACTTATATAGACCTATAGCATAGGGAAATCATGCTGAAATCTATATACCTAGGGAAGATAAACAAGAAGGAAGAGCCAGGTTGGTATGATCAATGCTCAGTAGATGAACAAATGGGATGGACATTGAATGGAGGATAAAACAAGCAACAGGACAGGAGCATACCAAAGAGGGCCTCTGAAAGAATCAATATAGCAATGTACTAAACCTGATATTAAGACTCACAACCAAGCCTTCGGCAGAGGGCTGGGGATAATAATGAAAATAGGGGAAGTTAGTAAGACTTGGGGAGAACAAGAGCTCCACAAAGACCAAATTGATCAGAGCACAGGGGTCTTTTATGAGACAGTTTCTCCAAACAAGGACCATTTATGGATATGGCCTAGAACCCCTGCTCAGATGTGGCCCATGGTAGCTTGGTGTCCACCTGAAGTAAAGGGAACAGGGACTGTTTCAGTCATGAACTCGATGGCTGGCTCTTTGACCCTCCCCCATACACGCCAGGGAGTAACAGCCTGGCTAGATCTCAGGGGAGGACAGTGCAGCCTGCCCTGAGGAGACAAGATGAACTGTGGTCCGATGGAAGAGGAGGAGGTCCTCCTCTGTCAGTGGACTTGGAGGGGGACAGGGAGGAGATGAGGGAAGGATGGGGAGAGTGGATGGAATGATGGAGGGGGCTATGCCTGGAATGCAATGTACCTAACATGTGATTAATATAAAAATATATTAATTATATTAAAAAATAAAGTATTGGTGAGATCAGGGATACAAGGCACATACCTTAACCTAATAAAGGCAATATACAGTAAGCCTATAGCCAACATTAAACTAAATGGAGAGAAACTTAAAGCTATCCCACTGAAATCAGGGACAAGGCAAGGCTGCCCACTCTCTCCATATTTCTTCAACATAGTTCTGGAAGTCCTTGCCAGAGTCATAAGACAACTGAAGGAGATCATGGGGATAGAAATTGGAAACGAAGCTCTCAAAGTATCACTATTTTCTGATGATATGATAGTATACCTGAGTGACCCCAAAAATGCTACCAGGAAACTCCTACAGTTGATAAACACCTTCAGCAAAGTGGCTAGATACAAAATTAACTCAAAAAAAAAATCAGTAGCCCTCCTGTATACAAAAGACAAAAAGGCTGAGAAAGAAATTAGGAAACAACACCCCTCACAATTGCCACAAAAGACATAAAATACCTTGGTGTGACCCTAACCAAGCAAATCCAAGCCTTGTATGAAAAAAATTTTCAAGTCTCTGAAGAAAGAATTAGAAGAAGATATCAGAAGATGGAAAGATCTCCCATGTTCATGGCTTGGCACTATTAACACAGTAAAAATGGCCATCTTACCAAAAGCAATATACAGATTCAATGCAATTCCCATCAAATTACCAACACAATTCTTTACAGACCATGAAAGAGAAATTCTCAACTTCGTATGGAATACCAAAAAACCCAGAATTCTAAAACAATCCTCTACAATAAAAGATCTTCTGGAGGTATCTCCATCCCTATCTCAAGCTGTATTATAGAGTAACAGTAAGAAAAACTGCACGGTACTGGCATAGAAACAGAATTGTGGATCAATGGAATCGAATAGAAGACCCAGATATAAACCCACACACTATGGACACGTGATTTTTGACAAAGATGCCAAAACCAAGCATTAGAAAAAAGATAGCATCTTCAAGAAATGGTGCTGGTCTAACTGAATGTCTACATGTAGAAAACTGCAAATAGATCCGTACTTATCACCCTGCACAAAACTAAAGTCCAAATGGATGAAAGACCTCAACATAAGACCAGACACAGAAACTTTTTTAAACTGCCTTTTAGAATTTAAGACTGAGGTTTGTTCTACATCTGACAGAACATGTTGAGGAAGTTGCAGGATCATAGTTTTGTTTTTTTTGGGTTTTTTTGTTTTTTTTTTTTTTTAGGTCAACTATCTTTGCTTATCTCTTTGGGAGAAGTTGTGAATCCCATTTTACCAGAGAAGTTCTCGAGGCCACCCTTAGATTTCACCTAAGATCACAGTCTGAAAAAAGTACCATGATCAAAACATTCACCTGCACAGAGAAGCTCAGTGTATAATACAGTGGTGAGTAACCAGCCATTAAGGCCAATGTAAGTGTAGATGCCTTTCAGGTTAAAAAAAAAAAAAAAGTAGCCAATATTTCAGCCAGCTTTCAGAAATAGGCATGAGCGGAGAGACGACATCACATGTTTAGACTTTCTTTGAAGGCTTTTGTTGTCTTTCATTCTTCCACTGTCATGAGAGTTCTATTTTCTATTAGCCAGTGCTATAACATTTGGTAACTTCAATATCATTGACCTGTGGCAATTCTAATCACAATATCAAATTTCTGTCTGGAATTAACTTAATTTATTTCTCGAGATTATTGACTGCCTGGACCTGTGGACCCCAAGTAATATCTGGCCAAGATAGAAAATATGATGAATAATAAACTTTATCTGGATCTAATAGGGTTTTACCCATTTACCAACGGAAGGATTTTGGTTCTTGTTTACTTTGTCCATTTATATATAAAATGCCTACAAACAACCACTGAAATATTTTTGTGGACCTCTTTTCCATTCACTTGACATGATATCAATGAGTAGGATTACTCAGAAACATGATAATGGCATGCTTTCTTTCAAACAAACTGCTCAAGTTTTTCATAAAGGAGTTAAACAATTTTATATTTCCATCAATAATGGAAAAGTGTTTCTTTTGTTCCACTTTTCACAAGCCTTTGCTATTTACTCTGTTCCTTAAATGGATGTAGCCTAAGTTTTACCTATATATGTCAATATTCAGCCCCATAAATTAAAACTGTTTAAAAAGATTTAAATTATTCTTGCAATTTTATATCTCAGGCTAGTTACAATACACTGCTTTGTTATGTAAAGGGTGTAGTACTGCACCTAATTACTATGAATTCAATACAAACCATTTCTATATCTTTTCATTCATTCTACTGTTCAATGTATTTGGAACATACAGAAGTGCTCACCTAAGGTATCTAAAGAATATTCATTAGTTTTATGCTTTGATTTAAAATTCCCTAAGTGCCTTATCTAAATATGCCAGACATTATGTTAAATCTAGGAATAAATATATGAATAAAATATAGCATTTTGTTCTTAAATAATGTATTAATCACAAATCTTTTTTGTTACATATGAGAGAAATACTACTACTATTCCTAAGGAATAAATGGAAATTCATTGCTCAAATAATGAATTATTGTGGAAGATCTAGCTTTAAAAACCCAGTATCTCTATCTCATTATGTCTCCTTCAAAATTTAACAATTTATCCAGTCTCCCATTTTCTTTCTACAGATGAATTCTACTGACATGTTAAATATGGGTACTCTGATGCACACAATTCCAAGCCAAAAAAAAAAAAAAAAGATCTGATTTATAATCCCAGAGAAAGCTTTGATTTTAGAATACAGTTAAATATCCACAATGAAATTTTTTAAAATATTTTCATCTCTATGGTGTTTCATGAATTAGAATTAGAAAGTAAGATTATGATTCTAGCATGAATAAGATTACACATCCTAAGAATTCAATAACATGGTTGAGCTCCACAAGTGTCCTCACACAAAACTTTAATCACAATAAGCCTGAGGTACAGTGAGAGAATGGAAACACAGATAAACACTGTGAACCAAAGATTTGCCCAAAGCTCCCAGGTTTCATTGTACAATTACATGGTAAAAGCTGCATCACTAATTTATGTACTACTAAGATACATGCAAGAAATTTTTTTGTTGTTTCTTATATATTGGGCTTAAGTTTTCAATGGGATCTGTTCGTGTTCCTTTTTGCAGGTCCAAATCAGAGTGTGATTAGTTAAACAAAAAGAGTTGTTACCCCAATAACATAAAGGTAAATGCATTCCCAAGTTTGTAAAAAAAAAATGACTCTAAGTGCAATGACCGAAATTATTAGCCTTAAACTGAAGATTTGATTATCAACAACTTCAATATTCTTATCTTCCCTGGAGTTAACACAACATTGCATGCATTTCGATAGATAAATACACAACTGCTATAATTTACTGAAGAGAACCTTACAGAAGGTTTGTTATGGGGTGTCAAGAACATAAAATCTCTAAAGGTGTAGAAATTTAAATAAAATTTTATTAGGAAAAAGATGAAAAAGTGAGAAGACATAAGATAGAGGTTGAATTATCAATATAACAAAATGGCATAAAATAATCTGAGAACATGTCAGGTAAGGAAAAATGAATGTTTTAAATATGAAGGACCTACCTACCTCCTATTAAATGAGTCAAAATTTTAAAATATATTATACTTATCAATACTATATCTATTAAACATTTAAACTGAAAGTAGAAAGAACATATTTGGGGATCACCAAATTCAAACAGCCTTATGAGCAAAGCATGGGCTCCGTGCCATACATTGAATATGGAATGGAGGAGAATATTCCGGTCCCATGAGAAAAATCCTCTAAGCTACAATGGTAGTATTTTCATGTCCTTATTTCATAAGGCCACAAAGTTTCCTAAACTAAAATAGTTAATGTTCTTATATCACCTTAAATATTCACCATCTCTTTGATTAAACAGAAGCTACACGTTGTTATTTGATAACACATAATCTTCTTTGTATTTGTTTTGGAAATAGAGCTCAAAAGTAAATGTCCACCTGAAATCTCAGAATGTAAATATGAAAGAAAAAAATCATCTTAAAGCCTAGCTGTTGGTTGTCTGTTCAGGAAGTTGTCTCCTGTACCAATGAATTGAAGGCTCTTCCCAAATTCTTCTGCCAGGTAAAGTGTGTCTGATTTTATGTTGAGGTCCTTGATCCACTTGGACTTTACTTTTTTTTATCTTTTCTGCATAAAAATTGCTATAAAATTGTTTTATTAATTTATTTATTTTTATATCAATCACAGGTTAGGTACTTTGCATCCCAGGCATAGCCTTCTCCCTCATTCCCTCCCACTCTCCCACTCCCTCCCTCAACTCCCTCCTCCCCGCCCCCACCTCCAAGTCCACCAACAGGGGAGGACCTCCTCCCCTTCCATCCAAACCCAGCTCATCCTGTCTCCTCAGGGCTGGCTGCAATGCCCTCCCCTGGGATCTAGCCAGTCTGTCACTCCCTGGCTTATATGGGGGAGGGTCAAAGAGTCAGCCATCAAGATCATGACTGAAACAGTCCCTGTTTCCCTCACTAGGGTCTTCATGGACTTTACTTTTATGCAGGGTGATAAGTATGGATCTTTCTCCATTTTTCTACATGTAGAGATCCATTTAGACCAGCACCATTTGTTGAAGAGGCTGTCTTTTTGTCCATTGTATGGTTTGGCTTCTTTGTCAAAAATCAAGTGCCCATAGGTGTGTAGATTTATTTCTGGGTCTTTGATTCCATTCCATTGATCCACCAGTCTGGTTCTCTGCCAGTAAAATGCCGGTTTTATTACTGTTGCTTATAGTACAGCTTGAGATCATGGATGGAGATACTTCCAGAAGTTCTTTTTAGTACAGGATGGTTTTAATTATTCTATGATTTTTGTTTTTCCATATGCAGGTGAAAATTGTTCTTTCTAGGTATGGAAACAATGGAAACCCCTGAAACTGAAGAGCTTCTGTAAAGCAAAGCACACTGTTGTCAGAACAAATGACAGCCTACAGACTAGGAAAACCCTTCATCTGACACAAGGCCAATATCCAGAATATGTAGAGAACTCAAGAAGTTAAACACCAACAAACCAAACATAATCCAGTTAAAAAGTGGAGTACAGTGCTAAACCTAGAATTCTCAACAGAGGAATATTGAATGGTAGAGAAACACTCAAAGAAATGTTCAACATCCTTAGTCATCAGGGAAATGCAAATCAAAATGATACTGACATTCCTTCTCATACCTATCAGAATGATTAAGATCAAAAACTCGTGACAACATGCTGCAGAGGATGTCAAGAAAGGGAAATCCTCTATCGCTGGTGGGAATATAAACTTGTACAACCACCTTGGAAATCAATCTGGTGCTTTATCAGAAAACTAGGAATAGTGCTACCTCAAGAGCCAGGTATACCACTCCTGGGCATAAATCAGAAAAATTCTCAATCATACAATAAGTATAGTTGATCAACTATATTCCTTGCAGCAATATTCATAATAGCCAGAATCTGGAACCAACCTAGATATACCTCAGCTGAAGAATAGAAATTGTGGTACATTAATGCAATGGAATACAACACAGCTATTAAAAACAAGAAAATCATGAAATTTGCAGGCAAATGAATGGAGCTTGGAAAGATTATCCTGAGTGAGGTACAGAAGCAGAGAGACATGTATGGTATATACTCACTTATAAGTGGACATTAACCATATAACATAGACTAAACATACTAAAATCTACAAACCTAAAGAAGCTAAATGACAAGGAGGATCCTAGGGAAGTTGCTTAAGTCTCATCCAGAAAGGAAAACAGGATAGACACCGGAAGTGGTAAAAGAAAGAATACAGGATAGGAACTTAATATAAATGTTCTCTGAAAGATTCCAACCAGCATGGGTTTGAAGCAGATGCAACGACTCACAGCCAAATTTTGGACATAGCACAGGTTGTCTTATGGAAGAAAAAATATATAAAGGCACCTGGAGGGGACAGGAGACAAACAAGGTGACCAACAAAGACAAAAAAAAAAAAAAGACCATAGGGCCCAGGGGCCATTGCAGATACTGATACACCAACCAAAGACCATAGATTGAGAGAACCTAGAACCTCTGCGCAGACGTAGCCCATAGAAGGCTCAGTCTCCATATGGGTAAGAGATGGGTAAGTAAGAGATGAGATAGTCTCTGACATGAACTTGGTTGACTGCACCTTGATCACTTCTCCATGGTGGGGTGAACTTGCGAGCTCACAGAGAAAGAGGATCCAGGCAGTCCTGAATGGAACCTGATAGGCTAGGGTCAGACAGCAGGGGAGGAGGAATCCCCCTAACATTGGACAAATGAAGAGGGATAGGGGAAGAATAGGAAGAGAGAGTGGGACCAGGAGATGTGGGAGGGGATAAAATTGGGACACAACATGAATAAACTGTAAATAATACTACTAATAATGATAAATTAAAAAATAAAAAGAAAATTTTTTTGTTAAATTTGTTAAGAGGAGGTCAAAATAGATTGAGTTGAGATATAAGTAGCCTGGCTTCTAGCCTTAAAAAGTTGAGGTTGCCATGCAGCTATAAAGATATCAGAAAAAAAATCTTATACAAAAGCAAGGGGAAAAAATACAAAAGTGCATAGGTCAGGAAATTATTACTCTCATGTGTTTAAGCTATTTAGTTCTGGTCACTAGTATCCATGCAAAAGCCAAAATTGGAGGCACACCACTGAAGCCCCAATGCTACAAAAGCAGAAGCAGCGGGGCTCTCTAATGTTCATTAAGCTACTGATCTAGATGAATTTATGAGCTCGAAGTTCAATCAAATACGCTATTTTAAAGAAAGAAGCTTGGAGATCAATTGAGAAAGACACACCACATCAACTTGTGGCCCCTGTACTCTAGTATGCACAGGTGCACTTCCTGACGGGTGCACATTGGAACATTTGTGTAGACACACCCCTATGCCTCATACTAAAGGAAACAGTAAATGGGGCAACACGTACAATAAGCTGAAGCATAATGAGGCCTTGTCATTGTTAGAATTTCCACAAGTCAAAGTGGTGAGACATGGGTTTGGTTGATTGCTAATGTTGGACTTGAATAAAACAAAATTAACTGAACTTCAGTAAACCTATATATATGTGATAGCATTTTTCACAAAATGAAATCAGGTATATAAAATCTATAGAGAATTCTCAATAGAGGAATACAGAATGGCAGAGGAACACTTAAAGAAATGCTCATCATCCTTAGTCATCAGAGAAACGCAGATCAAAATGATACTGAGATACATCTCATGCCCTTCAAAATGGTTAAGATCAAAAATTCAAGTGACAACACATGCTAGAGAGGATGTGGAGAAAGGGGAATCCTTCTCCATTGTTGGTGGGAATGTAAACTTGTACAACCACTTTGGAAATCAGTCTGGCACTTCCTCAGAAAATTAGGAATAGTACTTCCTCAAGATCCAGCTATATCACTCCTAGGCATATATCCAAATTATGCTCAACTATACAACAAGGACATTTGCTGAACCATGTTCATAGCAGCTCTATTCATAATAGCAAGAATCTGGACACAACTCAGATGCCCCTCAATTGAGGAATGGATAAAGAAATTATGGAACATTTACACAGTGTAATACTACTCAGCAATCAAAAATTAAGGCAGTCGTGAAATTAGTAGGCAAATAGTGAGAAATAGAAAACATCATCCTGAGTGAGGTATCTCAGAAGCAGAAAGACACACACAGTATATATTCACTTATAAGTGGATATTAGACATATAATATAGGATAAACATACTAAAATCTGTACACTTAAAGAAGCTAAGTAAAAAGGATGAACTTGCATAAGATGCTCAATCTGCATTCAGAAAGACAAAAGGGATGGACATCAGAAGGGGGAAAAAACAGGGAACAGGACAGGAGCCTACCACAGAGGGCCTTTGAAAGACTTTACCCACAGGGTATCAAAGAAGTTGCAGAGACTCAAAGCCAAACTTTGGGCAGAGTGCAGGAAAACTTATGAAAAGCAGAGGGAGACAGAAAGACCTGGAGGGGACAGGAGCTCCAAAAGGAAATCAACAGAACCAAAAAATCTGGGCCCTGTGGTCTTTTTTTAGACTGATACTCCAACCAAGGACCATGCATGAAGATAACTTAGAACCCCTGTACAATGTAGCCCATGGCAGCTCAGTATCCAAGTGGGTACCCTAGTAAGGGGAAAAGGAGCTGTCTCTGATAGGAACTCAGTGGCTGACTCTTTGGTCACCTCCCCTGAGGGGGACAGGAGAGGGGGCTGGAGACAGTCTTTCCAGGGCACAGAGGAAGACAATGCAGCCAGTCCTAATGAGACCTGATAGGCTGGAGTCAGATTGAAGGGGAGGAAGACTTTGCCTATCAGTGGATTGGGGGAGGGGCATGGGAGGAGAAGAGGGAGGGATTGCAGGATTGGGAAAGGGTGAGGGAGGGCCACAGTTGGGATACAAAGTGAATAAACTGTAATAAATAGAAAAATAAATATATCTATATCTTATTCTTTCTCAATGCTCACTACAGGATTTCAAATGCACATTAATCATTTTTATGTGACCAAGGTATTTCATGGTTTCATTTAGTAAATTTTTCTTATTAACATATGATCAGTTCCAAGATTCTGTTATCAAATCTAAATTGAAATATCACATCTTAGAATTGAGTTTATATAAGTGACATAATCAGAAATATGGAATAACATTGACTTTACCAAATGTATTGTACATAAAATCATTTTGAGAAAACTATCTCAGACTCTCACTAAAAGTAGTACCCATATTAAAGCTGGATCTATTAGGTCAAGGGTAGAGAGGGAGCCTGAAAAGTTTTAAATATTTTAGAAGAGCAAAATACATCTAAATCTATAATTAAAACGGATAAAATCTCTTTATAAATCTTTTGGTTTGGCTTTTTGGACTTAAAAACTTTTTAACTCCTACATATTTTCTCTTTAAATTTTTCAGCAAAGGCATTGTGGAAGGAGACCTAAAAGGCATCATTTTAATTTTATTTCTGCTAATTAATAAACCACCTTCAAAGACTTATTCTATAACAAAATTTTACATTTTTTTTCATTTTCCTCTAAGTAAGCAGTGAGAGAAATAATAAATGTTTTTGTTTGTTAGCCTGTGGTACTATTAGCCGCACTTTTGTAATTTGAATGAGCGTGGTCCCAGTAAGCTCATATGTTTGAATAATTGGTCTCCAGCTGATAACTGTTTGGAAGGATTAGGAGGCATTGCCTTGGTAGAGAAAGCATTCACTGGGAGTGGGTGTGAGATTTCAAATAAATCACCATTTTGAGTTAGCTCTCGCTGTTTTCTTCGTGCAGATCAAAATGTGAGGTTTCAGCTTTTTCATCTGCCATGTTTGCTCTGTCATCATGGACTCTAACCCTCTGAAACTGTAAGCCCAATTGAGTGTGTTATTTCAGAAGTATGAATTTTGTCACAGCAACAGAAAAACAACTATGACAGACAGTTTATTTAAATTATAAGGTAACTCAATTTAAATAGGTATTTGTATGTGAGGAAGTTTCTACAATAGGGGATTTCCATGTGACTTTTTCAATAAACTTCTAGCATTTGTTATCATTTTCTATATTCCTCTTCTACCGTGAACTTCCATTTGCCTCTACATATAACATTTCTAGCCATACAGACTTCTCTGAATACTACAGAATATTTTTACTGCTTATGGTTACCTTCTGGAACTTGATGATAAGACAATATCATTGAAGGTGACACAAAAAGAATCACAGACCATGGAGAATTCAAAGTGATACTGACCTCAAGCGTTTATCCCTTCTGGCTAGCTTTTATAGTGCTGGACAGCATTCTACCTCTGTATTCTACCAGAGGAAAAGCAATCATCAATCTATAAAGTAGAACCCCGTGAGTTATAATAATGGCTTGCAAGCAAGTAGGCTCACTGGTGTGATGCTGGTATGAACGCTATAGGAGTAAAAGAGCACTTTCTAACTGTATTTAAGACTCTGCATAGCACAAGTGATACCCTTTGGGGCTAAGAATCTGTGGTTAGTTAGGGAAGCATCTACTTGTAATATTCTGCAAAAATGACATAAAAATAAACCAAATTCTAATGGCGGTGGTATTAATTATCATATAAGTAATGCATAATAATTGTCACATATATAATATATAGTAAAATATATCAATATATTTCTCAACCCTTACCAGAGAAGCTTTTTCCTATAGACTAACAGAGAGAGCAGTAACTATTCAAAGGTGGAGAGAATAAGGCACTTGAGAATGTTTGCTTCCAAGTGGATTGTCTATATCACATCTCCACTCCAGGCCCAAGAAGTCTTACAGAAGCGATGAGCAGAAAGTCTGTAAGAGCCAGAATGGTAGACAACTCAAAAAAAAAAAAAAAAAAAAACAACTGCTTTTTGCACCAATAGGGTAGTTTTATATGTGAACTAACAGTAATTTTGGCATTAAGTAAAATACCTGTAAAGTCTCAAGACAGACAAAATCCACATCGAAGGTGGGAGGTGGGAATGAAGTCTCTTACCCATATTGATGGAGAAATTGGTAATTGAAAGCTATAGGGAGAGGGGTAGTTACTTTTCTTTTGGTGTGAAACCTGGAGGGCTTCATAAGTTGGTTTTATTCCCAGGAGTGTTTAGGGAAAACACTCGTAGTCAGTGGACTTAAAAAGGGGTACACTACTTTTCTAAGATGATGGGGAGGGGGAAATGGGGGAGAAAGTGGGAGAGAGACCTGGAGGAGAGGAAGGAGGGGGCTGTGGTCAGGATGTAAAGTGAATAAATAAATCAATTTTAAAATAAATAATATGTGAAATTGGGTGGTAGGGAAGTAGTGCTATATCTGAGAGAAATTGATGCAAGGGATAAACAGTACTAAAATATATAGTATAAAATTCTCATAGAATTAATAAAACTATTATCCAAAATATAAGTAAATTGCATATTTTGGAAAACTATATTTTGTATGATACAAATCACAATTTTTAACAGTCTTGGCTCCTGCCTAATATATTGGCATTGAGATCTTTTTATTTTGGATCAATATAATTCTCTAATTATTGATGCATGGCTAACTTTGTTGTTCTAGTTAGCCTTTATTTTGCTATGATAAACAATTTTGAGTAAAACCAGATTGGAAAGGGCAGTGGTTTGTTTCATTTAAAGGTTATACTCCATTGGGGAAACAATCCAAGTGTTCAAGTTGGGGTTGGAAGCAGGAATCATAAAGAATTGTTATTTACTGGATTTCTTCAAGGCTCAAGTTCAGCTACTATTTTTTTTTTATACAGTCCAGGCCAGTGTGCCTAGGCTAGTAACTACAAATAGTGGGTGGAGTACTCCTCTATCAATTAGAGTTCAAGAACATGCTCCACAGACATGCTCACAAGCCAATCTGATGGAGGAAACACTTCAGTACCCTACAAGTTATGTCATATTGGCAGTCAAAATGAGTGATTATAGTTATCTTCTTTACTAATGATTTAATTCACACTCTTCTTTACTCTTTAACCCACAAACAAAAACTACTCTGGATATTGCTGTTGTTGTTGTTTTGTTTTTGTCACCTTGACGGGCTGGTTGATAGTCCTGTCTACATCCCTGCTAGGATGTTTGTGTCTCTAGATGAGATAAGTATTTGCATCTGATGACTCAGTAAAATCAGTTGTCCCTCCTCAGCACGGTGAGCAGGTATCCTTCAGTCCATGCAAGGCTAAGCAAAAGAAAAGACTGAAAAAGGAAGTTTCACCCTTCTATCCTTCATAGTTTGAGCTGGAACGCCATTTGATCTATAATTGGATTATTTGGTTTGTTCATGCTTAATTTCTTGGGCTCCTTATAAATTTTAGGTATTAGCCTTTTTTCAGATGTCAGGTTGGTGAAGATTCTTTTCCAGTCTGTGGGCTGCCACTTTGTTCTTTTGACTGTGTCTTTTGCATTACAGAAACTTCTTAGTTTCATGACGTCCCACTTATTAATTGTTGATCTTAGAGCTTGTGCTGTTGGTATTCTGTTCAGGAAGTTTAATGCTGTGCCGATGAGCTCAAGGATCTTTCCCACATTATGTTCTAAGAGGTTTTATGTGCCTGGCTTTATGTTGAGGTCTTTAATCTACTTGGACTTAAGATTTGTGCAGGGTAGGAAATACGGACCTATTTGCATTTTTCTACATGTGGACATCAAGTTAGACCAGAAACATTTATTGAAGATGCTTTCATTTTTCCATTGTATGGTTTTGTCTTCTTTGTCAAAATTCAAGTGTCTGTGGGTGTTTGGGTTCATAGCTGCATCTTCTGTTTCATGTCATTGATCTACCAGTCTGTTTCTATCCCAGTACTGTATCCTATGCAGCTTTTATTTCTATCACTCTGTAGTACAGCTTGAAGTCAAGGATTGGAGATGCCTCTAGACATTCTTTCATTTTATAGGATTGTTTTAGCTAATCTGGGTTTTTATTTGGTTGGTTGGTTGGCTGGTTTGGTTTCCCGTATGAAGTTGAGAATTGTTCCTTTAGGTATGTAAAGAATTGTGTTGGTATTTTGATGGAAATTGCATTGAATCTATTGATTGCTTTGTGCAAGATGGCCATTTGTAGTATGTTAATCCTGCCATGCTATAGTCTCTGTGACATGCCTTTTGATCACTTCACCTTGGTGTGGTTGCCTTGCTAGAACACATTGAATGAGAAGTACACAGTCCCAATGAGACTGTATGTTCTGGAGCAGGTTTGCAGGGTAGGAAGAGGATGAAAGACTATTTCTCCTTGTCTGAGAGGAAAGAGGGATGAGGGAGGGACAGTGAAGATGAGACTGACCATGAGGAGAGAAGGGAGGAGGCTACAACTGAGATGTAAAGTGAAGAACTAACTAAAAAAATCTTGTTTTTCCAGTTTTCTTTGATAGATAGCACAATCCTCTTAACAGTTTCATTTTTTTCTTAGTTACCATAATGTAGAACATCTATTGCACCCTCTAGATCCCATCAGTTCCCTAAGGTGCCCTACAGCTTTTCTTTTCCCTCAGAAACTAAAAAAGATAATTCATCTAAGCTTGATGTTTTGAAAGAAAGATCAAAGGAATTATGGCTGCAATAGATAATGCATGATGATATTTTTTCCTTGGAAAATCTGGAACCTGAACCTTTTATAAATTCTAAAAATATGACTGGATCATTCATGTCATGTTATAACACTCTACCATGACTGTGAACACCAAAATGTTCCCCAGAAAACCTAAGAGAGCATAAATAAAGAACATTTCTTCACCAACTTTTTGAGGCATACTAGGATGATTACCCTTAAAATTTTAAACTTTGGCTCTTTAACACATCATTTCATACCAACATGTCCTTCTTTTTAAGAAAGGTATATTCAAGACTCTGAAATTAATGAACTTTACTATCATTTTTAGGTTATAAGTTCCTATTGGTTTAAAAAATAACCCCCAAAGCATTCTATCTCCTCTTATCCTCTTTGTTCAGGAGAATTATGGTCAACTGCAGAGTTGTTGAGATAAAGATGATAATGTTTTAAATACTTTTTGTGATTATAATGTAATTACATCATTTTCCCCCTTCCCTTTCCTTCCTCACTTCCTTCCCATGTATTACTCCACTGCTCTCATTCAATTTCATGATTTTTCTTTAATTGTCTGCATATATATAATATATATATATAATTTCTAAATACATAAATACAACTTGCTCTGTCCATATAATGTTATTTGTATATGCATGTTTTCAGAAATGACAGCCTTTTTGCATTGGATAAACAACTGTTGTATTCTTCCTTGAGGAAGACTATCCTGCTCGCACTGTATATTAGTTGCCTATAGTTCTTTGTCTAGAAATGAAACTTCATGAGGTTTCTCCCTTCCATATTCATACATCTTTTGATATTGTTCCTGAAGAGTTCATGTTTAGACAGCCATGTTGTTGAGACTTCGTGGGGTTAGCATCTCTGATATTTATAAATGATACACTTTCACAACAAATTTCTCTTTCTTTTGTCTCTTTACCGTTTTCTACCTCCTCTTCCTCAATGATTCTTTATCCTCAGGTGCAGGAGTTGTGTTGTAGATGTATCAGTTGGGACGGGGCTCCACAACTCTGCATTTTGATCAGTTGTGGTTTTCTTTAATTATTTTAACTTTGAGCAAACATGAGAAGGAATGACAAGAATACAGTTAACCTCAGAAACAAGATGCTTATGATGTTTCCAAGTGTTCAGAAATACAAAAAAAAATACATTGCTAAAGAAAATACTTTCTACTTTTGCTAAGAATTAATCAACAATATCTGACTTCCACTTCACTTTGTGCCTACATAACACTGCCTTACCATACTTTTCCTTTTCGTTTGCTACTATAAAACACAAGGCTACATTTTCTCCTTATGCTATTCGTACTAATGAACATTCTCCTTATAGCAATAGCTTGAATAAAATCATTCCCTTAATTGCCAAGTGCATCTTTATTTCTAAACAATATGTCTAAGAGACATTTTGGTATAAAAGCAATAGAGTACAAAACCTGAAGCTTTAAAAAAAATGAAAAGGAAAAGAACAGAAAAAGTTACAAAATGATTTCCTGAACTCAGATTGTGGCCAATTTATATTTTTTTAAGTGAGAAAGGCTCTGTACTTATCTCTCCATGAAACAAAATGGTGTTAGGAGAAAAAAAATAACATGTATTAATACTCAACAGCTTGACACAGGAAGCTATACAGACTATTGGGAAATTACTCTGAATTCAGCTGGGGAACATACAGCCAAGCCAAGAAAAAGCATTTTATTTTATCATTTCATCTTTTATATGACACAAAAACCGCAAATGCCAGTCACAAATGTTTGAATGATTTACTAACATAAATCATAAATGTAAATTTGATGTGAAAGAATATTTCATATCTCCTATAAATTATTTTCTGAAGGGTCATGTATTTTCAAAAGTATTTTTTTAAATTCTTAAGGAATTTAAAGAACATGAAGAAAAAGAAAACAAAGTGAATCCGTATCACCAATGATTAAATAATTTTATTAGAATCTTGGCAAGTGGATTGAAATAATAGAAACAACTGTAATTTACAATATGTAGAGAGCTAAAATATAGCTTCTGTGACATTCTTATCCATAAAAATAAACATAAATTTTATAGAAATTATAATTGCAAGGTTACTGTGTTATACAATTCTCCTTTCTAATCTCCAAATTAATGATTTCTATGGTTCAGTCAACTGTAATCCAAAAATACTACTCTAGTGCAATGGAGAGCTTAAGTATTTAAAAAAAACATATACACACAAATGAAGAATAGTACATTGCTATATAAGAATTTCACTTTGTTATTCTTTTAATGTGAAAATAATTATAAATTAAGTAACATACACGTACACTAGCAAAGGATAGCATGTATAAAGATAGAGTTTAATTTATTTATAGTCCCTAAGAGTCATGTGGGATTAGGAAATAATTTGTAATCTTGAGATAAAAGGATGGCTATAACCATTTGTTAAGCCTTACCAATTTTTATGACAAGAATTATAAGATATCTTTAATTTCAATCTTTTTTTTCTAGGTTTCAAGTTAAAGATATTCTTTCCTCTGAAGTAACAGGCTGCCTTAGATGAACTGAAATGAACCAATACAGAACCGTGCACCAAGGTTTCATCAATGATACTGGAGTTTGAACTCAACATTCCAAACAAATTACTCTCTTCCCATTCAAGTGATCATAACACAGAACTTTAATAAAGTGACAAACCAATTTCTTTCTGTTCTATTAAACATTCACTTTAAATAATAGTTGACCTCAATGTAGAAATACACATAAACACCTAAACATACAGGCATGCTTTCCTTAATTATATATTATTATATGATTTAATGGGTAAATATATTCTCTTTAAAG
Source organism: Pachyuromys duprasi (assembly GCA_028658305.1). NCBI lineage: Eukaryota > Metazoa > Chordata > Mammalia > Rodentia > Muridae > Pachyuromys > Pachyuromys duprasi. The sequence continues at coordinate 83,043,025 of CM053753.1, read as the reverse complement.
CATTAGCTATACTAGCTGAACAGAATCATTCATATATTAGTTGCTTCCTGGGGAAAGGTCCAACAAACCCAATACCTCTGATGCCTTAACGTCATACTGTATCACTGGAGGCTCCAGCAAGTGACTGTTTTGTCCATAATGCTCACAAGGAGAAGGTGCACGTTTCTATGGTATTAGGCTTAAATCAGGTAGGTTGACTATTCACTTTTTAGAAGCATGAAAAGAGGAAATGAATTTTTGTGTAGAGAATAATTTAAAAAAGATGATCTTAACCTTATATGAAACATATTGGGGTGTCTGGAGAGAGGAATATGTTAAATACTAATTCTTTTAAAAATATTATTATTTTTATTTCTTACAATTTGTTCAATTTGTATCCTAGCTTTGGCTCTCTCCCTCATCTCCTCCCAATCCTACACTCTCTCCCTCTTCTCCCCCTATGCCCTGACCCTAGTCCACTGATAGGGGAGGTCCTCCTCCCCTTCACTAGCCTATCAAGTCTCATCAGGACTGGCTGCATCATCTTCCTCTATATTCAGACAAAGCTGCATCCAACAGAGGGAGGTGATCAAAGAGCCAGCCACTGAGTTCATGCCAGAGACAGCCCCTGTTACCTTTACTAGGGAACCCACTTGGAGACTGAGCTGCCTGCGGGCTACATCTGAGCTTCTGTAAAGCAAAGGACCCTGTCTTCAGAACAAAACGACAGCCTACAGATTGAGAAAGGATCTTCATCAACCGAAGATCTGACAGAGGGCTAATATCCAGAATAAATAAATAACTTAAGAAGTTAAACACCAACAAATCAAGTAATCCAGTGAAAAAAATGGGGTACAGAGCTAAACCGATAATTCTCAATAGAGGAATATCGAATGGCAGAGAAACACTTAAAGAAATGTTCAACATCCTCAGTCATCAGAGTCAAATCAAAACAACCCTGAGATTTCGCCTTTCACCTATCAGAATGGCTAATATAAAAAACTCAAGTGACAACACATGCTGGAGAGGATGTGGAGAAAGGAGAACCCTCCTCCATTGCTGGTGGGAATGTAAGCTTGCGCAACCACTTTGGGAATAAATCTGGCACTTTCTCAATTAGGATCTTCCTCAAGATCCAGCTAAGTGAGGATTGATCATCTTACCTTGGGTCCTCTTTCTTGTTTAGCTTTATTAGGTGTACAGATATTAGTATGTTTATCGTACCTTTTAGGTTTAGTATCCACTTGTAAGTGAGTATATACCATGTGTGTCTTTCTGCTTCTGGGATACCTCACTCGGGATGATCTTTTCTAGATCTCACTGGACTTGCTGGAAGTAGGAGAAAACAAGAAACAGGACAGGATCCTACCATAGAGAGTATCTGAAAGACTCTACCTAGTAGTGTATCAAAGCAGATGCTGAGACTCATAACCAAACCTTAGGTAGAGTGCAGGGAATCATATAAAAGAAGGTGGAGTTAGTAATACCTGGAGAGGACAGGAGCTCCACAAGCACCAAATATATCTGGACACAGTGGTCTTTTCTGGTACTGATTCTCCAACCAAGGACCATACATGGATATAACCTAGAACCCCTGCTCGAATGTAGACCATTGTAGCTCAGTATCCAAGTGGGTACCCTAATAAGTTGAACAGGGACTATTTCTGACATAAACTAATGGATGGCTCTTTGACCTCCTCCCCTCCCCCACGGAGGAGCAACCTTGCTCTGCCACAGAAGAGGACATTGCAGCCAGTCCTGAAGATACCTGATAAGCTAGGGTCAGAAGGAAGGGGATGAGGACCTCCCCTATTAGTGGACTTAGAAAAGGGCAGGGAAGAGATGAGAAAGGGAGAGTGGGAATTGGGAGGGAATGAAGAAGGGGGCTACAGCTGGTGTAAAAGTAAATAAACTGTAATTAATATAAAAATAAAAATAAAAAATAAACAAAGTCTAGTTGAAAAAAAAAGATCCAGCTATACCATTCCTGGGCATATATCTGAAATATGCTCATGTAAATAAGAAGTACATTTGCTCAATCATGTTCATAGCAGCTCTCTTCATAACAGCCAGATTCTGGAAACAACCTAGATGTCCCTCAACAGAGGAATGGATACAGAAATTGTGGTACATTTACACAATGAAATACTACTCAGTTAAAAAAAAAAGAAAATCATAAAATTTGCAAGCAAATGGTCTAGACAAAATCATCTTGAGTGAAGTAACCCAGAAGCAGAAAGACACACATGGAATATACCCACCCATAAGTGGACATTAGACATATAAGATAAACATACTAAAATCTATAATCCTAAAGAAGCTAAACAACAAGGAATACTAATTATTTAAGTTAAAGCACTGCTTATCCAGGGTTCCTCATGCAATACAATGCTTTTCCCTTGTCAATCATAAGGTAAATGATGACACAGTAATATTACTGAAAAAATGACTAGGTTGTTACTACACTCAGGAAGACATGGGGTTACACTTTTACTTTGAGCCAACTGTCCTTCAATTAAGTCAACTGCAGTTTCTAGATGCTATTTTGAAACTAGGAAACATCTTCAACAAATACATCAAAAGTAAAAGACGCTAAATATTTTTTTCATTTCATTTACCAGTGATTGTTGTAAATGTACTTCCACCTTAATTAATAAAAGACGATTTCAAAATGAATAAATCACAAAGGATTTCCTTCTAGCCTTTAGCCTAATGATGAATAAATGAAGACAAGCAAATTCTATAGGAATGTAAAGTCATTTTTTTTCTTAAAGGTGAGCTAAAATGAATTTTAAAAGTACACAAAGAAAGTGTGCTTTATTGAGAAGAAAAAAAAATCTTCATTTTGTTCTGTTTGACATTAAAGTTAAGAGAAATCTGTAGAAATAAAGTCTCTTCAAAGACCTCTTTGTGTGTAGGTGCTCTGATGAACAGATCAAGAAGGGGACAATAATATTTTTCCTCCTTTTGGTTTTAAAAAATGTTAAAAATAAATTCAGCTAATACAACTGCAATAAAAGAGTTAGTCAAGTATAGCAGTCAGTGTTAAAGAACAGAGAGATAGCAATAATCATAACAAAGGAAGTTTTAAAATTGGGGAAAAATACAAAATGCAATTTAATGTTTTGTTAACAGGAGACTTTTATATGCTTATGAAGAAAATTGTCTTAGAATATTTTTGTATTTATGTATTTTTCCATGTAGAAGAAGAATATTATGTTAAGTCAACGTTTTAAGGGAGAGAAATGTTTTGTTCTTTATTCGTGTTCAGTGTTAGGATTAGCTGAAGGGAAAGATAGCACGCATGGAATACCGAAATTAAACTCTAGTCTCTGTCCACTAATACCTTCTTGTTTTTATGTAAGTCATACATAACGCATAGTTTGACCCTTATTTGATAAAACAAAGAGAAAAAAGAGGGCATTTAAATACATAACCATCAAAGATTTTATCATCAACAGTTTGATCTTTTGAATCTTTGGATTTGTAAAAATAAATCATGTAAAATAAAGCTCATAAGTAATTTGAAAAGCTGCTTTTATGGTGGTAATATTTGTGTCTTATTTAAGTTCCTGTGTTAAATCTTAATTCTAGATGTATTGTTAGTGTCTACCAGATCACAGTCCAAATACAGGTTCTAATAATGGGATTGAAGAGTGTTAGCTAGCTTTCTCCTCAATGGAAGAACACAGCAAAAGATTGTGCCAACTAGAAAAATGAGCTCGTATTGGACCTTGAATCTGTTGATGCATTGATCTTGGGTTCGCAGGCACCATATCTGTAGTAAATAAATTTAGTTACTGATAAGCAACACAGCTTATTTCATTTTGTGATATCCACCAAAACGGACTAAAGAATTCAAACAATCCTTTCATTACAGCAGAATTTATTATAACATTTATAATGCAATTGTTGAAAGAAAACAAAGAAAAACTTCTTAGTATCTCTCAGAGGCAGAAATAAGGAAAAATTATTCTGTTGACAAGACAAGAATTTATATATTTAGCTGATACAGAGTTTAGAACAGAAATGAGATAGATGAGCTTTCTTAAGGGCTGTTGATAAAAAGTGTGATCTAATGTAGGATCAAATGAAAATCACAAACAATGTGAAAAGTCAGAGACTGAATTCCAGACTCACACTTTAACTTTTCAACATCATATTGCAAAGACAAAAAAAAAAGCTATGAAGAAGAATACAAGTGGTTTTCTGTAAGAATGGACTGAAATCTTTCAAAGGTTAATTAGCAACTTCATCTTTTCATATTTCAGTGACAAGAGCTTCTCATGAACTAAAATGTTTCAGTTATTATATTCCAGGTCTTCAGTATGGCTTATTGTATTTTAAAAATTAAAAGAAAATTTCTGAAGTCGATGAACATCTGAGTTGGTTAACTTCACATGTATCATTTTAGTACACTACCTACTTAGAACAATACAACGTTATCCTATAATTTTTCCTAATATGTTCAGAACTGTTTGAGTACACAATGAGCTAGTGAATTGTAAGAGGAGGCAGATTCCCACAAAGGAAAATTAAACATTGCAGATGCTAACACTCCAGAAAGCAGTTCTCTATTTGCTTAGTTAAAAAAAAATAGTGTTTTGAAGCCCTAAAATGATAACAAAGCCAGAGATGACCTAAGGACAGTAAATGCAATAATTACCAGTCAAAGCTAATAAAAGACAATTGCAGCAATAAATTCAGCCAAATATAGCTCATTTCAGGGCCACTCAAAATACTTTTTTGCTGACTGAAAGATGAAAGACTCATTGGGCAAAAATATAGCTATGGAGTTCTTCATTGTCTCCAGTGTGCCAAAGTTGGACTCTTTACTAATGCAGACTCATCTTTCCTTTTTGTCTTAGCTTCATTATTTAATAATATGCTGTAGAGTTGGTCTCCACAACGTGGGCTCCTCACCCAATGCCTGTGGCACCTTTCTAGCTCTCCCATAAAACTACAGAGTACAAACTGATTGTAGGAAAATGCCAAGCCATCCATGAGTAGACTCAAATGATCATGGGGTGCTCAGTATCAGTTACATCAGCAACATAATCCCTACACTGACATCTCATGGAATGCTGTGGGAGAGGAGGTGAAAACAATAGAAGAACAGACAACCAGGATGGTCAATTGGAGACAGAATCTTCTAAATAATACTGAGATGCTGCATTTATGAAACCTCATCAATAGCTTTTGCTCGAATAAGACCTACAGCAGTTTACATTCCAATGTATGTTGGGAAAATAGGATCCCAGTCCTAGATGAAGAGTTGAAAGATTGAAGATAACTTTTCTTTGGGAAAGAGCTCCCTTATAGGTTATGAAATCCTAAGTGGTCGGCTATAAAGACATAAGATATTATCTTGATGAATTTCTTGGGCCATTAACCAAAACTCTTGAAAATTAATTTGATAAATACAGCAATGATGATTTATGAGGAAAACTCTATTTACTTCTCTTTCCTAATATCTGATAGAAACTAGTCAAACAATAACGCCAAGTACAGGTTTACAAGAATCTAGAATACATCAGATTTCTAATCACAGAGTAAGTTGTTCCACATTGCAGTGTATATTACATGCTTTATAAGGACAAATAATAACAAGCAAAATTAGTAGATATTCAGTAGTTACTATTTAGATGACATAAATATAATTATTATTGAGTCAAAACTTACTGCTTAATTTTATAGCTTAGTGGCATTTTTTTTACTTTTGATAATGTTTAATATAGCCAGAACTGTTGATAGTTTCTTAATTAAAGAAAAGCTAATGTTCTATCAAACCCTAGGCTCACTTTGGAAATGACTTCAATATAACATTTCTTTTCCAGAAAATATTCCTTAAAATGTGTGGACATAAGAAGACTTTCTTAGTATTCAAAATTGAGATGCTCTAACAGACTGGTAAACTACATTTTTCATTAAAAGATGAAATGATTGAACTAGCTGTTTTCCACTAAATACTTTTTAAATAATAGGAAATAATAATGAACTATAGAATTTGAAGATTTTTGGAAGAATAAAAAAATGGGGCAAAATAACAATTGCACATTTTTTCGTTTTTATAGTATAGTATTTACCTTTAAATTTATGTTGTCTCATTTCCCCTTAATATTGAAATATTTATTTTCACTCTAAAGAATATGACAAAATGCATGGATTATATATACATTTTTCTTTGTTCAGGAATTACAATAAGCAGAGTATAGCAGACATACTTCTTACCTTACTACCCAGAAATTTAGTTTGGAGACATCAGTTTATGAAACTGTAATTTTGGCCACTCCTTTATCTTTTATATAAAGCAGTTCACATTTTCATACATTTCTGCATGCCTTTGCCTTCTTCCTTTATGTTTGTTGTTTGCTTTTAGATTTTGGGTTTGAAACTAAATACTGTACAGTTATCTTTTAGTTTAGTTTAGTTTAGTTTTAAAAAATTAAATTTACACAAATAAATACTGATTTTAAAAAAATGAATATCACACCTGACCAACATTAAACTACTCTATGCCAGTGTACTCTGCCACTGTATATGTTCCTTAAAAGCCAGGACTCTGATTTTTGTTTGTTTGTTTGTTTTTTGCGTTTTTTTTTCTTTTACAAAAATTTTGTCTTTACTGTACCATTTATATTTTTAAATGTTCAGTGAATATCTTCAGAAAAAAAATTATGCTGAGATGGGAGATCCAAGATGGCTGCCATGAGAGGACACTGTGTCTGAGGAGTAGGACAGCAGAAACAACTCAGCGACCAGGAGACTGAACTCTGGGACCTAAAACGCCAGCATTTGTGATTGCCGGGTGAGCAGAATTCCTACTGTGAGAAAATCAAGTGGGAAAACCCTAGGGACACCCAGTTATTACCCGGAAAATTCTCCAGGTGACCAGCGGCGCACAGCTCTGATCTAAACCAGCAGCCACGTTGGGCACCCAAATAAGCCATAATAGACTGGATCACACAGTCTCCCTGGCAGTCTGAGGAGGAACCAGGTACCGGTTTCACTGACCTGCACACTGCGAGCACACACTGCACCTGGGTTCTGCTTCAACCCACGGGTGTGCCTCAGGTGCACACCGATCCCCTGAGCCACCCCAGACTGAGAGGGTCCTGAAACCATCTTGACAAGACTGCACACTGAGGGTGAACACTGCATGCATCCACCAGCAAAAACCTCAGTCCCTGTGTGTGTGTGTGTGTGTGTCCACAGGCCAGACAGAGAAGGCCTCCAGCACCATTTCAGACAGGCCTGCATTGAGCAGAGGCACAACAACCCAAACCCACTGTATGTGACCCAAATATCATCTCAGACCGTGGTGCACAGCCTCTGGCCCAGAAGGGGGCGCCAAATCTCCAGTCCAGGGGAGAGCCCTTAGCAGTAAGCCCAGGGCTGAGCACAAAACCCCCAGCTGACATCTCAAAAGACTGAGCAGCTAAACCTCCAGACCAGAAGGGTGACCAGCCTGCAGTGCTCAAAGCTTCTAGCACAGAGCACAAAGCCGCACACACAGAGCCCACAATAGAGTTCAACTGAGACAAGAACACACACTGACAAACCACCGGAAATCCCTGATCTTCTTGAAGAATACTCCTGACACAAGAGATTGACAGATTCAGACTGAAGTACAGCCTTAAAGCACAAACAGCTCCCTGATTATATATAAACAAATGCCCAGAAATCGGAGAAAGGACTCACCCAACAAAAATCAGGACTCCATGGCCACACCAGAAACACCCAAAAGCTGTGGAGATTTTAATTCAGCAGAGACCCAGGAAAATTATCTTAAAGCTTTGATTATGCAGATATTGGAGGAACAAAAAGAGAGACAAAAAGAGGAAATGAACAAGGCCCTCAAAGAAATGGAGAAGAAATTAACTGCCCGCATACAGGAACAATCAAAGATAGACAGAGAGGAAACAACCAAAATAAGAGACACAGTCAATCAGTTGAAGGAAACGGTACAAAGCATGAAAACGGAATTAGAATCTATAAGTAAGACACAAAGAGACAAGAACCTGGAACTGGAGAACTTAGAGAAAAGATCAGGAACTACAAAGGTAAGCATCACGAATAGAATACAAGAGATGGAAGATAGAATCCCAGAAGCTGAGGATGGGCTGGCTGAAATGGATTCCTCACTCAAGGAAAATAAAAAATCGAGAAAATCCCAAGCACAAACATCCAAGAAATTAAGGATGCCATCAAAAGATGAAACCTAAGAATAATTGGAATAGATGAGAAAGAAGACTCCAGGCTCCAAGGAACGGAAAATATTTTTAAGAATCATAAAAGA
>CM053753.1:83023835-83034247 GCA_028658305.1 Pachyuromys duprasi | reverse complement strand
GGAATCATAGCTCTGTATCTTATTCCTGTCCACACATAATTTTTGCATGCTTTTAACATATCACAAAGGTCATTATTGAGAGTTTGTTAAGCCCATTTGGTAGTTGAGCTCAGTAATTGAAATCTCGTGTCTTTCCTCCTACACATCTAGCTTCCTCTTTATCTAAATATTTCCGTATTTCTTCGTGAGTTTTGCCATGGTAACTTTCAACTTTTGGGCAAATACACCTTAAAATTATTAAAAGAAAACCGTACTTCCAATTTATTTTGAAAGAGTTCACATTCTCTTTACAAACCATCATATAGCAGAGGACCAGTAGTGCTCAGCAAAAGGTATTAAGTTCTGTATCCTGAAAGCCATTATGCTTACATTCTACCAGTCTGTTGCAATCCAGTAAGCTGATTCAGCATCTTCAAAAACAACAACAACAAAACGTTCCTAATTCATCATTGATAAAAGTGTTAGTTGGACTGTCACACTGTGCCAGCAGCTTCCTGTGCTTCACTTATTACCAGTCATATGGGTATCATAGCCAGGAACATGGTAAAGTATTGATCGTTGATCACTTAGCATAGAGATCAACTTCTGGTAACAAGAAAGGCAACCTTGCCTATCTCTTGTTATCAAAAGGCTAAATCATCATGGATGATGGTACAGATTAAAAATCCCCATATTCAAGTGTCTGAGATAGCAGGACTGCTGTGAGTTTGAAGCGAATTCATGTTATGGAGTAGACTATCTTTTTATTTTTTCTATTATTTTTGAGATTATAAATAATTTCATCATTTCCCCTTTCTCCCTCCAAATACTGCATTATACTTCTTGAAAGTGAGAGGTTAAAGGCTCTGGCTGTTCTTCCATAGGTCCTGAGTTCAATTCCAAGCAACCATAAGGTGGCTCATAGCCACCTATTATGAGATCTGGTCCCCTCTTCTGGTGTGCAGACACACATGCAAGCAGAATACTGTATAAATAATAAATAAACAAATCTTAAAGAAAAACCACATACCACTCCTTGCATCATAAATGAGAAATGGGCCAGGCTAAAAGGCAAAGGTAAGTGGTGAGAGCTTTCCGTTTATCAAGGAAATTATAGAAAGCCTTTCTGGTGGAATCTGGACTTACACCTGACTGTTTCGAAATGTATCACAAAACTCTTACTGCAATCATGCCTGGAGGTACAGTTTTCTACCTGTGAACATTGTTATTCAATAACTGTGGCAGTTTCCTCTATTAGGTAAGAACCAGCAGTGTTTGTCACAGGGCATATTTGAATTTTTAAATGACTAACCAATGACACTTAATACTTCTAATATTTTGAAAATGAATATTACATAGTAATTTGATGCTTTTAGCATCATGTACAGCATTACATGCTATGTTTGGTTATTTGTATTGTATACTGAAGACAGTTTTAACAAACCACTTTATTTTAAACTACCTTGAGTATTGCCAACAAATTACAGGGATTAGAGATAATATAGTACTTCTGAATGTAAAGGCATATTTCCAATATGAAAAATACATGATATTTTGTGGTTATTACAAATAATGTGTAACTTTCAATAGAGAGGCTGTTAAATGGCCTTAAAATTTTCCCTTACCACTTAGTAGATAGCAATAATGGATACATTCATTTCATAAATGACAGGACCATGCTCCAAATTAAGACAACCTCCAATTGAACCAGAAAACTCAACAGGATCAGACATAAAACAGAATTGCAACAAAATTAGACTGGACTGGTAGACCTGAGGCAAAAAGACTGGCAAGGAGGTTATTTTTAGGGGTATATCTGAGAATTAAAATATTCCCCCAAAGTCAGCTTCACAAGATTACCTGGCCTTTGGAATAAGAATCTGTATGCAAAATAGCTCAGGGAAGTTGTAGTTTGTGGCTAGAGTGTCTATGAAGCTATCTAGGATGTGAAAAAGGAGAAAGCAGAGTCTCAAATCCAGAAGGTTAGCTAAGTTGTCTTCTAGCACAGTAAAACATCTGCTATATCATTAATATAACTAAAGGACAGCAACCCTGATTCCCATGAACTAAAAACATAAGAAAACCATGAAAAACAGACAGGCCAGAGTAGAGAATTAGTACTGGTGGATTTTTTCCCCCCTTCTGGACTAGGGTCAGAGGGAGAGGGGAGGAGGACCTCCCCTATCAGTGGACTTGGAGAGGGGCATGGGAGGAGATAAGGAAATGAGGGTGGGATTGGGAGGGAAAGAAGGAAGGGGTGGTTACAGCTGGAATACAAAGGGAATAAATTGTACTTAATATAAAAATTATAAAAACGCTAACCAGGAGAATTGAGCCCTGGATTCCCTGCAGAGACTGATACACCAACCAAGGACCATGCATGGAGAGGACCTAAAACCCCTGCTAAGATGCAGCTTATAGACTCAGACTCCAAATGGGTTCTGGATTCTCTAGTAAGGGGAGCAGGGGCTGTCTTTGGCATGAACTCAGTGGCTGGCTCTCTGATCACCTCCCCATGGAGGATGCAGCCTTGCCAGGCCACAAAGGAAGCCAATGCAGCCAGTCCAGATGATACCTGATAGGCTAGGGTCAGATAGAAGAGGAGGAGGATCTCCCTTGTAAGAGGGCATAGGGGGAGAAGAGAGAGGGCAGGTGGGATTGGGAGGAAACGAAGGAGGGGGCTGCAGCCAGGATAAAAAGTGAATAAATTGTAATAAATAATAATAATTAAAATTTTAAAAAATTAAAAAAATAAAAGTTCACATGGATTTGCAAATGAGGCAAAATAATTTTTGAAAAAAGCAATATGAACTATATAACTGAGTATATAGTGTTTTTATCTATTATATGTTTTATATTTATATAAAGCAAGAGAAATTGTATATCATCTTGAGTATATTATATAATATGTAATTATAGTTTATAAAATTATAGTATAATATATGTAAAATATAACATTATATATATTCAAGATAGACAGTATGCCATATGATTTTGAGTACTTAAGAGCCACAGGATATATCATGGGTAATTTCATAATAGGGCTTTAAGGAAGGACTGACTATTAAGAAGCATGTTTAGGGTGGGTTTCTATTTTAATTGATAATTACATTGTATAATCATTTCGGTATTGTGTTTGTCTCTTACTAGAGTAAATCTAAATTCAATAATAAATATTGTCAATTATGCATCAGCAAAACTTTAAATAATAAACTCTCCATAAAATGATAGAAGAATCCATATTTTACTCTTATTGTATATACTCTAAAAAACATTTCATTCTCAATCAAGCCTTCTATTCATCATACCTGAGAATACAGTCAAGTAGAAACTGTCTAAACATGATTGTTTACCTCTAGTGAGAGGTACAAAAACTTATACTGGATATAGGTGTATACATACCCTCATGAAGGCAGAGGGTCAAAAGGATACCAAGGTTTCTATGTGCATTATTTAGGGAGTGTGTATGCACAGTAAGGGAGGGTGAAAGCATTAGGCTGGCAAATGCACTATTATTACAAGGGGGCTGTTCATATCATAGTGGGCTCCATCTAAACTATGTCTTAGGCCTGCTCATGTTAGAACCTCTGTGTCCACAGCTCCATATACAGTTATCTTCTGAGTTGCTTGGAAGTTTTCTTTTGTTTAAGTGATGTGAGTTCTATGGTTAAAAAATATTAATTCTGAAAACTCTAATAATGCAATTTAAGGACTTCAAATTTTAAGTGCTTGGGAGATAGATTAGTAGTTAACAGTCTATATTGCTTTTCCAGAGTAATATTCCGAGACCTGTGTAAGCAGCTTATAACTGACAGTAATCCACCTCCAGAGGATCGAATGTTGTCTTCTGTCCTCTGTGGATAACTTCACTCCCTTGTACACCCCTCATATCCTCACATACAGATTATTAAAAATAAATCTTCAAGAAACATGAAATATCTAATTTATCCTTTAGAATTAATTTTATTTTAGCATTTTTATTTTATGTTGTTTCATCTGCACCCCCTTTAGATATGTCCCCTACTTTTATAATAAAACACACAAATGGAATTGGATTTACAGAATCAGTCTTTCCTATTTGAAATGTTTTATTAAAGTCACATATTTTAATAGTATTTCCATACCTATAATACTTGAAATGAAAAAAATACGTGAAATGAAAGAAAAAATACTTGAAATATAAACAAAAAGAAAGCATCTGACTAGGCAAGATTTCAATACTATCAAACCAGAGATCAGGGAAAATGTGATGGGCTCTAGACAGCTTTTTTGTCTAACAAAGAAAATGTTTTCTTTGATATGAATGGAACCTTACAATTCTTGTTCTCATGGATTTAGCTGGAACCCTAAAATTATTTTCGGTCATTATTCTAAAGTATCTTTCCTGTATCAACACTGATCTTTCTATAAACAAACAACTTTTTCTTATTCAAGGTATGGCATTTTCTATTAAATATTATATTTAAATAATCATTTCATTATTTAATATGAATAAACATATTCATAAGCTAATAAATCCATTTATTCTTATTTTGTTAGTAATATGGAATCATCAATGCTTTCCTTTATTTTTTAAATTATATTTTTATTTTTATATTAATTACAGTTTATTTGCATTGTATCCCAGCTGAAGCTCCCTCATTCACCCCCTCCCAATCCCACTCTCCCTCCCTCATCTCCTTCCATGCCTCTTTCCAAGTCCACTGATGGGGGGGGGTCCTCTCCTCCTTCCATCTGACTCTAGCTTATCAGGACTCATCAGGACTCTCAGCATTGTCCTCCGCTGTGGCCTGGCAAGGCTGCTACTCCATCGAGGGTTGGGGAGGGATGGTCAAAGAGCCAGCCACTGAGTTCATGTCAGATAAAGTCCTGTTCTGTCTAGAACTAGGGTACCCACTTGGATACTGAGCTGCCATGGGCTACATCTGAGCAGGGGTTCTAGGTTATATCCATGAATGGTCCTTGGTTGGAGTATCAGACTCAGAAAAGACCCCTGGCCCAGATATTTTGTGGAGCTCTCCTTGTGGAGCTCCTGTCCTCTCCAGCTCTTACTGTCTTCCCCTTCTTTCATAGGATTACCTGCACTCTGCCCAGAGTTTTGTTATGAGTCTCAGCATCTTATAAAACAAATAATGACTATGATTTGGAACAGCACAAAGCACAAATATAACTTAATGTGGTAATCAGAATTGAATCTTCCAAATTAAAACTATAGACCAATTTCAACTCTTAGTTGCTTACATAATAATGTCCTATCATAAAAAGAAAACAAACAATATACATACAATTCATGCACATTAGCAGAGATTTGAACTTTACTTCTTAAGATTATTGAGAAGATGACTGAAGATAAATGTGTATGCTGGTATAGACGTATGTGAGTGCAAGTGGCATATGTGTGTATCTGTGAACTGCACACAGATACACTCACATACAAAGGCATGTGCGTGTGTGTGAGTACACACACACAGAGGGGGTCAGTAATTGTTAGACATTTAAGCATTTATAATAGATGGGATACCCCCAAACAGTTCCTCTCATGGACAAAGATGTTTCCTACAAAGTGTTTCAGTAATGATGTATAGATCTGATCAGATTAAAGAGATTTTATAGCAGTTGCATGACTGAATTGCTAGGTGATCCATTGAAAAGTTGTGATAAAAACATGGCTGAAATTGAAAGGGGTATTAAACTTAACATTTCTTGTTTTAGACAGCCCAACATTGGACACATATTTTGAATCTGTGACATTAACATCTTTTCCTTCTTTTTTTTTTGTCCCCATCAGCTTCTTTCTTCCCCTCTCCTTCCCTCCCTCCCTCTCTTCCTTTTTCCCTTCCAACACCCCCTCTCCATCCATCCATCCCTCTCTCCCTTCCTCTCTAATTTCTACATTTCTCCTCCTTCCTACAATCTCTGCTTTTTTACCTTTGTTTATTCAAGGAATTCCATACTCTACCATCCCTCTCTCCTCAGGAGAATTGTGCAGTACTCAATTGTTTTCTACCAGAATTCAAAAGCTATTGGTTCCACTCTTTCTATAGCCCTTAGATGTTTTTTTCTTATGCTTGTTTTACAAAACGTCACCAACCCATATTAACGTCTTAATCTAGATTTTCAGTTTTCTCAGAAGCAATTAGAAACTCCAGCACTGTTAACTTTGTCTTCCCTTGTGGCCCTGATTGGCAAGGGCTGAGTACAAGCTGGCCCTCTAGAAAGGTTAGGTGGTCCCCAGTTCACAGAGGCTCTTCCAGCCTTGGCTTCATTGTAGTTGGATTGATGTTGTTTCTTTCATTTATGTTAACAACATAGCCCCTGTAGGCTTTGGAGTTTGTGACCCCTATTATATAACTTTTTCTCTCAACTGTCAGCTGAGCCCAATTAACATGTTTATTGTGAAGACAATATTTCCCACTGGTACATATTAATGAGAAATACTTGAAAGCCTTCAAACTTCAACCCCTCAAATATTTTAAAAATTATAAAAGGAATTGCTAAAAGAGAATGCGTGTTTATGTAATTGTCTCTGAGTAATTTTTTTCTGTTTAAAAAATAAATACTCATAAACCTCAAATAGTAAGCCTAATTTTAGTCTTTGGCTGTCTTCTTAAATATGTCCTTTTTGATCTTGGATCATGAGGCAATCTTTCTGCTCTTCATTCTTTGCCATTTTAACATAGATTTTTCTTTCCTTATTATTTTCTTTTTCTGTTTTTGTTTTTTCATTTTGAAAACTTTGAAAACTAAGATTTATATTAGATTGCAAGGATAACCTCATTCCATCTAGACAGAACTCTCCAGAAAATCACAAGATTACAAGCACACATATAGTGAAATACATCAACAAGTTTCAGTTTCTTTGTTTAGATGAATTTACTCATTATTTAAACCTAGAAGATTCATGCAATATCATGTACATCTAATAATAAGCCTTGTTCTTCATAAATATAAATCACTCAAGAAACATGGAAGTTCTAACAAGAGGACAGCTGGCAAAAACTGGAAGACCAATAAATGAGATTAAAATTTCTTAGGAGTTTTCTCTACCTTGATACCTGGAATGTAGACCACTTTCTAGCAATGACTGAAAAGCCATCATAAAATACTACAGAAAATCATTTTATTTATTTTTATTTATTTATTTTTTAAACATTTTTTATTTTATATTAATCACAGGTTATGTACTTTGTATCCCAGCCATAGCCCCCTCCCACATTCCCTTGCTATCCCCCTTCCCTCCCTCATCTCCTCCCTGCCCCTTTCCAAGTCCACTGATAGGGGAGGACCTCCTCCCCTTCCATCTAACTCTAGC
This sequence comes from Pachyuromys duprasi, assembly GCA_028658305.1. Classification (NCBI taxonomy): domain Eukaryota; kingdom Metazoa; phylum Chordata; class Mammalia; order Rodentia; family Muridae; genus Pachyuromys; species Pachyuromys duprasi. The sequence goes on along the minus strand of CM053753.1, from coordinate 83,026,956 downwards.
TTATCAGGTCTCTTCAGGAATGGCTGCAATGTCCTCTTCTGTGGCCTAGCAAGGCTGCTCCTCCCTCAGGCGATGGGGAGGTGGAAGAGCCAGCCATTGAGTTCATGTCAGAAATAGTCTCTGTTCCCCTTACTATTGTACCACGTGGATTTTGAGCTACCATTTACTACATACAAGCAGGGGTTCTAGGTTATAACCATACATGGTCCTTGGTTGGAGATACAGTCTCATAAAAGACCCCATGCGCCCTGATCTATTCGGTCCTTGCGGAGCTCCTGTCCTCTCCAGGTCATACTAACTCCCCTTTCTTTCATATGATTCCCTGCATTCTGCCAAAGGGTTGGTTATGTTTCTTAATATTTGCTTTGATACACTGCTAGGAAGAGTTTTTTCGAGGCCCTCTGTGGTAGGCTCTTGTCCTGCTACTTCTTTTCTCCTAAATCCAATGTCCATCCCATTTGACTTTCTAAGTGAGGATTAATCCTCTTACCCCAGGTCAGAAAATTATTTTTTTCAGTTGATTTACTTCCTATTTTTTAAAATTTTATGGTGTATGTGACTGTGTATGTGTGTTCATGTGGATAGATGTGTGTGGGCATTTACATTCTACAGTGTATGAGCAGAAATTAGTGAATAACTACTTAATAGTTCTCTGTTAACTGTCTTTGGGGTAAGGGTTTCTTTTATTTCTTCCTCTTTACTGTGTATCTTAGATTTAGAGTGGCTGTTCTTTCTGAATTCTCTCACTATAAAGGAGTGTACTTTGATACTTCAGTATCACGCTTATTTTTTAATATATAAAACACCTATTTTAATACTTTAATTGAAATAATGTTCTCAAAAGATATGCTTATCATATTATTTCTGATCCGTCAACTTCTTTCAAATCCTTCTAGTTAGCTATTTATCCAATTTCATGTTTTCTACCTCTCTCAATAAAAGAGAGAACTAAAAACAAAAAGGATGAAAACACAAACAATAAAACAAAATATCAACAAAAATAAAATGAGACAAATCTTTGTCTGTCTGTCTGTCTGTCTGTCTCCCTCTCACACATACATACAAACAAACAATGGAGTCCATTTTGTGTTGGCTAATTATTCCTCTCTATGGCCAATAAAATCTACTCTTCATTATAGTCTTTATATCCAGTATAGTCCTTTTGAAAACAAACAAACATTTCTATTTTTCTGGAAGGTATAAATTATGAAGAGTGAGGATTTGTTTCCATTTTTTTCTTTCCCATGCTGAGATTTTTTTTTTCTGTGTGGGTCTTGTGTGTTATGTGATCATTCCTATTGTATCTGTAAGATATTTTTTCTTATTCTATCATCTATCTATCTACCTATCTATCTATCTATCTATCTATCTATCTATCTATCTATCTATCTACCTATTTATCACAATTTATTTACTTTGTATCATGGCTATAGCCTTCTACCCCCTTCTGCTCCCATTCTCACTCACCCTCCCTATTCTGCCCTTATGCTCCTCCCATAGTCCGCTGATAGGGGAGGACCTCCTCCCTTTCTATTTGATCCTAGCCTATCAGGTCTCATTAGGGTTGACTGCATCATCTTCCTTCCTGGACTGCCAAGGCTGCACCACTTGCAGTGAGAGCCTGCCACTGAGTTCATGCCAGAGACAGTCCCTGCCCCCCTTACTAGGGAACCAACTTGGAAACTGAGCAGTCTATGGGCTTCATCTGAGCAAGGGGTTTAGATCTTCTCCATGCATGGTCCTTAGTTTGAGTATTGGTTTCTGCAGGCTTTCCTGGGCCTAGAGTTTTGGCTCTGTTGGTCTCCTTGTGGAGCACCTGTGCCTTCCAGTTCTTTCTATCTCCCCCTTCTTCCATAAGGTTCCCAGAACTCTGCCCAAAGTTTGGCTATGAATCTCAGTATACCGTCAATACCCTGGTGGGTACAATCTTTCAGAGTTCCCCTGTGGAAGTCTCCTGATCCGTTCCCCATCTTCTCCTACTTCCTATGCTTATTCTGTTTGCCCTTCTGAATGAGTTTTCAGCCCCTTCTCTAGGTCCTCTTTGTTTATCTTCTTTGAGGCTGGGCAACAGTTATGTTTACTTTTATACTTCAGTAGCAAGCAAAGTACCTTCCAGTACCATGAACATTAGTCAGTAGGGATAATGATTCTAGATGGGCACCACCTGTATTTACTCGTGTTTGATGACATAAGTAAGTGCTGTCTTTACCAATCAAGCTTATTCATAATGTTGTTGAGAATAATCAAAAATCTTGCTAATACCCTGTGAGATTTGAGGGTAGTCTATGGGATCACTTTGATAAATGACTCAACAGAATGTAACTCAGTCCTTGCATTGGAGGTCTTTCTTGGTGGCATGAGATGTCTAGCTGAGCCATTGTTGCCCTCATTATATAGAAGATTCATTTGAATTTTTTTCATATATGTGTATATTTCAGGAAACTTTCTTTGTAGCATATTTCTTATATGAATTTTCAAAAGACTTATAGTGTTAATTGTCTCTCGCAGTATTACTTCCTTTACCCTGCACTCTCATTTATATACCCATTTAATCTTCTAACTATAGCTTTCCTTTTACTGCTTTATAACACTATATCATCTTCTCCTCCCTCAGAAGATTTCTTTCAACAATGGTATGAATTCTAGGGATGAAGGTCAAATCAACAAGTATGAATTCTAGGGGTGAAGGTCAAGTCAATTTGTCAGGCTTGAGTTTCTTACTCTCTGAGTCATCCTTCTCCGGCCCCATTATTCTCATTTTTAATTGTTAATTTTTTAAATTATTATTATTACAACTTACTCACTTTGTATCCTGGCTACAGGCCCCTCCCTCATCTCCTCCAGGTCCCACCCTCCTTTCTCTCTGCATATGACCCGCCCCTAGTCTACTGATAGGGGAAGTTCTCCCATACTATCAGGTCTCATTGGGACTATCAGGATTCTCTTTCTATGTGGCCTAGTAAGGCCACTGAACCAGAGGAAGTTATCAAACAGCCAGCCACAGACTTCATGTCAGAGACAGCGCCTGGTCCCCTTACTAGGAAGCCCACATGGAGACTGAACTGTATGGGCTACATCTGAGCAGAGGGTCTAGGTCTTCTCCATGCATGGTCCTTTGTTG
>CM053753.1:82995312-83014560 GCA_028658305.1 Pachyuromys duprasi | reverse complement strand
TCACTACAGAAAAACAAAAAGTAGCCAAGCACACAAGCACACTACCATAGCCAACAGCAAAATCAAAGGATATAATAGCCACTGGTCATTAATCTCTCTCAACATCAATGGAATTAATTCTCCAAAAAAATAAAAAAGACAGACTAACAGAACAGATCCATAAACAAGACCCAACAATCTGTTGCATACAAGAAACACATTTAAGTCACAAAGATAGATATTACCTGAGAATAAGGGCTGGAATATGGTTTTCCAAGGAAATGGAACCAAGAAGCAAGCGGGAGTAGCCATTTTCATATCTAATAAAATAGACTTTCAACAAAAATTAATCAAAAGAGATAGAGAAGGACACTTCATATGCCTCAAGGGAAATTTCCACCAGGAAGATATCACAATCCTGAACATCTATGCCCCAAATAAAAGGGCACCCACATTTGTAAATAAAACATAGTAAAACTTAAACCACACGTAGATCTCCACACATTAATAATGGGAGACTTTAACAACCCACTCTCAACAAAGGTCAGGTCAACAAAACAGAAATTAAACACTAAACAATAACTCTATCAGTGGTCATGAATCTAATGGACCTAACAGGCAACTACAGAACCTTATAACCAACACAAAAGAATATATTGAGAAGAATATATTCTTCTCAGCACCTCATGGAACCTTCTCCAAAATAAACCATATAATTGGTCACAAAGCAAGCCTCAACAGACACAAGAAGTTTCAAACAATCCCTTTTATCCTATCTGATCACCATGGACTAAAGCTGGACCTCAACAACAGAAATAGCAAAAAGCCTGCATACACATGGAAACTTTACCACTTGCTGCTAAATGACAACTGGGTCAGAGAAGAAAGAAAGAAAGAAATTAAAGTCTTCCTAGAATTCAATGAAAATGAAGGCACAGCATACCCAAACTTATGGGACACAATGAAAGCAGTGCTAAGAGGAAAGATCATAGTTCTAAGTGCCTTCAAGAAGAAATTTGAAACATCTAATTCAAGCAACTTAATGGCTCACCTAAATGCCCTAAGGAAAAAAGAAGCAGACACACTAAAGAGGAGTAGACGGCTGGAAATAATCAAAATCAGGGCTGAACTTAGTAAATTAGAAACAAACAAAACAATTCAAAGAATCAATGAAACCGAGAGCTGGTTCTTTAAGAAAATCAACAAGATAGACAAACCATTAGCCAAACTAACTAAAAGGCAGAGAGACACTATCCAAATCAACAAAATAAGAAATGAAAAGTGGGACATAACGACAGACTCTGAAGAATCCAAACAATTATTTGGTCTTATTTCAAAAGCCTATATGCCACAAAATTTGAAAGTCTAAACGAAATGGACAATTTTCTTGATTGATTCAGCTTATCAAAACTGAATCAAGACCAGGTAAGTCAAGTAAATAGTCATATGTCACCTAAGAAGGATCATCGAAAGTCTCCTTTCAAAAAAAAAAAAATCCCAGGACCAGGTGGTTTCAGTGTAGAATTCTACCAGATCTTTAAAGAAGAGCTAACTACAATTCTCTTCAAACTATTCCACAAAATAAGAACAGAAGGAACACTACCAAACTCATTCTACGAAGCCACAATCAACTTGGTACCTAAACCTCACAAAGACAGAAGAAAGAAAGAGAATTTCAGGTAGATCTCCCTCATGAACATTGATGCAAAAATACTCAACAAAATACTTGCAAGCCAAATACAAGAACACATCAAAGATATCATCCACTATGACCAAGTAGGCTTCATCCCAGGCATGCAGGTGTGGTTCAGTATACAGAAATCCATCGATGTGATTCACCATATAAACAAACTGAAGGAGAAAAAAAACAACAACAACACATGATCATCTCCTTAGATGCTAAAAAAGCATTTAACAAAATCCAACATCCATTCATTTTTAAAGTCTTGGAGAGATCAGGACAGAAGGCACATACCTAAACATAGTAAAGGCATTATACAGCAAGCCTATAGCCAACATCAAACTCAATGGAGAGAAACTTAAATCAATACCAATGAAATCAGGAACAAAGCAAGGCTGCCCACTCTCTCCATATCTCTTCAACATTGTTTTTGAAGTCCTTGCTAGAGCAATAAGACAATTAAAGGAGATCAAGGAGAAAGGAAAGGGGAAAGGAAGAAGTCAAAGTATCACTACTTGCAGATGATATGGTAGACCCCAAAATTTGTACCAGGGAACCGGTACATCTGATAAATACCTTCAGCAAAGTGGCTGGTCAAAATTTAACTCAGAAAATTAGTAGCCCTCCTGTATACAAAAGATAAAAGGGCTGAGAAAGAATTAGGGACACAACACCTTTCCCAATACCACAAAGGATATAAAGTACTTTGGTGTGATCCTAACCAAGCAAGTCAACGACTTGTATGAAAAAAATTCTAGTCAATGAAGAAAAAATCAGAAGAAGATATCAGAAGATGGAAAGATGTCTCATGCTTCTGGTTGGCAGGATTAATATAGTAAAAATGGCTATCTTACCAAAAGCAATTCCCATTAAATTACCAACACAATTCTTAACAGACCTTGAAAGAAAAATTCTCAGCTTCAGTATGGAATAACAAGAAACCCAGAATTGCTAAACAATCCTCTACAATAAAAGATCTTCTGGAGGTATCTCCATTGTTGATGTCAAGCTGTACTATAGAGCAACAATACAAAAAACTTCATAGTACTGGCCTAGAAACAGACTGGTGGATAAATGGAATCGAATAGAAGACCCTGAAATAAATCCACACACTTGTGGAGACCTGATTTTTGACAAAGAAGCTAAAACTCTTCAATGGAAAGAAGACAGAATCATCAACAAATGGTGCTGGCCTAATTGGATGTCTACATGTAAAAAAATGCAAATAGATCTATACTTATCATCCTACATAAAACTAAAGTCCAAGTGGATCAAAGAACCTTAACATAAAACCAGACACACTAAACCTGTTAGAAGAAAAGGTGGGGAAGAGCCTTGAACTCATTGGTACAGGAGACTACTTCCTGAACAGAACACCAACAGCACAGGCTCTAAGAGCAACCATCAATAAATGGTATCTCATGGAACTTAAAAGCTTCTGTAAAGCAAAGGACACTGTCATCAGAACAAAACTACAGCCTACAGATTGGGAAAGGATCTTCACCAACCCTATATCTGACAGAGGGCTAATAACCAGAATATATAAAGAACTCAAGAAGTCAAACAGCAACAAATCATGTAATCGATTAAAAAAAATGAGGTACAGAGTTAAACAGAGAATTCTCAATAGAGGAATTTCAAATGGCTAAAAAAAACTGAAAGAAATGCTCAACATACTTAGTCATTAGGGAAATGCAAATCAAAATGACCCTGAGATTTCACCTTACTCCCATCAGAATGGCTAAGATCAAAAACTCAAGTGACAACACATGCTGCAGAGGTTGTGGAGAAAGGGGAACCCTATTCCACTGCTGGTGGGAATGTAAACTTGTACAACCACTTTGGAAATCAATATAGCACTTTCTCAGACAATTAGGAATAGTGATTCCTCAAGACCCAGCTGTACCACTCCTAGGCATATATCCAAAATATTCTCAAGTACACACTAAGGACATTTGCTCAACCATGTTTGTAGCAGCTTTATTTGTAATTGCCAGAAGCTGGAAACAATCCAAAGACCCTTCAACGGAGTAATGTATACAGAAATTGTGGTACACAATGGAATATTACTACAATGGAATATTATATACCAATAGGAAACAGGAAAATCATGAAATTTGTAGATAAATGGCGGGAACTGGAAATGATCGTCCTGTCTTCCAGAAGCAGAAAGACACACGGTATGTACTCATAAGTGGATATTAGACATATAATATAGGATATACCTACTAAAATCTGTACATCTAAAGAAATTAATCAAGAAGGAGGACTCTGGCTAAAATGTTCAATCCCCATTTAGAAAGGCAAAGAGGATGGATATCAGAAGAAAAGGAAAACATGGAACCGCATAGGAGCCTGTCACAGAGGGCCTCTGAAAGGCTCAACCCTGTAGGGTATCAAAGTAGATGCTGAGACTTATGGCCAACCTTTGGGCAGAGTGCTGGTAATTTTATGAAAGAAGTAGGAAATAGTAAGACCTAGAGATGACAGGAGTTCCACAAGGAAAGTAACAGAACCAAAAAAATATGGGCACAGGGGGCTTTTCTGAGACTGATACTCCAACCATGGACCATTCATGGAGATAACCTAGAACCCTTGCATAGAGGTAGCCCATGGAGGTTCAGTGGCCAAATGGGTTCCATAGTAATGAGAACAGAGACTGTCTCTGACATGAACTGATTGGACTGCTCTTTGATCACCTCCCCCTGAGAGGTGAGAAGCCTTGCTAGGCTACAGAGGAGAGCTGATAGACTAGGATCAGAAGGAAGGAGAGGAAGCCTTCCCCTATCAGTGGACTTGGGAAGAGGCATGTGTGGAGAAGGGGAAGGAAGGGTAGGATTGGGAGGGGAGAAGTGAGGGTCTATGGGGGATACAAAGTGAATAAAGTGTAATCAATAAAAAATATTTAAAAAGAAGTGATATTTATTACTATATTTTTCTTTCATTGCAATTTGGTTTATATTTGCTTTCCTTAAAGAGAGTAGTCACAAACTTACTTGATGCTGCCAACAGCTGTGGAATATATCTTTACATGCTTGAGATACTTTAAATTGAGCCACCATACCTTTCCTCCAAATGTTTAAACTTGAGACCCTAAATTGCAGTAAGATTGTACAATGGTAATTTATAAAGGTTTTGATGTTTAAACGAACTGTTAAGTGTGTATGTGTGTGTGTGTTTGTGTGTGTGTGTGTGTATGTGTGTGTGTATGTGTGTGTGTCGAGGGCAGCTAAACCTATGAAGAGTTGGACCTTGTCAGAAGAGGGCCACAGAGAATTTGTATGCTCTGTCAGAGAACCATGAACTCATATGACAAAGTAAAGCCTAAAAGATAAGTTGCCTAAGAATAACATGTACCTTGATAACAACTTGATTTATTGATATCGTAGTCTCAAGAAATGTGGGAAAATTTGATCTTAGCCATTTTGATGGGTATAAGATGGAATCTTGCATTTTCCTGATGACTATGGAGGCTGAGCATTTTTTAAAAAATGCTTCTTGGCCATTCAAAATTCCTGTGAGAATTCTCTGTTTAGCTTGGTACCACAATTTTTAATTGGAATGCCTTGTTTGTTGGTGTTTAATTTCTTGAGTTTTTTTTATATATTTTGGATGTTAGTCTTATGTAGAATGAAGGGTTGGTAAAGATCTTTTCCCAATATGTAGACTGATGTTTCCTTCTATTGACAGTGTCCTTTGTCTTACAGAAGCCTTTGAGTTTCAAGATGGCCCAATTTTTAACTGTTGATTTCAGAGCCTGAGCTGTTGCTGTTGTGTTCAGGAAGTTGTCGCTTGCACCAATGATTCCAGAGCCCTTCACTCCTTACTCTTCTGATAGATTTAGTGTTTCTGGTTTTATGTTGAGGTCTTTAATCTACTTGGATTTGAGTTTGGCACAGGGAGATAATAAGGATTTATTTGCATGTTTCTACATGTGGACATCCAGTTAGACCAGTACCATTTCTTGAAGATGCTTTCTTTTTTTCTACTGTGTGGCTTTTGCTCCTTTGTCCAAAATCAATTGTCTGTAGGTGTGTGCGTGTGTGTTTGTTTTTGCATATTTGATTTGATTCCATTAATCAACCGGTCTATTCTTATAACAGTACCATGCTGTTTTATTACTACTGCTCTGTAATACAGCTTGAGATCAGGGATGGAGATATCTCCAGAAGTTCTCTTGTTGTGTAGGATTGTTTTAGCTATTCTGGGTATTTTGTTTTTCCTTATAAAGTTTAGAATTGTTCTTTCAAGGTCTGTAAAGAATTGTGTTGAATTTTTTATGGGAATTGCATTGAATCTCTAGATTGCTTTTGGTTGGATGTCCAATTTCTTTAGAGACTTGAACTTCTTGTCATACAGGTCTTTGAATTGCTTGATTAGAGTTACATACATCAAGACACTTTATATTATTTGTAGTTATTGTGAAGGGTGTAATTTCTCTAATTTTTTAAATCTCAGACCATTTGTCGTTTGTTAGCACATTTGTCAGGAAGGCTACTGATATTTTAAAATTAATTTTATATCCAGCCACTTTGCTGAAGGTGTTTGTCAGCTGTAGTAGTTCTCTGGTAGAATTTTTGGGGACACTTATGTATACTAACATATCATTTTCAAATAGGAAAACTTTCACTTTTTCTTTTCAGGTTTGCATCCCCAGATCTCTTTTAGTTATCTTCTTTCTCTGGCTAGGACCTCAAGTACTACATTGAAGAGATACAGTGGGTGTGGGCAGTCGTTTCTTGTCCTTGGTATCAGTGGTATTGCTTTAAGTTTTTCTCCATTTAATTTAATATTGGCTTTCGCTTGCTTCATAATGCCTTTATTGTGTTTAGGTATGTACCTTTTATTCATGATCTTTTCAAGATTTTGAAAACTTGTACAACCATTTGGAAATCACTCTGGCACATTCTCAGGTAATTTGTTACAGCTCTATCTCAAGACCGAGGTATAGCACTCCTGAGCATATACTTTAAAAGATGCTCTACCATACAACAAGGACACTTGCTAAACTATTTTCATTCATAGAAGCTTTATTTGTAATAGCCAGAATCTGAAAACAACCTAGATGTTCCTCAAACAAAGAATGGGTAAAGAAATTGTGGCACATTTACACATGGAATACTATTAAGCTATTAAAGAGAAGGAAATCATGAAATGTGTGGACAAATGGATAGAACTAGAAGAGTTCATTTTGAGTGAGGTAACCCAGCCCCAGAAAGACACACAATGGTATGTACTTACTTATAATTAGATTCTAGCCATATACTATAAAGTAAAGCATACCAGGAGGCACAGACTCAAAGAGATATATAACAACAAGGACCAAAGGGAGGATTGTTGACAGTACTTTTTAACTCTATCTTCTTTTGTTTTCCTAATACCTCTACTTCCCTTTCAACCCACTGACCTCAGGTAGTAGAGAAAGAATGTTAGCTTGGACTGGGAAAGTAGATCTCTTAACTACTTCCTCCTGTTTAAGGTTGTTGGGTTCTTTGGGAAAATACCTGTCTCAGTAGTCAGGATATCCATCAGTGCAGCAGAACCAGCAGCCTTCTTCTTTGTCTGTCTACTTGAAGCATTCTTCCTCTCTCTGGGGTCTGGCTCAGAGTCCTCAGAATTAAACTAACTAATTAAACTAATTGCAACTGGCAAAGACCATGCTGTTCTCTGGGCTGCATCGGGATGTTAAAAGCTATGGATAGGGAAGGATAGAAGGACCTGAAGGTGACAGACGCTCCATAAGAAGACCAAGAGAGCCAACTTATCAGGAACCAGTGGGGCTTAGGGAGACTGAAGCACCCAACCAAGGTGCTTGGACTGGACCTAGGACCCTATATGTAGCCGATGGTCAGGGTGGGATTCATACGGGTCCTCTAATAAGGGAGTAGGAGCTATCTCCAACATAGTTACCATTGCCTACTTTTTGATCATTTCCCCTTCATGGGATTGCGTTGCCAGACTACAATGAAGGGGATCCGCTCAGTCCTTCACTCTTGATGCAACTTAATAATCTGGGGGGGGGGTGGTAGGGAGGTAGACTCCCGTTTCTGAATAATAAGGGAGGATATGCAAAGACAGAGGAAGGGTGAGACCAGGAAAAGAGGAGAAAGGGGGCTACAATTGGGATTTAAAGTTAATTAATTAAGTAAGTAAATAATTTAAAAAGTATAGAAGACATTTGTATCATTTAAGCTAAAGAGTGTATAACTGTTTGCTATAGAATTCTGGGGTTAATATGGCAAGTGTTTCTTAGAAATTACTCTCATTAACTAGGCTTCAATAAAGCATCAGAACTCAGTTTTGTCCTTACGCTCATTTTGTGACTTCCTTCTCTTCTTCCTAAAATTGATTGTCCCATTAGGGCTCCCATGGGTTCACAGAGACTAAAACAATCACAAGGCCTGCATGGGTCTCTGTGAACATGTCATGGCTGTTAGCTTGGTGTTCTTCTGAGATTCCTAACAGTGGGAGCAAGTATATATTTGACTCTTTTGAATGTTCTGGCGAATCTTTTTCTCCTATTGCCTTGCCTTGTCCAGCCTCGATATGAGGGCTTTTCCCTTGTCATATTGTATGCTGTTTTGCCTGTTTCTCTTGGGGGACTGCTTTATTCTGAAGAGAAAAAGGATGGACAGTAAATCTGGGAGAGATGAGTGGGGACTTAAAAGGAGTGGAAGGAGGGAAAACTGTGGTTGAGATATATTGAATGAAAGAAGTGTATAGTTTCAATGGAGAATATAAAACTTCCTCTTTTCTTCTAGAGTATCATCTCTAACCAAATTAACACTAGCCCACACATGATAATGGGTCATCATTTATTTGAGCAGTAGTTAATCTGCATTTAATAAACAATATCCACTTGTTTTATTGGATATTTCCTCTCAGAGCATTAATTAAAATTGTTGTTATCAGATACTTCTGTACATATATGTCCAGGGCTTTGAAAGTATATGCGGACATTTTTATACTGTGTTTCCACAAACTGTCACTAATGGAAAGTATCTGTTTGGCTCTAGCACTCTGTAAATTTCACAGAATTTATCATAATAGAATTTTCTTTTAAACAATCATGTCAAATATATAATCTCGGTCATACTGATATCATTTCCCCCCTTGAAACTTGGCTTAATAAATTATTAGCATGCAATAAAACAGAAAAAATCTAAGTGCTACAAAAATTAATACATCCAAAATAAACTAGAATTACTGATAAATCATTTTTAAAATTTCAGCTGTTGTCTAAAATAAAATATTAAAAAGATATCTAACATACTATTTCCTGTGGCAAAACCGTTAGCATTTGAATCTCCTTCCTATCATGTATACACCATATATTTTTTTATATGCTTGTTGAAAGGTGTGGAGACATTTTGCTCCTAAGATTGTGTATATATTTTTGATTACCAAATTTAAAAAAAATGATGTCTTAAATAGGAACATAACTGTGTGACAAAAGATAAATTGGTGTAATATAATGAAAGCTTACTTACAATAAAAATAACAAGGATGCATTTCAGAGACTAGAATAGAAAAGATATCAAATCAAATTCATGTATGTATTAAGTGATTTATTCAATAATATAAATCATTTATTAGGCAGCTCAAAGAAATAAAATATAAGTAATATAATAAGTATATAATAATACCACATATTATATTTTTAAATGCCAATATTTACAATATTATCTATTATATACAGAAATAGACACTTCAAAGAATATACAAATTAACACTCTTATAGTATTTTAACACATATAAACTCCTATAAAATATATGTTTAGAAAATTAGACCTTGGCTACCAGATTTTGCCTATTTTAGAAACAAAATACTAAACTATCCTCAGTAGTAGAAGTCAATTTGCATTTCTCTGATGACTAAGGAAGTTGAGAATTTTTTTTAAATTGTTCTGGACCATTCGAAATTTCTCTGCTTTTATTACTGTTGCTCGGTAGTATAGCTTGAACTCAGGGATAGACATACCTCCAGATGTTCTCTTATTGTATAGGATTGTTTAAACTATTCTAGATTTTTTTTGTTTTATCCATATGAAGTTTAGAATTGTTCTTTCAAGTCTGTAAAGAACTGTGTTTGTATTTAGATGGGGGTTGCATTGAATTTATAGATTGTGGTTTGTAGGAAGGCCATTTTTACTATGTTAATCCTACCCATCAGAGTATGTGAGATCTTTCCATCTTGTAATATCTTCTTCAATTTCTTTCTTCAGAGACTTAAACTTCTTGTCACACAGGTCTTTCACTTGCTTGGTCTTTCATTTTATATTATTTGTAACTATTATAAGGGGTGTAGTTTCCCTAATTTCTCTCAGCCTGTCCCTCCTTTGTGTATAGGAGGGCTACTGATTTTTTTAAATTAATCTTGTATCCAGCAACTTTGCTGAAGCTGTTTATCAGTTGTAGGAGACTCTGAGATTCCATATCACACCAGTCAGAATGGCTAAGAGCAAAATCTCAAGCAACAGCACATTCTGGCTAGGGTGTGGAGAAAGAGAAACTTGCTGGTTTGAGTGTAAACTTGTACAACCATTTTGGACTAAATCTGGAGCTTTCTCAGAAAGTTGGCAATAACTTTACCTCAAGAACCAGGTATACCACTCCTGAGTATATAGCTAATACACACTCTGCCATACAAGGACACTTGCTCAACTACGTTCATAGCACATTTATTCATAAGAGCCAGAATCTGGAATCAACCTAGATGTCTCTCAACTGAAGAATGGATAAAGAAATTGTGATACATTTACACAATGGAATGTTACTCAGCTATTAAATACAAAGAAGTCATGAAATTTACAGGCAAATGGATGGAACTAGAAGAGATCATCGTGAGTAAGGTAACAGACTCAGAAAGACACACATGGTATATACTTACTTATAAGTGAATTTTAGCCATCTAATACAATATAAGCATACTATGAGGCTCAGACCCACACAAAAAAGTAATAAGGAGGACCCAAATGAGGATGTATAAATCTCACTCAGAGGTGATACTGAATAGACAGAGGTAATGGCTGGAGAGAGGGAACAAGCTAGGAGAGGTAATATAGAGAGTTAAGAGGGTGAAGATCAGCTCTGAGGAGAGCGAGGGTGAGAGGACAGAAGGCCCGTAGAGAAAAGAGAAACTGAGACAAGCTGGAGACCTAAGTACAGGCAGGGCTTGAGAGGATATGAGGGGCATTCAAGCAGAGACTCCTAGTAGCAGAGACCATAGAGACTGAAGAGGACATCCTCTCACTAGACTCGCCTTCTAGTAAAGGGCGGGGAACACCAACCCACCAGCAAAGACTTTGATCTAAAATTTACCCTGCCTATGAAATGTGCAGGGATAATGATAGAACAGATAGAACAAATATTGAGGGAGTGCCCAACCAATTTGTTCATCCTGATGCATCAGCCAAGGGCCATGAATGAATGGGACCTAGACACCGTACAAAGATGTAACAGGTGGGCAGCTTAGGCTTCAAGAGGGTCCTCTAATAAGGGAAGTGGGGACTGCATCTGACAGGCACTCACTTGCTAGCTTTTAGATCACTTCCCTCTGGTGGAACTGCTTTTACAGGCCACAGGAAAAGAGGGCAGGTTCAGTCCTTATGCAGTTTGATGAGCTGAGGTGGATAAAAAGGGAGCTTTCATTTTCTGAGGGAAAGCAGAGGGGCGAGGAGAGAATAGGATTTGGAGGGGAGGAGGGAAAGGGCTAAAGTGAATAAAATAATTAAATGAGGAGAATAAAGAATTCAATTTGCCTAACAATCTTAACAAAATGCTACCACAGTACATTTACTAAATTTGGATTATCATAAATTTTATAATACCACATGTTCATTAAAAAACATCATACACCATTGACTTTTATTGTAGATAATTTTGAGTACAAAAATTTTTCATTGATTTCTTACAGAAAATAGAAAAAGTAGTTAGAAACTTGTCTGCTTGCAACATTGGATAGAAAGCTATTTGAAATCTTATGTATTATATCTTCAGATTCTACCATTATCCCTAGGATATGTCTTCAGTATAGTTTTCTACCATAAAGTAACCTTCACAGAAATTATTGTTAATAGGTTTTCCAGTAAACCTTACATGGTACAGAATTTTGTTTTGATTGGCATTTCCTCCTAAGAAATATTTAAAATACCATTATATTATTGATTTCATATTATTTCAACTCTGTAAATAAAATGATAAACTTTTGGACCCTCATTCTTTTTTCTTTTTATTTCAATTTAATTTTATTTATGTATTACAATTTATTTACTTTGCATCCCTGCTGCAGGAACTTCTATCTCCAGTCCCACTGACCCTCCATCTTCTCCATCTATGCCTCCCCCAATAGCAAGGACCTCTTCCCTTTCTATCTGACCCTAGCTTATCAGATCTCATCAAGGCTGGCTGCATCATCTTTATCTGTGGCCTGGCAAGGCCTCACCTCCCAAAGGGAGGTAATCAAAAAACTGGCCATTGAGTTCATATCAGAGACAACCCCTGTACCCCTTACTAGGGAACCCACTTGGAAACTGAGCAGCCAGTAGGCTTCATTTGAACAGGGGGTCTAGGTCCTCTCCAAGAACCGTCCTTACCTGGATTATCAGTCTCTGTAGGCCACTCTGGGCCCAGGTATTTAGGCTCTGTTTTGTTTTTTTTCTTCTTGTGGAGTTCTTGTCTCTTCCATGTCTTTCTACCTCCCTTGTCTTCCATAAGGATTCTTGCACTCTGCCCAAAGTTTGGCTTTGAGTCTCAGTATCTCCTTCAATACCCTAGTGGGTAGAACCTTTCCTTTGTGAAGACTC
Organism: Pachyuromys duprasi; assembly: GCA_028658305.1. Taxonomy (NCBI): domain Eukaryota; kingdom Metazoa; phylum Chordata; class Mammalia; order Rodentia; family Muridae; genus Pachyuromys; species Pachyuromys duprasi. Next base: position 83,002,095 of record CM053753.1, on the reverse strand, counting down.
CTTTCCTGTTCCTTGTCAGGACACTGTTTGTCCTGAATAAGGACTAAGCATCTTCCCTAGGGTCCTCCTTGTTGTTTAGCTTCTTTAGGACTATAGATTGTAGTAGGTTTAAACCATATTATATGGCTAATATACACTTGTAAGTGAGTATATATATCATATGTGTCTTTCTGTTTCTTGGTTACCTCACTCAGGATGATCTTCCATATGAATGCAGATTTCATGATGGTATACAGAGCTAAATAGAGAATTCTCAACAGAAGAATATCTAATGGCAGAGAAACACTTAAATGCTAATCATCCTTAGTCATTTGGTAAATGCATATCGAAACAACCCTGAGATTTCACCTCACACCCATCAGAATAGCTAAGATAAAAAAAAAAATCCTCCAGGGATGATGCATGCTGGAGAAGCTGTGGAGAAACGGGAACCCTTTTCCATCGCTGGTAGGAATGTAACCTTGTACAACCACTTTGGAAATCAAGCCAGCATTTTCTCAGAAAATTAGGAATAATATTACCTCAAAATCCAGCTATATCACTCCTAGGCCTATACCCAAAAGATGTCCTGCCATTCAATAAGGACATTTGCTTAACTATGATGATAGCAGCTTTATTTATAATAGACAGAATTCGTAAAAAAAAAGAAAAAAAACCCACAGATGTCTCTCAATGGAGAAGTGCATACAGAAAATGTGGTACATTTACACAGTGGAATACTACTCAGCAATTAAAAACAAGGGACTCTCATTCTTAAAGGATATTATTGAGTTCCACAGAGTTTTCCCTAATGTGCTTTAATATAATTAATTTTTATTAATTGTAATTATTATTATTTAAAAGACATTTTTAGTTTTATTTTTTATTTTTAATTACATTTTTATTTATTTACATTAATTATATTTTATTCACTTTGTATCCCAGCTGGAGCCCCCTCCTTCATTCCCTCCCGAACTCCTCCCCCTCCGTCATCTCCTCCAAGTCCACTGATAAGGGAGGTCTTCCTCCTCTTCCATCTGACCCTAGCTTATCAGGTCTTATCAGGACTGGCTGTAATGTCCTTCTCTGTGGCCTGGCAAGGCTGCTCTCCCATGGGGGGGGGCAAAGAGCTAGCCACTGAGTTCATGTCAGAGACAGTCCCTGTTCCTCTTACGAGGGTACCTACTTGGAGACTGAGCTTCCATGGGCTACATCTAAGCAGGGGTTCTAGGTTTTATCCATGAATGGCCCTTGGTTGGAGTATCAGCCTCAGAAAAGATGCGTGTGCCCAGATATTTTAGTTCTGTTGCTCTCCTAGTAGAATTCTTTTTCTCTCCAGGTCTTACTAACTCCCCCTTCTTTCATATGATTCCCTGCACTTTTCCCAAGGTTTGGTTATGAGTCTCAGCATCTGCTTTGCTGCACTGCTGAGTAGAGACTTTCAGAGACTGTTTGTGGTAAGCTCCTGTCCTGTTTCCTGTTTTCTCCTTCTTCCAATCTCCATCCCTTTTGTCTTTCTGAGTGAGGATTGATCATCTTACCCATGGTCTTCCTTCTTCTTTGGCTTCTTCAGGACAGAATTTGATATGTTTATCCTATATTATAGGTCTAGTATCTACTTATAAGTGAGTATATACTGTATGTGTCTTTCTGCTTCTGGGATACTTCACTCAGGATGATCTTTTCTAGAACCCACCATTTGCCTGCAAAATTCATGATTTCCTTGTTTTTAATTGCTGTTAGTACTCCATTGTGTAAAGGTACCACAGTTTCTGTATCCATTCCTCCATTGAGAGACATCTGGGTTGTTTCCAGGTTCTGGCTATTAAAAATAAAGCTGCTGCAAACATGACTGAACAAATATCCTTGTTGTGTAGTTAAGCATATTTTAGACACATGCCTAGAAGTGGTATAGCTGTATCTCCAGGAAGCACTATTCATAATTGTCCAAGAAACCACCAGAATGATTTCTAAAGTGGTTGTACAAGTTTGCATTCCCACCAGCAATGGAGGAGGGTTCCCCTTTCTCCACATCCTCTCCAGTATATGTTCTCTCTTGAGTTTTTGATCTTAGCCATTCTGACCTTTTGATGCTATTCTTTTTAGCTGATATTCCTTTTTCCTTTCTTGTTTTGTGTGTGTGTGTGTTTCTGTGTGTGCATTTTTTATGCCAGCTGTTTTTTTTTTAATGGAAATATCATGAAGAACACAGCAAGATGATCTTTGGTCTGAGGCTACAGAAAATTAAAGTAGACCAGAAAATTTTAAAGAAAGGAAGGTGAATATTTTTACACATGAATGAAAACCAGAGAGAAGAAGATAAAAAAAAAAATGAAAGGCTCCACAAATCACATCGTAGTATTGGGAAATTTTTTGCATATGTAAATGTGGAGAGTACTCTTCTGGGATATTTTAAGGCATGGTGGTCTACTTAAAAAAGCTGTATTGAATTAGAAACTTATATGAAGTTTCGTAATCTCATTAGACGAAGAGAAGTCTACTTTTTTTTTTTCATATTCTCTTTTGCCTGATTGTTTTGTCTTGCTTTTATAGCTGGGAGACTTTAAAGGCCATGTTGCATGGAATGGCAGAAGTGAACTGAAAAAGTCACCCCTTTTCTGATGGGACTGATTCAGAAGTAAGGCCAAAAACTTAGTGTCTGCACGCACACTCTGTAGAGTTCTGTTTCGGTGTCAGAGTCCATTCTAGGTAAATAGTGTGGAATGTGATCTAGTGAGGAAGGTCCGAACGCTGGAGAAGGTGGTGTGCAGTGATTCCAACATCAGTGTTAGATTTTAATTAGTTTGAAAACACTCACAGAAAACGATATGTTCTTTTTGCCTGTATGATTTAAAATAACAGAATATCAGAAGCTGTATGTCTTTTTTTATCATACCAGTATTTTCAATTTATTTTTTTTGTTTTATTTTTTAAATGTAATTTATTTATTTTTATATGAATCACAGGTTAGGTACTTTGCATCCCAGGCGTAGCCCCCTCCCTCATTCCCTCCCACTCTTCCCATCCCTCCCTCATCTCCTCCCCACCCCCTCCAAGTCCACCAATGGGGGAGGACCTCCTCCCCTTCCATCCAAACCCAGATCATCTTGTCTCCTCAGGGCTGGCTGCAGTGTCCTCCTCTGGGATCTAGCCAGGCTGTTACTCCCTGGCGTGTATGTGGGAGGGTCAAAGAGCCAGCCATCAAGTTCATGACTGAAACAGTCCCTGTTCCCCTTACTAGGGTCTTCAGTTGGACACCGAGCTACCATGGGCCACATCTGAGCGGGGGTTCTAGGCCACCTTTAGAATCAATATATATCCTTTTCCCCCACATCCATACCAACATTTGTCATCATTTTATTTTCATCTTACCCATTCTGACTTCTATAAATTAGATGACTTTCCATGAAAAAAATGAAAGGAATTTATGACTATTAAAGATCTATAAAGGATATTAGAAAGAATATTTCAATAGGAATAAATGATAAATATACACAGGGAGATCACAGGGAACAAATACAAACAATGAAAAAGACACAAAAAAGCACTACAAAATCAGCATAATGGTTAAAAAAGATCCAGAAACACCCACAATAGCATAAACATTATTGTACAACGGATACTGTTGAAGATATCACCATTCCTGATTATAAGTTTTAATATATATTTACAATAACAAAATAGGATGGTACTTCCATAAGACAAGATAAATTGTCAATGGATTAAAAAAGGCATATATTCTTATCCTCTGTAGCACTCTCTTAATAGCAATAACTTGCTTTAATCTGTTTTTAACATGGAAATATTTTATTTTATTAAAAAATTTAATGAATGGTTTTGATGGGTATTAAAGCCTGGGTTAAAGGTTATGGTCTTTCAGGTCTTATAATACCCTTTTTTCAAGGCATTACAATGATTTAATATTTCTTTCAAATCATTACATGTTACTCTAATGGACCTGCTTTTTAATGTTATCTTCAGACAAGGAGAGTTAAATTAGTCACCTTGACTGGCTGTTATCAGGCACTAATAGAACTATAATGTCACCTCCAGATTCTTGCTCCACAGAAACTGCAAAAGATAACATTTGTTGTTTAAGTGATAGTATTAAGGGACATTTTAAGTATACAAATAAATAGTTTTATCAAATGTTCCTAATATTTTAGTGTATCAAATATGGTGGTTGCATTTTCTTTATGTAAGGAAGTATTCTTGTTCGTAAGCAATACAAATATTTTAGATCATGTTGAGAGTTCAGGTTGGTACATTTCTCTCCAGTGATTGAAGAAGTAATGTGTCTTTGATATATGTTGTGATCTTTTATTTGAAATGTAATAATATGAAAAAGAATATATTTTGCTTTAATATTGGAATATTTTCTCTTTTAAATGTTATTATGATTTAAATGCTATTATAAATGCTACTTAGAAATTTAGTTTGATTTTTCTATCAAGAAAATTATGTACACCTCATTTAGAATCTAATTTTTTGCATATTTTTATTTTTAAAACAGCTCAAATATCAAAATAGATGAAGGAAACTATACTAATTCAATGGTTAATCCCAATTTCTCTTTCTTATTCTCTTTATTTCTGAGTGAATCTTTGATAATATAGATGGTAGCTGCTAGAATACATGTAATTATATTATCTATGGAAGTATAGTTTACTATAAGTACAGATAAGTAAGAGTTAGCTGATCAAAAAGGCACTGTGGAACAAGCGCTGTGCCTTGCAAGAAAAGTTCATTCCATTCCTGGTTTAACCATAGACATTATTGACAAAAATCAGAATTAGTTATTGTTTATCAGAGCTTCACTTCCCATTGAATATTTAAGATTTTATTCACTTGATTTCCTTTTAAATCCTGAATTTAATTTACTTTACATTGCATAGATTTGTATTTAATCAAATGTTTATCTTCCATTGAAGAAATTAGATGAGATATTTAAATGTTTATCTTTTAATCATAAGTTAAGATTCGAAGTATATCCTAAGCTTATAGCATATTCGTTTATGAAATATTCATTTCTGAGTTTTTATGTACTATTTGAAAGAATTTCTACAAATATTTCTGTAAAATCACCTGCTCTCAGTCGCCAAAAATTTTTTTTATTTTTTTATTTTTTTTGAGTCACCAAAATTTAATCAATATTTTTTCTTGAAATTTTCATTAGTTTATCATAATAATTTTTAATTTATTAGAACCTGCTGAGGTAAATATAATTAAGTAGAAGTCACAAAATGTAAATAACTTTCTAGAAAAGATACAAACTGTAGTATCTATGAGAAGAAAAGTCGAATCATATAAATTTTCTATAAATACCATTCTTGGTTACCAAGGAAACAAGTCGTTACAGAGGACAATGTTCCTTTATTGCATGTGTATTTTACCTTGTTTTATATTTTTTATGTAGTTTTTATTTTACGTATTGAATTCTGAGCCTGTCTTTTTAGTTTAATTTTCATACTGCCAATTTACTTTAATAACTTCAAATAGAATCATACTTAAAATTTTTTTCAATAATATTTCTCCTGTTTTTCCTTTTGGACTGAATTGCTTTCCTAAAATAAATTCTGCTGACTAGAAATAAATTTATTTTGAAAAATTTTTAATGTATTTATTTTTATATCAATCACAGGTTAGGTATTTTGCATCCAAGGTGTAGCCCCCTCCCTCATTCCCTCCCACCCTCCCACTTCCTCTCTCATCTCCCTCCTCCCTGCCCCCTCCAAGTCCACCAACAGGGGAGGACCTCCTCCCCTTCCATCCAACCCCAGCTCATCCTGTCTCCTCAGGGCTGGCTGCAATGTCCTCCCTTGGGATCTAGCCAGTCTGTCACTCCCCAGCTTGTATGGGGGAGGGTCAAAGAGTCAGCCAAGTTCATGACTGAAACAGTCCCTGTTTCCCTCACTAGGGTCTTCAGTCCTACACCGAGCTATCATGGGCCCCATCTACGCAGGGGTTCCAGGCCACATCCACACATGGTCCTTGATTGTAGAAACCGTCTCATACAAGACCCCTGTGCCCTGCTCAGTTTGGTCTTTGTGGAACTCTTGTTCTCCCCAAGTCTCACCAACCTCCCCCAGATCTATCATTACTTCTCGCCCTCTGCCAGAGGCTTGATCGCGAATCTTAATATCTGCTCTGATACATTGCTACATTGACCCCCCCTCCCCACCCCGAGGACCTCTTTGGCATGCTCCTGTACTTGTTTTCTCCTCCACTCAATGTCCAGCCCATTTGTTGATTCAAACAAGCATTGATCATACCAACCTGGGTACTCCTTCCTGTATATCTTCTCTAGGTGTGTAGATTTCAGCTTGATCTTGCTATCCTATAGGTCTATGTAAGTGAGTATATACTATATGTTTCTTTCTGCTTTTGGGATACCTCACTGAGGATGATCTTTTCCAGGTCCCACCATTTGCCTGCGAATTTCATGATTTCCTCCTTTGTAATTGCTGAGTAATATTCCATTGTGTAAATGTACCACAATTTCTGTATCCATTCCTCAAGTGAGGGACATCTGGGTTGTTTCCAGGTTCTGGCTATTACAAATAAAGCAGCTACGAACATAGTTGAGCAAATGTGCTTGTTGTGTACTTGAGCATCTTTTGGATATATGCCTAAGAGTTGTATAGCTGAGTCTTGAGGAATCACTATTCCTAATTGTCTAAGAAAGTGCCAAATTGATTTCCAGAGTGGTTGTACAAGTTTGCATTCCCACCAGCAATGGAGGAGGGTTCCTCTTTCTCCACAACCTCTCCAGCATGCGTTGTCACTAGAGTTTTTGATCTTAGC
>CM053753.1:82984594-82994812 GCA_028658305.1 Pachyuromys duprasi | reverse complement strand
CAATAAATTAGAAACAAATAAAACTATTCAAAGAGTCAATGAAACCAAGAGCTGGTTCTTTGAGAAAATCAACAGGATAGACAAGCCTACAGCCTGGGAAAGGATCTTCACTAACCCTGTATCTGACAGAGGACTAATATACCATATATATAAAGAATTCATGAAGTTAAAAAACAACAAATCACGTAATCCAATTAAAAAATGGAGTATGGAGCTAAACAGAGAACTCTCTGTAGAGGACTGTAGAATGGCAGAAAAACACTTAAAGAAATGCTCAACGTCCCTAGCCATCAGGGAGAAGCAAATCAAAACGACCCTGAGATTTCACCTTAGACCTGTCAGAATGACTTAAATCAAATCTCAAGTGACAACACATGCTGGAGAGGATGTGGAGAAAGAGGAACCCTCCTCCATTGCTGGTGGGAATGAAAACTGGAACAACCACTCTGGAAATCAATCTGGTGCTTTCTTAGACAATTAGGAATAGTGATCCTCAAGACCCAGCTATACCACTCCTAGGCATATATGCAAAAGACGCTCAAGTACACAACAAGGACATTTGCTCAACCATGTTTGTAGCAGCTTTATTTGTAATAGCCAGAACCTGCAAACAACCCAGATGTCCCTCAGTTGAGGAATGGATACAGAAATTGTGGTCCTTTTACACAATGGAATACTACTCAGCAATTAAAAAGAAGGAAATCATGAAATTTGCAGGCAAATGGTGGGACCTAGAAATGATCATTCTAAGTGAGGTATCCCAAAAGCAGAAAGACACACATGGTATATACTCACTTATATAGACCTATTAGGTAGGATAAACACACTGAAATCTTTACACCTAAAGAAGATAAACAAGAAAGAGTACCTGGGGTAAGATGATCAATACTCACTTAGAAAGACAAATAGGATGGGCACTGGATGTAGGTGAAAACAAGTAGCAGGACAAGAGCCTACCACAGAGGGCCTCAGAAAGACTCTACCTAGCAGTGTATCAAAGCAAATATTAAGACTCATAACTAACCCTTTGGTATAGTGCAGGGAATCATGAAAAAAGGGGGAGTTAGTAGGACCTGGAGAGTACAGGATCTCTGCAAGGACCAGATATATCACAGCACAGGGGTCTTTTATGAGACTGTTTCTCTAACCAAGGACCATGTATGGATATAACCTAGAACCCTTGCTTGAATGTATCAAATAGTAGCTCACTATCCAATTGGGTACCCTAGTAAGGGGAACAGGGATTATTTCTGACATGAACTCAATGGCTGGCTCTTTGACACACCCTCTCCCCCACCATCCAAGGGAGGAGCAGCCTTGCTAGGCCACAGAAGAGGACATTGTAGCCAGTCCTGAAGAGACCTGATAAGCTACAGTTAGATGGAAGGGGAGGAGGTCCTCCCATATCAGTGGACTTGGAAAGGGGAAGTGAGGAGATAAGGGAGGGATGCGGGAGATAGGGAGGTTTGGGAGGGGTATATGGCTGGGATACAAAGTGTATAACCTGTGATTAATATAAAATAAAATGGTAAAAAATAAAATAATATATTTTGTGCAGTTGTAGCTGCAAAAAAATAATTTTATTATAAATATTTTTAATAAATTTCCTTAGGTGTAATTGCATTGTTTCTCTCTGTATAATACAATTTTGTAATTTCAATTTATTTCCACATAATGATTTGGTGTAAAGAATTGTTTTCACTGGACATCAAACAGCAAATTCTTTGTTGTATCTTAAATAATGTTATCATAGGAACCCATGTATCCTACTTAATAACTACATATTTAGAATTTGTCATTATTTTAAACTTAGCTTTATCCTCATGAAACACATAAAACAAAATATACATAATTAATGGGGAACACAAGAAACAAGACCAAATTTATAAATACATTTTAAAGTGCTTCAAATTTGTCTTCCAATAATGTTGAAGTTGAATATATATGAAGCATCTCTATTTCACTATTAATATGTAGTTGAGAAAACTATAACAAATATGTTTTTCATAAACTAATACGAATGCTCCAACATTTTAAGAAACAAAATGTTCTTCGCTTGGAAACCTTACAGTGATTTGTTGGAGTCATACTGAAAGCTGATAAATGAAATGTAGTCCATTATTTAACCACTGAATGGCAATATGTGAGTATCTGACATGCTGCTGATAACATACCAGGTTTGTTTCAAGTGCTTAAAACAATTCACGTAGAGAGAGAGGAAACATTTTTTTAAAAGCAAGAAATAGATTTTACAGTGTGGATTCAAAAAAATGATGTAGTCATTATACTTTCATCTGAAACACACTGACCCTTTCAAATGCTGTACACTAATTCACTTACACAGATAGTTGCAGTGTAGGTTTTTTGGTACAGAAAACTCAGTACAGGCAACTCAGGTGTGTGTTTTGCTTTGACTGTCGCTCATACTGACAGCAAGCAGTTCATCAGCAAACAGCCGGATGCTCTGATAGCGAATAGCTAAGGTTGGGGGGTAAATGCACCAAAGGAGTACTTGACAAGACGTGAAGTAGTAACAGAGCAGGCCTGACAGACACATCTTTCCCAAGTTCCACCTGTTTTGGAGGTGGAACTGGGAAGTTTTCCAAAACATCGCTCAAGAAATGACTTGTTAAAACTATCTCACTGAGCAGGAATCTTTGGTTTGAAATGCTGCCACCATTCCTATCAAAACTCTCTTCTAATACAAATGGTTATGACATACAAAATAAGGGAGTAAAATGAAACATGGCATTTGTGTCTGAGTAAGTCATGGAAATGTGTAGTTTTCCAAACCTACTTAGGAAAAGTATCCATTCTACATAGAAATAGAAAACTTTCTTCTTTTCATTCTTCCTTCCTTCCTTTCTTCTGTCATTTTTCTTTCTTCCTCCTTCACCTCCCTCCTTCCCTGCTTCCCTTCCTTCCTTCCTTCCTTTCTTCCTTCTTTCTTTTGTCTTACTTTGTTTAAAGTCAGGAGGTGTAGAATAAATAAATGAAAGGCAAACAAAATTAAGTGTTCCCACAAAATTGCTCACAAATTAGATGCAATGAGATATTTATAATGAGTTTTTACACCTTGAATGATCTGCTGTCAAACTGTAAATATAACTAATATTAACCAGTCAATAACGTTCCTCTATGGCTTACCAGAAATTCATACATTGACTTCACAATCTACCACTGTAACTATGCAGATGTTAAACACTGGCAACTTTAACTCACACTTTGTAGTTGAAATGCAGTGTTCCAACTCATAATTAAAAGTGTTGTGTTTTCATGCTGGCTATATGTTCAAGAAAAAAAATGAAGGAAGTTTATTTAGACTTACTACATAGATATATACTGCTCATAACTCATTTTTTGCCCTTCAGACGTAGTTGTTTGTACTTTGACAGTATTTGGAAGGGTTCCAAATACTGTCATGTAATCCTTCTCAAAGTAGGATTAGAATTCTCCCAGGTCTCTGATGCAAACCATGCAGAGGAGTCCACTCCAAAAGTGACTAAATTTACATATTTGGGTGTAAGCAGAAGGGGTCCTTAATTTTAAGCCAAATCTTGGTTAATGCTGGGGAACTGAGAGTATGAAATTAAATAGGGGTATAATATAATAGCAAGGAGTCAAATGAGGTTATTTAACTGGCATTTAAATTTTTTCCCAATTTCAACAAAGAACATTGCAGTAGCCAACATAGAATTTTCTCTGACATCGGAACAGAACTTATGTAACAGATTTCTTTATAAAGTCGAGCTAAATTGATCGGCTGTTTGAGAATGGAGAAAAGATTAGACACGCTTAAGAAAAGGAGGTAATTAAAATTCAGACTGCATATTGCCTGTGGGTAGAAAGATTCCAGCTTGCAGCTTGAAACCTGTGCTGATGGACCACTCACTGGAGCATCTGAATGGGCTCCCTGAGAACTTGCATGAAACTGGAAGGAGTAGTTTTGCTTTTTCAAGTAATTTTTAAGCTTCTCTGACAGGCATGTAGATGCCCATCATCCTGCTTCTGCATTTCCTGTATTGGAATATGAAGTGTGTGCCTCTATTAAAATATTCTGAATGCCTGAATCTTTAAAGTGAGGATATGCAAATGAACAGCAGGCACTGGGTTATTTCAGGTGAAGATATTTCTTTTTTTTATATGCAAAGTTCTCTAATTACCAGCTTTATTTTCACACTGAAATGCATTTCTAAGTATATTACACTCTAATGGCATCTAGATTAATTTTCACTCAAGAAAAATCAACCAAGTGAATACTGCACAATTTAAAAAGCATTGTTGTGAGGGAAGCAAAGACAGAAATCAGGTCCTTCTTTCTTGGATTATCATCCTGCAACCTACTGGCATAAGAATCCAAATGTCAGAACTGTAAATTTAGGTAAAAGCAAAAACATATAACTTTCTTGGAAATGACCATCTTGCCATGCCCAAGAAAGTCACATTTGGTTTTCATGTACAGACAAACTCAGACATTTAAGGAGTTAACACTCTGAAACTAACCCTGAATTAAAGGATTGACATTATAAACACGTGTGTTACAGGCACAGAAAATATGCTTAAAATGTTCAAATTGTATTTTTACTGGAGAAACTGAGGTTTTCTCTGGTTTCTTAGCAACACTGATAAAGAATTTAAAAATAGGAAAGAATCACATGGACACTTTTATTTAGAGTTAGCATGAAACAACTACAACAAAAACAGAACAAACAAAATGAAAATTCCAGGAATTCTAGGGAGGAGGAATATAGAAGAGAAAGTCATGCCTTCCAAATTAAGGTCAAAAAAAGCTAACCTGCTTAAAACTGAAAGTCAGCACTTAGTTACTTGATGGAAGAAAAGTGAATCTTCAGGTCAAAGACAGACGATAGATAGATAGATAGATAGATAGATAGATAGATAGATAGATAGATAGATAGATAGATAGATAGATAGTTCAGATTGTCAGAGAAAGCACACATTGGCTTTTGGCCAGCATCTAATGAAAAGATAAAAGGAAAGAAAAGAAAATTTGATTTTCTACGTTATAGGTAGGCTGTACACCAGAGGATGCATAGTGGAGGCTTTTCTCAGAAGGAAAAGCATATTATCATATGGAATGCATGATATAATTATTCTTCCCATCTCCTTTTCAAGTTTATCAGCTTTCCTCAGGAGTAGAATATTGACTAGAAGATTGGCAGGTCTACCTGGATTAACCTTTAGGGAGGAAATAATGGTACGCACTATTGAATATTCATAACACATCAGAATGTTTTGTCTCCATATAGAGCCAGGGATAGTCCACTTTTTGAGTCAGGTGCCTCAATAAGGAGGGGCAATTGTAATCTTTTTGTTTTTTTCTAATGTTTCTTGAGCAACAGGAGGTTGTATCCAAAGCCTACCATGAGGGAATGGTCCATCCTAAATGATTGTCCATCCTAAAATGATTGTCTGGGTCCTTCCTAAAAAACTTGTGTGGGTGCTAAACAGCATTGAACATTTTTTTTTCAGCACTGAGTTCTTTAGTGTATCTTCATGTTGGCTTTCTGTAATAGCAGCTTTTATTCTTTATTAATTCTATAGCATTATTCCTGATATCAGGCCCTGCCATCCTCAATTATATTGCAATAAATCACTTCCCTATTTTATCATTTTTCAATCTTGTTCTTGGTTCCTATACTTTAAAAGTCTTTCATCTATATTTTTATTATTAATTTGATAAAAAATGTCATTTAGATAGAATCATTTTATTTGTATACAATATCTATTGTTACAAAATACTAACCATTTTTATGATCTGTTAATAATTCATTGATTTATGAAGCATCAAAACAAATATATATATATACATTTTTATAATTTACTGTGATTTTTTAATACACTAAATTTGGCTAATTATGGTATTTAATTTGATTTATTTTCTAAAAACATAAGTGATGGTATTATACCCAGAGACTATACACAGTATATTCTGAAACGCTATCTAATACTTCTTAGGATATTAACATGGAGTAAGTTATGTACAATATTTAAATAAAGTATCTTGAGAAATTTGTATTTACATATTGACATCTCAGATTTGGTCCCTATATAGAACCACACAAAAAGTGTGTTTTATAAATGCCACAAACTGGTTTTTGCCATATGGAAACTCCTTTTCTACTGTGTGTTTCTTGGCATGCCACTCCTCATGAATATAATGATAATTTTATTTTTCTCTGAAGCTCATCTTACCACATTGAAATTTCTCAGTAGCTTAATACATTGCCATCTCAGTGACTACTATGAATATACTTTGGATTAGTATGTCATTGGTCAGATTATCCAACATAAATCCATTCCAACATCCCTGAGCTGCCTTTATCTTTGTATCCCTTCATCAACACTGTCAAAGTTCAAACATTTAACAAATTCAGTTCTAAAGATTTAATTGGCTTTCAATGGCTATTCACGAACCTGGCAATATCCAGTTACAAAATAAACAGAATCTGTGCCAGGCATGACGAAATCGTTGGTTTGTATAAAGGGGTTTATAAGAACTAAGAAACTAATTAGAAAAAGTGAGAAAGAGCTGCTGCCATCAGGTAATTTCCAGTCCTACCTCTTCAGGCCTCCTCCTGCCCCATACTGGCTGTCCTTGCTTCACTCTATTTGATTGGCTACTATTAATCTACTTTTTAAAAACCTGTCTATTTTTTAAAGCTCAACTTGACTATTGAGGACCCGATATTTATTCTGATTTAGTCCAATGAGATCAAGATAGGAGCTTTGACAAAACATTTGATATGTTATACTTGCAAACTTTATAGGAAATTCTAATACTTCAACTTAATTTCTCACAGGCTACAAAAGATTGATTATTATACATTTAACGTAGTAAAACTAAATTATAAATTAAAGTATTTAGAACAAGTAATATGATTTGCAATAGATGATCATATTTACACATTGGATCTGCGTAAGTTCTTTCTTTTATAGTCAGAATTCATTCAAGGTTAATTGTTTTGCTATAAAAATTTATTTTCTACATAGTAGACTATTTTCTTCAATATTTCACTTAAAATTGACCTCTTACATTACATATGTAGGCAAGAGGGCTAATAAATCTCTAAAAGGAGAGTTGGCTTTAGAAGAACAAGAACTCCAAGAGATATTGACAGGGTCCTGAGCAAAGCAGTATCAATATTATCAGTATTAGCAGTATCAACAGTGAAAGAGGTAGCTATTTTGCTAATGGAAGATTAGCAGGGATCTCAAGAGGATAGAGCACACGAAAAAGGCCATTTCCATACGCTGCAGTAAAATCAGCCTCTCTTTGCTTACATTACTGTTTTCATATGTGAGATCTGATGGAGCTTTAGAACATAAATATCTGTCTAATTTATCAGTTGATGTCAAGTTTCGCTGGCAACCTCAGAGGAGTCCTGGGACTTTGTGGCCTAGAACAACAGCAACAAAAAATTAGACAAGCATAGGTGAGAATGCAGACTGAAGAGAGTATGCAGACTGAAAGCTTAAAAGCCATGTTGTATGTGTGTAACATTTCCCAAGCTTATTGGGTAATTAGCATAGCATGCTTTTTTCTCAAAAATGGTCTACATGTTACAACAACTTATGCATACAATTCTGTGTACTGTATCTCATTAGTAGTTTATTTCTTAACCTAATGGGATTATTGGTTTCTGAATGAACCATGGGACCATTTTAAATTTAATATTGGTTTATTTACCTTACATCCCGAGGGTGCCCCCTCCCTCCCCTCTTCTCAGTCCTCCCCACACTTCCGTTTTCTCTCCCCTTCCACTTTCCCTTTTCCCCCAGAGAAGGGGAGCCTGCATATCTTCATCCTGGGGTCAGGAAAAGCAGCCTTGCCAGAGGGAAGTGATCCAAAAGTAGGTAATAGAGTCCATGTTAGAAACAGGCCCACCCCTTCCACTGGCCAGGTGCCCCATGTGAAGGACAAACCATCCATTGTCCACATGTGTGTAGGGGACCTAGGTCCAGACCATGCATGCTCCTTAGTTGATGTCTCAGTCTCTGAAAGCCCCCATGTGACAAAGTTAGTTGTCTATGTTGGTATTCTTGTGACATTCCTGTCCCCTCCAGGTCCTTCCATCTTTCCCCCAACACTTCCACAAGACCCCCAGAGTTCTGCCCCATGCTTGGCGGCAAGTTCCCTGCATCTGTCTTGATCTGCTGTTTGCTGGAGATTCCCAGATGACAGTCAAGTTAGGTGCCTGTCTTGTGCATCTCTCTGGGTCACTTACAGACACTCTAAAGTTCCAGTGGCTGGATTTAGTATTCAGTCATGCTTAGCCTTAGCTAAGCTTTTCAGTCTTCTTTGCCACCTGTTTTCTTTAAAATGCTAATTTTGTAGCTTTCCTACCAAGCTTTCTTTGTTGCACTCTCTGCCCTACTCTCTAGCCTCAATTTCATGCTGAGCTCTAACCATGCCAATTCTTTCAGTTGGGCTTTTTCTATATTATGGAATTTAATAATACTAATTACTATTATTATGCATTGTCAGAAATTTCAGTCAAGATTTTGAGTTTTAGCTCATACTTTTCTATCATTTATTTAAATCTAGACAGAATTCCATAGCTCAAATATTCTTTATGCTGATCATACTTTTCTCAACTTTTCTTAACTTGCATTTTTCTTCCTAGAAAAACAACAAAAAAGTTTAATTGTTTCAAAACTGAATTCCAATAATACAGTAACCACTATCTTATATCTCTTAGACCTACTCAAATCTGATTATCATTTCACTGAATCATTTTCTTTTGAATTCTTTATAAGAAATCATTTGAAGTATCAATGTGTTTATTAGTAAGAATCCTAAAGAGATCTCTAAGGAATAAAATTTACCCAATCACAGTAATCTGAATTTACAAGAGAATTCCATGCTTCTCTCTTTGAGATAGGACTTTAATTTCTAAGGACAATAAATTATCTATTTAAAATTATTTTGGACTAAGATCCATACATGTAATACCATCATTAGGAAGTACAAATATACCCTACCATGTGTGAAAATAGACAAATCACTTCTGCCTCCGTACTTCCAGTATCTCTGGCTTATAATATTATGCAAATAATTATCAGTGACATAACCAAGAATGCATGCCTACTCTAAGTGTAAAAAGGCCTGACCAAATAAATAAATTTTAAATTTATCTTAAAGATAAAATTGTTATGTTGTAGGAATAATGAGAATACCACAGAAATATTCTAGTTTTCCTATCTGGAAGTTTGACTATGCTATTCTTTACAAGAGAAGTTGAGTGTCAGGGAGAAAGAGAGAGAAAGAGAGAAACATCGAAGGATGGAGGTGAAAGAGAGAGGAAGCATGGAAGGTAAGTGAGAAGAGAATAGAAATGTTATGAATTTTGAAAAGGAAAGTAGGGGTCATAAAAGCAAGAGAATCATTCTTTCCAGTAGCTTCCAGAAGATATGTCTCAATTCTAATGTTCAGATTAAAGAATAAATTTATGCTACCTTAAGCTAATACATTTCTTTTAGTGACTTCAACAACAAGAAGATATAATTATGAAACATAATATGGAAATGTTATAAGTAATATAGGCATAAGGTAACAAATCTTACAATTATAAACAAGAGAAATATCCAGAAGTACAAGAATAATAAGGGTGTTTACAGGAAAATGATGCATACTCTGTAAAATGGTCTCAAACTACTAACTGATAAATGTGTATAGCAACGTGGAAAGACAGTAACTGTGTTATGCTTTATGAAAGAAATTCAGGTAACAGGACATGCTTTATAATTTAATTGTTTTGCTGTTTATATGTTAATGGATAAGCCTTAAAATATATAGAGAGATTTAAAGGGTATGGAGGAGAAGGTAGGAGGAGTAATAAATGTAATACTTTGATAAATAGAATGCTTACATAATATGTACATGTATATTAAGATAGTTAAGTATATGAGAAGAGATATGGTATAGAATGCAAGGTGGAGACATATCTAGTAGGAAAATGATATAAAAAATAGAGATTATATGTTCAAATATCATAGAGTAAGCCATAGTTTAATAGCAAGGAAAATCAAAATCCAAAATATATCTACCACCACTATAGGTTCTTTATATGGTGCTTTTTTTTTAATTTATTTATTTTTATCTCAATCACAGGTTAGGTACTTTGAATCACAGGCATAGCCCCCTCCCCCATTCCCTCCTACCCTCCCACTCCCTTCCTCATCTCCCTCTTCCCC
>CM053753.1:82943410-82976575 GCA_028658305.1 Pachyuromys duprasi | reverse complement strand
CAGGTTGGTATGATCAATGCTCGTTTGAATGAACAAATGGGATGGACATTGAGTGGAGGAGAAAACAAGCAACAGGACAGGAGCATGCCAAGGAGGACCTCTGGGGGGGGGGGGGTCAACGTAGCGATGTATCAGAGCAGATATTAAGACTCGCTATCAAGCCTTTGGCAGAGGGCGAGAAGTGATGATAGAAATGGAGGAGCTTGGTGAGGCTTGGCGAGAACAAGAGCTCCAGGAAGACCAATTTGAGCAGGGCACAGGGGTCTTATATGAGACCGTTTCTACAACCTAGGACCACGTGTGGATGTGGCCTGGAACCCCTGCTCAGATGGGGCCCATGATAGCTAGGTGTTGGACTGAAGACCCTAGTGAGGGAAACAGGGACTGTTTCAGTCTGGAACTTGATGGCTGACTCTTTGACTCACCCCCATACATGCCAAGGAGTAACAGACTGGCTAGATCCCAGGGGAGGACATTGCAGCCAGCCCTGAGGAGACAGGATAAGCTGGGGTTGGATGGAAGGGGAGGAGGTCCTCCCCTGTTGGCGGACTTGGAGGGGGCAGGGAGGAGATGAGGAAGGTTTGGGGAGTGTGGGAGGGAATGAGGGAGCAGGCTACGCCTGGGATGCAAAGTACCTAACCTGTGATTGATAACAAAAAAATTAATTAATAAAATAAATAAATAAAATCAGGTGACTATAACATGAGCAGAAAATTGTAACAATGTCCTTATCTTTTAGCTGTTCATTTATAGGAAACCTAAACACACACACACACTGCAAAGCACTACACATTTACTGTGTCAGGCCAGTACATTTTCTAAAACTTGAAACAATTTAAAGGAATTTGAAAATGAGGTAACAACAAACCTAGAGGCCTTAAAATAGAAAAGCAAAGAGATTTAGCTGAAAATAATTTATATTTTCCAAATATGTAGTTTAATACATTTTCCTAATTATTTTAAATAGTTCAGATATACAAGGCAATTTTCTAAATTGCTCAGAAGCAAAAAAAAAAAAGGCACATTTCCCATCATTAAATCATCTTACTTAATGACACACTCTATTCTTTTCTATTCAACAAAGTTGGGGAAAGGAGGAAAACAACAGTTTCTGGAGATAAAAGTGAAACAATAATGATTTCCTGATATAAGCCCTGAATTATATTTAAAAGGTGAATACTCATAGAAATTTTATAAGAACATCCAACATATGATTAAATATGATTAAAATAACTTTTTTGTATCTGTCTCCAAATATGTAAAGGAGCCTTGTACCTATTTATCATCTATCTGTCTACCTATCTAATTATTCATGTATTTACATATCTATATACTTACCTACATATCTATCTATCTATCCATCACGTGTCTATCTATGTATCTGTCTACATATCTAGCTACCTATTTTCTAACTTCTATACATTGTTCATCTATCCATATGCCTATTCATCTATGAAGTGCCTAATGTCACCTGAGCATGTTCTAGTTCATCTTTTTGTCAAAATGATGTGATTAAAATGCATAAATGTCTTTATCACACAAAACCAATAGATTGTGAGGGGAGAAAGTGGAAAGCAGAAAGCAAAACAAGAGAAAAAGCAGGAGAATGTAAAGAAGCAGTCAAGGGTACTGAAGAGAAAAGGGGGATGAAATGAGAAAAAAAGTAAGGTAAAAGAGAAAACAAGGAAGGTCCTACAGTATTCTCTGAAAATTATTGGAGAAAGTCTGTTGTCTGTTGAAGGTTTTTAACTCCCCTTGGCAATAGGCAAAGAGGCACTTGGTTCTTGGTGCTGTTCTTATATCAGTCAGGGGAAGAGCAGATGGTAGCCCTTTGTTCATTTTAGCTTGATGCCTTGTTTGGTGGCCAAAGTTGTTTTATTCCTAAGACACATAAAAATCTAATCAAATTAAATCTAGAAAGTGCAGTGCTGAAGAAGAGAGACAGACAGATTCCACCATTTCACGTGATGCGTGAGTAGAAAGTCCCCCACAGACCTGTCCTCTCCACTCTACAGCAAAGGTGCCTGCCATCATGCTATGGAGAGTGGACAGAAACTGTAAAACAGGGGCCCTCTAGGTATATGGCCACTCTACAACAGGATCCTCCACAGTGTCCACAATGGTGGACAGATGGGAGAGAAAGAGAAGCAGAACAGCTTGAGCATTTTGAAGAGAGATGGATCTCAAGGGTGGAGAGAAGTAGCATGTTGTGAGTGGTTAACCCTACCGTGGGGCCATGGTAAGGTTACAGATGATGCGGCTGTTGAGGGCCGTATCTATTTCTCGAGCTATAAAGCAATTGGGGTCAGTTTTGACTTCCGTGGCTCATATTACCACTACAGAATATGGGGACATCCCTATTTTAGGCAGCTGCCTGGGACCTTGTGGCTGTCCATGGCCTGTGAAGAACTGGCCCCACTCCTCACTGGTTGCATGGCACTGGAGAGCTGGTCTACCTCTCACCAGCACCACAATTCAAAGGAGCAGGAACTGAGATTCACCCAGGCAGCACAGTAGAGCATTTCCTGGTGGCAGGGATGTGGTTAAGCCTGCCTGAAGGTGAGTGTGGGAGAGCTGACCCTTCCACTCATCTGCCATGAGATGGCACAGGGACAAAAGTAATGCCCCCAACTCCCTGCCACCTCAAGCATGAGGAAATCTGCCCTCCAGGTAATGAGCATTGGAGAGCACTGGGGAGAACAGACCCTGAATCTTGCCAGGGCAGGACAACACTGATGCTATTGCTGGGGGCACATGTGAAAAAGCTCTGAGGGGAAGAATCCAGGAGAGCTGGCCCTGCCACTCCTCTGTCTTGAGATGGCATGAGTGCAGGGTGATGCTCCCCTCCTACATCTTGCCACCTGCAGTAGCCACCCCATACGACCCTAAGGGCATGAGAATTGGAGACCTAGACCTGCCCCCTCAAGAACTGTAGCACTCAGGAGAGCATCACTCACCTTGAATGGGCAGTATAGTGGAGCTGGCCCTGGAGACACAGGTGTGGGTGAGCCAGCCTGAAAGCATGAGAGCAGGAGAGTTGACTTTGCCTCCTGCTGATGGCTGCATTGGATGGCCTACCCTGAGCACAGGTGGAGAGCTCACCCGCCCCAGAGTCGCAGATAGAGGACAGCAGACGGTCCTGAAAAACCAGCTCAGCTACCCACCAGGCCAAGATCCATGACTCTGAATTGACCCACCCAAAAAATCTACATCTTCTACAAATGGATGGGACACATGAAAGGGCCAGTCCTGCTGATCCAAAGCTGCAGGATCCCCTGTGTCTGTTGTTGACACAGGATAACCAGGAGGAGTCCCGGTGAGGAGCCAATACTGATGCTATCACAGAAGCAAGAGATCTCCAATGAGAGCAATGACTCATTGCATTGAAGATTTGCAAGTGAATATGTGTACACTGAGGGATATACTGTGGGACACACTCTTACAGAGTATAGCTTCCATGATGAGATGTTTTTCTATGCTGTGTGTGTGTGTGTGTCTGTGTATGTGTGTTTGTGTGTGTATTTTGTAGGGGAGGGTGCAATAATAAATGGCAGACAGAAGGAGACAGGGAGATGAGCAGGACTGGGATGTATGATGTCAAACTTACAAAGAATCAATAAAATGTTAATAATAAAGAAGGGTTTTACAACCCTTGTGTTGGCCCTAACATTTTAATACCTGCTGTTTGATGGTGGAGCTCCCTCCCCAGTATTTCTGCATGCCTGATGATGAGTTTCTGTCTGGACATACTTTAAACAATGGAACTTTGACCCACATATAATTTGCTCTGTTCTCCTGCATGAAGGTGGAGTGAGCAGACAACCATTGTAAATTCAAGCCTGCTATTTTCTGTGTCACAGTTAAAACAGCCATTTGTCTCTGACCCCATCATATCTCCTTTGTCACTGTCTATGACACTGTAGAAAGATAAAATTTTATATCCTTCACAATTCCTGACTGCTAATGGTTTATACTTTAGCGAAAGGTCTTTTCAGTATTATTGCTGTTGTTGCTTGTTTTAACATCGTGTTCTCATGGACATGCACGGGGATTAGGTTATCATTGTTCTTCATAGTGAGTACATCTGTGATTAATTTAGTTAACTTGGTTGTTAGAAGTGACCAAATAGATGTTGCATCAACAGATGAATGGGATGACAGATATTAAACTGTGGCTCACAGAGAAGCATATCTATAATGGGCATAGCATCTAGTCTGCCCAGATGGTGGTTAAATTTCATGATTCATGTTCCCATGTTGAGTGCACAACTCTAGCTTCCATATCTGACAACTATGCCCATCCCAAATCTCTTCCAGGGTCTACCGTCAGTGTGAGAGTGAACGGTAACAGGCCTGATTGAAACTGCTGTCACCGAAGTACCTGCTTTTTATAGCAAGACTCAGAATTTAGGGTGTTATTTGTCATGCACACACTGGGATAAAGAATCTGGAGTTGCTATTTTTTTTCCATGCCACACAAATTAGAGCAGATATGTTGAAGGGATAATATACTGTACAGCTGGGTCAATCTTCCAGGCCAAAATGGAATGTCAAAGTGTCAGTTGTAATAATTGTAAGATACATTATGATTAAATGGACTTCCATCTGGAGCTTTGGCAGAAGAATTATGCCTTGAGAAATTAGGCCTGGACACATATAACTCAGAGGGCTGTCGGGCACTTGGTGGTGGGTAACCTCTGAGCACATTCCACTAGCTTCACAGTAGAATTCATATTGATGCTCTCTGCCTGCATTCGGCACTCTGCTGAGATGCTGCTATGATAGGCATAACTTAATCAGTTTGTAAACATGACATAGAGACTTCCAGACCATCCTAATTGCTAAGGGAATTTAAAATATATGTTTAACCTTTTAAAAGCATATGCTTAAACAAATTTGCCGTTTCAATCAATTAAAATTCTCATTTTGATGTCAAAAGATAGTAAAATTATACCTGTATCAATACATAAGATTGAAAAACTTCTTCCAAATGTATTCTTGTTATAAAACAAAATAAATGGTTTTTTTTTTTGTTTTTTTGTTTTTTTTTTTTTTTGGTAAAGTTACTTGTCATAAAAACCTGAAAACCTGTGTTCAGATCCTGGGAAGTCATATCAAAGGCCAGATGTTGTGGCACATTTGTAATCCTATTGTACCAACAGTGAGATTAGAAAAAGAAATGCTTTGGAAGATTACATGCTCCCCAGCTAGACACACAGCAAAAGAAATACTGCTTCAGTCAAGGAAGAAGGCCAGGACTCACATCAGAAATCATCCTTTGTCTCCCAGAAATATTGCATGGAATGTACTGAGTATCATATAAAATATGTTACATGTGTCAGATATATATATATACAAAATTGAGTAAATAAACAATGGTCAAAATGTATGTGCATTTTTTGTCTTGAAATTACATTGATAAGATACTTAGTAGCTTTTGTCTTTTTGAAATATTTTTTGAAATATTTTTTTAATGTGAGAGTTTAAGAAATATTTATCCAGAGTTTAATGCACTGTTAACCCCTATCAGTGGACTTGGGGAGAGGCAGAGGGGGAGAAGAGGGAGGGAGGGCAGGATTGGGAGGATACGAGGTAGGGGGCCACAGCAGGGATACAAATTGAATAAAATTGTAATAAATGACAATAATAAAAATTTGGAATAAAAAACTAATTTTTAATTTCAGCCAGTAATCCTTTCAAGGCACTTTCATTTATAATTGGAAGTTATTGTAAGGGAATACATGGAAAGGCTAAGTAGGGAGGAGGAGGAAAGAGGACACGGGAGAATATACAGGGAAAGAAAGCAAAAATTAAGGGTCATTATTGCAATAGTATGAACACCTAATAGAAGCTCATATATATGTGTATGTGATCTAAATGAAATTGCCAAAACCAAATAATGGGAGAGACACAAACTTAACTAGCTACACATACTTAACTAGATACCCTCTGTCACAGAATGAAGCTTCTAGTCCTGGGAATGGGTTACATTGTGTTGGTCAAAAGTGTCCAATGGGAAACTCCAAAGAATCACAACGCAGGCTATTTCCAAGGCTATAAATTGCAAACCTCTATTGCTGAAGACAATGCCTACAAAATTCAGTGAACATGGAGATGTTGATCTGGTGACTCCATAGAGCCTTCACCCCTTTATGGTGCTGGAACACGCTCTACATGTGACCAAAGGGGAAAGGTTAACACCAGCCCACCTACAAACCTTCAACCTGTAAGAGAGGCCTGCCTACAAGATAGAGTAGCACAATGGTGGCACAAAATGACTTAAAACCCTCTCCATGAGATAGTACCCAACCTCCTTGGGTGATTAAGACTGGAGATGAGATGGCCAAAAGATCTAGAATAAAACCAATCACAACTCTTCTGAGAAAGAAACTTAGCCATAAAAATGACTCTTCCCCTGTGGCCTGATAAGGCAGTCCAGCCAGGGGGAAAGACCAAAAAGCTGGCAAGTAAGTCTGTGTCCAATGAAGTCTGCACTTCCCTTACTACAGAATCCACATGAAGCCTAAGCTGTATATCTTTTCTGCTTTATCAGGCCACAGGGGAAGAAGACATGATCAGTCCTGATGACCTGGTGTGGATGGGAAAGGGAGCTCCCCTTTTCTGAGGAAGATGCGGGGAGGTAAGAGGAAGAAAGAAAGGGTGGGACTGGGAGGGAAAAAGGAATTGGGTGACAACAAGGATGTAAAGTGAATAACAAAATAAGTAAATTAAAAATGACTCTTAATGATGTTCTGCTATGCATATGGATCTGTGCCTTGGTCAGTCATTATCAGAGAAGCTTCCTCTTGCAGCAAATGGGAACAAATATAGAGACTCACTGCCAGACATTATGAAGAGAGTGAGCTAACTTGGAACACTCTGTCCTAAATGGTATGTTGCCATCAAATACCTTCTTTTAGGTCTCGGGCAGCCCTGCAGAAGAGGATGCAGAAAGTGTAAGAGCCAGAGGAGACACAGGACACCAATAGGCAATACCTCCTAAGAAATAAGGGACTCACTCATATATGATCTTACAGAGACTGAGGAAGCATGCACAGGTTCTACAGGGCCTGTACCAGATGGGGTACTAGAGATGAAAGGGGAGGTGGACACAGAGCACCATCCCTAATCAAAAACTGTCTTCAATGGATAACCACTAGTAGATAAAATTTCTTTTTCTCCAAGGGAGTCTCACTGGGGAAATGAACTACACTTCAGGGTAGGCTGTATATATATTCTCAACAGTAGATGGTCAACAAAAGTGAAATAAACAGCGTCTTTGGATGATCCTTAGCTGATAATGTCAGGAGTTTTTCTTTTGTTTTTCCTATTTGCTTTTTTCTTCCTCTCTTTTTTATATCCTACAGGTCTTGTGAGTGTGTGTATGAATATATGTGTGTGAATACACAGATACACACACACACTCACTCATATATATATATATATATATACATACATACATACACACATATGTATATATATATATGTACACATACACACAAAAATACACATGTGCATGTTTTGTGTTCTTATGGGATTCCTAAGAGTTCAATCTAATTGGTGCCTGAGTCTATATTTATTTTTGTGCCTTTCATTGGACTCTTTGTTTGTTTGTTTTGTCCTATTCCAGTGTGATTGCTTTTTGGCTTGTGTTACTCTATTTTATTATATTTCATTTTATTAATACCCCTTAAAAGTCAGTTTTCTAGTGAGAGAAAGGAAGGTGGATGTGGAAAGGATAAGAGGTGGGGAGGATATGGGAGGTGCTGATGGAGGAGAAACTGTAATAAGAATATATTAAATGAAAAAATCTTGTTTAAATAAAATAGAAATAGTATTAATATTAGTGTTAAAATGATATTGGAATCATAATAAACACATGCCATATATTTTGAAAGAAACTATGTTAGGAGATGGTATTTTGAAGGATATACATAGCTTGAAAGCAAGTTTGCCAAATGACAAATAGTGTCTAGAATAGCGAAACTATAAAGTAATCTGATAATGGTAATGTAAGACCTCAGACCATGTAATTCTTTATGTTTTTCTGTTGCGACGATTCCTATGCCACATGATTTTCCTGACTTGTTAGCTTAATTTAGATATAACTTTATTTATTTAGATACGAGATATTGTATCTAACTGTAAAAATATGGGAGCCATTGGACTTAGATATTAGATCAAATGATTGTGTCTCATTGCAGAAGAAAATATTATTATCTATATCATTCTTCACTTCCCTCATTAAGAAAAATATAGAGTATGTTTTAGTCCAGACCATAATGCATATAAATCATTCATATAATTCACATCCTCTCTTCTTCCTAAGCACTGTGTATGTAGTTCCCCTAGGCTTCCTTTTTCTTAGTAGATGATTTAAAAACTTACTAATATTAGAATAGAAATGACAGCTCACTACAGAATTTGAAGAAATTGAAAGAACGTTTTCAAAAGACAAAATATTTGTGACAAATTTCTAATTTATGCTTTTTTGTAATTGAACTTTTTTCTAAATGAGAGAGTAAGGACTATCATTTTTGAATTATAGTGTCATAATTTTTTGAGGAATACTTAACATTCACTGACAAAAGTCATGTAAGAAGGTACTAGAGATTGTTATACTAAAAAATATTTTTAAGCATTCTAATTTTTTCAGTATCCTTTAGTTATATTGTTTTTTACCTCAGTAAATACAGTATGTCCTTATGCGCCCTTCCTTTATCATTTATTTTATATTCTCACCTTGTTATTTTGAAATTTTCTCTCTTTTCCTTGCTGATTTTCTATCCTGAGAGAGATGCTGGCAATATAGAACTGAAGTCTGGAAAAAGCTTACTGAGATCTCCAGCTCAAAGAGATATAAAATAGATAAGGCCATGAAACAAAATGTTCTTCTGAGTATTGGCAATTGAAGTCCAACTTCTATTTCAGTTAGTGTGGTTTCGTCTTCAAGTATAAAGATTATATTGTGGTTTATGCAGCTGTTCCAACAGATTGCCTTCTTGAGTGAGCTACAAGAAATGCGAAGTGGGTCTTTGTAAGGGAAATCTAAAAGTAATTATTTCTTAATTAAGAAAATGTTGCTCAGTGATACCAAAGCACAAAGCAAGGAAATAAAATTAAATGGATAAGGAGATTTTTTAAAAAACAACAGTGGCAATACATCTTTGATAATTTTTGAAAATACAGAACAGTGACTATAGAGAAATGAGAGACTTGAAGAGAGACCTGGCAGAATATAAGTTACTTCAGGTGTAAAACCTGCTTTTCTGTTTTATCACCTTTCTGACATTAATTATAAGTGGCAGATGACCTGTCAGTTAAGTATGCTGTACTCATGGAGACAATGAGAAAGTTTTAGATGTTTTAGCAAACCGGTTGGGAACAAAGCCCAGGTTTTCAAGTTAGTTTTAGCAAGAGAATATTACAAATAATGGCATTAGCACTAATCAGCTCTTCAAAAAGTCTGTAAAAATTTTTGATAATTAATCTTCACACTGCTGATAAATAATGCTTCCATTTGCCATGCCACAAAATGAAACAATTTATCCTCTGTGATATTCTCTGATGTTTCTAAATCTTAGGTACTACTTAAGTCTTAACTTTCTACTCTATCTTGTATCTTCATATACACAAAACAGAGATGAACTTAGACGTCAAAACGTACAGTTGGACAAAAATTTTTATGACTAGATGGTATTCTCAGAGCAATAAAAATAAGGTTGCAAGAGTGAGTATAGTCATGGGTAGCAAAAAGTATATTATTCAATTCTATTTGTCATTTAACAATAGATTCTTCACTGACACTATCATAACTGTAGTCTACCAACAACAAATTAAAATTTTATTTTGAATAACTGATTAGACTACTGAAAACTTTTTATTGCTATGTGTACAATATTATAATTGTGTTCTCTTGTGACATTGTATGATGATTCTCTCTTCTCTGTTAGACAATGCCATTCAAGAAATAAAGGGAAACATTTACTTTGTTCAGTACAAAATAAGTTTTCAATAAATACATATTAAAGAACCAATTCAGACATAGAGATGTGTAGTCATTACTTTTGATATAAAATGAGGTCCTGTGATGCTCACATTTTTCTCAACGCTTAAAAAAAGTACTTGTAAATGTGTTTAGACTCAAAAATGTATTTATGATGCATCTTATATTTAACATCTGTTTGTATTTATACAATATGAGTTTAAAACATCATTATGACTTAAAAATACATTCAAATCTTTTATCAGTCCTAGTTTTCAACACAAACCATTTGAATCAAACTAAACAATGAGTTGCCCTTTGACCCTTGGCTGTGTTGAATTTTTAAAAGGAACCAAAGAGAAGAGAAGAGAAACAGTAGCCACTATTTATTTTGCCTTTTAAAGGTGTTGTTGAGTCTTTAAATGGCAAGCTTATAAACCAGAAACTATCATACTTATTTTGTATATAGTTATATGTATAATTTATATACAAAAGTCTCATAGTTATTAATGTGCATGTTTTACTTCAGAGTATACGGCAAAACATTGAAAGACCTCTTGCAAATCATTATTGCAAATTGGTGAGATGAAATTCCTCCTTGACTAATAGCTAACAGCCAATAGATAGAGGAGCTGGATCTGGCGGTTTTACAGTGGGGAGTGAAATGATGGTCAGTGTTCCCCAGGAGGCTAGGCAGCAGGTTATCTTGGTCTTATTTGCTGTGAAATGATGAAAAATAAAATTTCTAATCAAGATCATGCAGATAGTTTTTCAGAACTGTGGAATTTCTGTGATAACAAATTTCCTTAAAGATCTTTTTGAAAAGTTGAGGAAAAAGAGCATTTCAAGGAAGGATACCAGCACATTCCTCCAGACACCTCCAACCCCAGCTTCCTGAAATATAATTAAATACATTGATGTAGCTTCAGTTTTCAGTGAGAACAAATAGTCAGAATCTATAGAGAGTTCTGCATAGCCAGTATTATGCCCAATACTTAACTCTCCACTATCAGGGACTTTTAATATTTTCTTAAATTTATACCTGTAAATACTACATCATTATTTTACGCTTTTAAAACATATTTTATAATTAATATTCACTGAACATGATAGTATGAAATGGGAACATTTTCATTCAAGTATGTAATAAACATTGAGCATATTTACCTGCATGTAAATACAGCTTGAATATGCCTTCATTCACATCTCTTATCCAGTCCTCATGTGAGGCATGTTTTGTCTAACATGGTAGTGATAGTGACAGTACATGTTTTCTTGCACGTGATTGGGTGTGTAAGTGATTTTACTAAGAGGTATTGAATTTGAATTTTATAAAGGTGACTTTGTTAATCTCTTAATGATAAAACAATTTCTGAAAGGCGTCAGCAAACCTACTCACTGCCCTATCTAGTGATCTGAATGCTACTTTCAAAGTCTTCAGGAGAACAGGGAAAGTGTTGTGTCATAATTCTTTCCATTTTCTTTTAGAAACCATGGCTTCCTTGATCGTGGTCTGGAGAAAAGGGATGTCTGGTTTAATGTGACAGGATACAGGTTTCTCCATCGCCTAGAGCAGCAGTGGCTTAAGAACGAATACTTGCTTAGTGGGATGAGATTTCAATTAAAACATGAAACTTCAAAACTAAAGACTAAATCCTTCCTATGGAGAGCCTGGTATGGGAAGGTGGCTGTGAAAAATAAAATGAAACAAAGATTTTGATTTGAGATGTCTAACCAAACCAATTTTTGTGTTAAAACATTGAAGCAGATAAACACAAAAAGCTATTGAGGTGCAAAGCTGACTTATATAAACATGTAAACTTGTATCTTGATGAATAAAGATAAAAATCAATTTTAAATGCCTTATTATATTTCTCCTTTTTTAATTCCCATTCTCTGCTCTACACTGAACTACAATAGGGTTTGTGTGTGTGTGAGTGAGTGTGTGTATATGTGTTTGGTGTATTTGCTTAATTTTTTCTTGTAATAAGATTTAAAATTCATGTAGATACTGTGAATGTAATAAAGAAATGATGAATTATTTTAAATTTACTTTATTAATTTCTAGGTGAAGCCAAGAATCCTTACTAAATATAGCATGGTTGACTATTGGATGAAGTAGAAAGATTCAGATGGAACTTAGTTTATAAATGGAATCCATTAAATTTCTTTTTCTTGTCAGTGTTTCAGTGCACTATCAGATTATTGTGAGAGTATTACAGTTATAAATTATAACCTTTTTCAAAATTTCCTAAAAATTTCTGCCAATATGTATTAAGATGTGAATATTAGATTCTTGTTAAAAGACAGTATGTAGAAAGACTGTAAGATGAACATTAATTAACCTTCCTCCTCTCCATCGCTAAAGGCCTCTAATGAAGGATCTTTATAACACCAAGTGATTTTCTTCCTTTGATATATATGTGTGTGTGTGTGTGTTTGTGTGTGTGTGTATGTGAAGTTTCTGCTTGTTTATGTACTCATCTACATGTGGGCATTTGTGTATAGCATTTACCTCTGCTTGCCTGTGTACTGAAGCCAGATGTAAATGTTTGGTGGAATGTCATAAGCAGTCACTCTCCACCCTGTATTTTGAGGCAGGGTCTCAAAATGAGCCTACATCTCACACAAATTCACCAACATTGGCTGTCTAGTGGTCTTACAATTCCCTTTGTCTCTACCTCCTAATGTGTTTATAGACACATAATTACTTTTAACATGGGACCGCAGAGGTAAAAAAAAAAAAAAAAAGGAAATAAAGTTCACAAATTTGTTAACAGGACCTTTTTTTAAATTTTTGCTTCTATAAAGTTTAAGTGAAAAGAAAATAAATTAAACCTTTAAGTAATACTGCCCTTGAAATGATATCAGAAGTGATAAAGTATTTGATTTAATGATATTGCATCATGTTGAAAGAATGTGATTGATAAAGGAAAAATGTTTCTGTTGTGTGAGAGGAATGCATGAAATGAATCTTGAAATCTTTAAAGTGTTGTTATGCTGTAAAACCATACTTGTAACCTACAAAATATCACAGCAATTTTGGATGTAGCATAAAGCACTATAGATTAGAAATTATCAGAAATCAAAAGGACTTCTAAACTTCCTGAATGTACTCAACTCTGAAGTGCTAAACGAACTGTCAGAGTTATTATGGTGTGAACTGGTACAGAGAGAGGAGGGTGAACTAAGTAACGTGCCTATTTCACACTACTCTCTCTCTCCCTCTCCCTCTTTTCTCTCTTTCCCCCCCTCTCTCCTGCCTTAATTTCTATATGCAATGCAACATGTTAGTCTGTCCAGTTGTTTCTTAAAATGTGTCAGATTCCTTATCATTAAACTGCTCAATGTATTGCTAGGTTCACGGGACCCTCAGAGACCACCAGGAGATGCCTCGATGCAATAGCAAGAAAGCTTTATTACAAGAGCGATCGAACCAAGGACCTAAGTCTCTCTGAAGTATCAGTAGAGAAGTGGAACTCCGAGCTCTGAGTAGCAGGGTTTTTAAAGGGGTTTCCATGACAGCAAGCAGGGAGCACATGTTTCCATGACAGCAAACAGGAGGGCACATGCCTTGACCTTATAGGATTAGGTAAAAGTTAGAGGGGCAAGGTGACCTTCTCTAAGGCAAAATTGCCCAAGGCATAGAGGCACAATTGCTATTCTTCTAAACCATATCTGAAACGCTGGGGAGAATTTTCCCACCCAATCCCCACTGATTATTGCCAGGGAGATTGTCTCTATTTTCTATGAAGCATTTATTCTGTATTATTTCCTGGAAGCTGTTGCTAGGAGAGCGAACTTTGTTTTCTGCCAAATGTACATTGGGTGATATTTCCTGGTACCTGAATTCAGCTCCAGTCAAGATGGCTCTTTATTTCAAAATGGAGTTATACTCAGGCTAGCTATACCTAGGCTAACTTAAACTTTTCTCAGTACTCTACTTCTGTAAATAACTATTTTCAGAGCTCTTTCCTTTCCCTGTTGTATCCGCAGCCATGAATACACTCGGGCTACAAAAGAGGCTGCTGGTGTCTTGCGATGTGGCCAGAAATGTCTGGTTGGATCTAATGAGACCAATAAAATCACCAGTGTCAGCTCCTGTCAGCCAATCAGCAACGTGATCAAGGATGGGCTGCTCATCCAGAAACCAGTGATACTCCATTCCAGGGCTTGATGCCAGTGATAGGGGTAAGGTGGGGAGTTGGGAAGGACCCCTTGGCTGGATAGAAGGGCATAGGGAAGTAGAAGCTGATGCTCAGATGCAAGCCTGGAGGAGAAGGATGATGATCCTGCGCAGGATTCTCAGGAGTTACTGTGAATCTAAGAGTGTACCACAGCCTGTATCTGAAGGTCAAAGGGAATGTGTTTAGAAATAAGCAGATTCTCATGGAGCACATCCACAAGTTGAAGGCAGACAAGGGCCTCAAGAAGATCCTGGCTTATCAGGCTTGAGGTTCTCAGTTCTAAGACCAAAGACACACAAAAGCGTGGGAGGAGAGCCTCCAGGCCAAAAAGTTGATCATCAAGACTGTGAATAAATTGTAGGAAGAAAAGAAAGAAAGAGAGATAAGGACTAAGAAATGAAGCTTCCTTCGTATCTGTACATAGAGGCTTGGCTGTGGCCTCACGTGGATCAGTCATTAAAATAAAACAAGCTTTAAAAAAACTTTTAAAATTGAGCATTTCCTTATGTTTATAACCTATTTTCTCAAGGTCTACTTAATTTCTTGCATATTTAGATTGATTCTGGATAACAAACTTTTAATATTTATACATTTGTCTCTGATTCTGAGTAGAACATGGGATAATTTTGAAAGCTGGAGTTATTCAACTACTGTCTCTAATTCAGTTACATGTACAAAGTGATTTTTTAATGGAACACTATAAACTCCTGATGCATCAAGCTTGTTCTTACACAATTTCCTCATCTGCTTCTTCCTTCACAATTTTAGGGGTGCTATTTCAAGCTCCTCATTTCAAAGAGACAATGACATGAGTTTCCAGAGAAACCCCAGTGCCTCTGCTTTCTTGCAGTTCTTGACAATGCCAGAACTTGTTAGAAATTTTATAGTCAAATAGAGGTTGATTAAATATATTTATAAAAAAAAGTAGAATACCAGTCTGAAGTTACGGCCTTATCATTATCATATGCTAAAAATAAACATTTCTCACATAGAAATTCAATGAAAAGATCAATATATTTATTTATTAATATACATTAAGTTAAATGATCAATATAATAACAACCTAAAAAAATAAGAGAAGTAGATTTAGATATTTAGATGTCAAAATATTTTGTGATATGAGAAAGTGGGAGATTTTTAGAACTTATGTGGATTGATTTGTCTAAATCAAAATATTATGAAATTGTAAAGTGGCTTTATCAGCTATCACTAATGTTTTTGTGTTGTCTATCATGTATTTTATCGAAGTTAGCTCAGCATGCATATTTACATGTCTTTGTTGTAAATTTCATCTAACAAATGTAAATTGGTTAGCTTTTAGCGAAACATTATTTATGCTAAAATAAAAATACGTAAGTAGAACAAAACAAACAGACAAAGAAAAACACTAAGTTTCCTATGTATCTCTTCATGACACAGTTTCCTAGACAGCATTTACTTACAAGATATCATTTGAAAGTTTCTAAATGAATAAGTGACATTTGTAAATTGTTAATACTAAAAGAAATTTTCAAATGGTTTCCAGTCTAACTGAACCATTTCTGAATATTCTTATACTATTTTTTGAGCAAGCATTGCTTTATTTTTTCAAGTATTGTTTTATTTTAAATATGATAGATTTGCCTGGTAGTTTTTGGTTCCTCGAGTATTTTGACAGTTCTAAAAGTACACTTACATCACTGCAGTATCAAATACTAGAGAATTCTGAATTTGCACCTCTGTAGTGACCAACTGTTTGCCAACACAATTGGAAAGTGCTCTCAAATTAATGTTACCTCTGAAGCAGTATACACCCACACATTGTCTTTGAAATTCAATTCTGACACATTAAAACTCACCCTTTCTTAATGATATATTTCAGATATAAAATGTTTTTTCCCTTCCAAACAGAGCTTTTCTAGTAAACAAAATACAAATGGTTATTTGTAGCCTTTCTGACATCCATTTATATTTTTCAAACTGTAGCTACCGAATGTCAAAATTATGGCATGCAAAATGAAAGGGAAAAAGTTTCTCAGTGGTTCTTTTGAAAATAGAAGTTATAGGAAGCAGAGCAATAGGGATGGTCCTTGAAGTGCATGTGTACATAATGAAAACGAAAATAGCTCAAGATTTTTCTAATAGTGGTGTATAATAAGAGCTCAGTGGGTTTGATGCAAGTCAGATAGGTCATTTTCCAGCCAGTGACACAAATGAGTAATTTCTCAGTAGCTTTTAAAAATGTCCGTGGTAGGTACTTCCTCAAACTTATAAGCATCTACTGGAATCCTGAGGAGTAGATATATATTGATATCCAGCATCATTTTATTTATACTTTTTAGAAAAAAGGGACAGCCTTTCCAACCTCAGCTTTTATATGACTGATTGTAAGAATCTGGAGAAGTCTAATATACGTTTTGAAAATCCCCAAGAAACTAAGAAGTGTCAGAACAGCTTATCAGAAATTCATCTGTGACATCTCTCATCTCCAGAACACAAAAGTTGTGCGAGTGAAGCAGAATGCAGCATAAATCAACAAATTGCCTACAATTTTAATTGACAACACAAAATCTACACAGAAAACAGAGACAAACTGTATTGAGAGATTTTCTTTTGATGACCTTTTTCCTTTAATAGCATATTTGCAATGTGATATTTTAATGAATTTCTTTGACCCTCACACGCACATAAAACAATGCTCATGAATTAAAACAAATCTTAAAGTTTCAGATCAAGGTCAGTAACCAATATTTATCAAGAGCTTACTGTGAGGCAGGCCATCTTCTAAACATTTTTATAGCAATTGGTCCATTTACTCCTGCTAACTCTACATAAATTAGTTACTTTACTCTTATTCAAGGTGAAAAGAGGAAGCCAATTGTCAGTGAGCCTGGTTGGAGTAATACCAGTGCAGGGAGTTTGGAACCAGATAGTAAGGCTTGAAACCTTATGCCCACAGTCAAAATACAGATAGTGTTTCTACATTTGTTTGTCATATAACTTGTTTAAACTCAGAAAAAATATTAATCATAGGACCTAAGGTCAGGTGATACAAAATAGCATTTTTTTGTTACTATGTTCTTAGAGTGTGAGCACATGGCATCTCTCCTTAGTCACCTACCTGAGGCATCCGATCATTCAATATCTGTATATCATGCCTGCTGCCTGGTCTGTGCAGTAAGGTGGCCTGTCACTGGCTCTGTCACCTGTCAATCATATCCCTACTTAGGCTCAAACTTGTTCTGATATTGCAGCACTCAGAGGCTGGTGCTTTTCAAACAAGAATATTAATATTCTACCATTTAAAAATGATGAAGAGATATTATTAGAGAAAGAATAAAATGCATTTTCTATTCAGAATTTACTGCTTTTCCTTGGGATGCTAATAAAACAGTTTGCAAGATGGTAGCGTCTTAACATGCTCATAAAACATAGAATTGTTTATTTTGTATAAAACTGGTTGAGGCCAGTCCTGGTGGCACAGGCCTTTAATCCCAACTCTTGGGGGGGAGAAGCAGGTGAATCTCTGTGAATTCAAGGCCAGCCTGGTCTGCAGATGGAGTTCAAGACAACTAGTGCTTTGTACAAAAAGAAACCCTGTCTTGAAAAAATCACCCACCGAACCAACCAAACAGACAACAGCAAAAAATAAATAAAAATAGAAAAAATAAAAAAATAAAAAAATAAAACCCAACTGAAGTACCTCCTGAAGTTTAGAATAGGAATGCTGTTTTGAAATAGAAGGACAAACTCTGAAGAATGTAGGATACTCCACAAATTTTAAACAAGAGGTTAAAAAAAAATCTCAGCTCAAGAGTTAGCTACATTTTTTTCTTCTTTTGCTTTACAGGAAACTCAAATTATTTAGCCTATTAGCTATATTATTACTATATTCATTATGTAGCTTGGTCTGCAAGTGGATTCCCTAGTAATGGTAACAGGAACTGTCTCTGATAAGAACTCAGTGGCTGGCTCTTTGATCACCTCCTGCTGATGGGGGAGCAGCCTTACTGAGCCACAGAGGAAGACAATGCAACCACTCCTGATGAGATCTGATAGGTTAGAGTCAGAGGGTAGGGGAGGAAGAGCTCCCCTATCAATGAACTTGGGGAGGGGCATGGGAGAAGATGATGGATGGGATTGGGTGGGAATGAGGGTGGAGGCTACAGTGGGGATACAAAGTGAATAAACTGAAATTTATAAAATATGTACATAAATTAAAAAAGAATTACATTAAAAATTTCCTCCTTTGCAAATTTTCTGGTGATAATATATATATTTATTTTAATTTTTTAATCCGTCACTTTCATAAAATGAACTTTGTGTTTGTTGGATGGTTAAGATTTTATGTGATAGATGTCTATCTGATTAGTAAAAGTTGCATGTGCATTAGCTATGTCTTGGGAATACTATCTGATTCTTGTTCATCTTTGATATTTGTTTCAAAATATAGTTTATTCATCATAAGAAAAAAAGAGTTTAATAGTCTCCACACTGTTTATACTGACACCAATAAACTGATGTGAGTTGAGACTAGTGTAGGCTACCTACTCAGTTCTAGGAATACCTACAGATAATATGTAAACTACATTTATATATTTGTTTCCTGCCAAATCGTGGTCAACTGGGGTTTATTCTATAGATAGTTATCATTTACAGGGGACTATATATAATAGTTCTCAGGTTCATGCATGGAGGTATTCTTCATTTATTTATTTGAAACAAGATGAAAAACAGTCTCATTAAAGCACTTTTTAAATTATGTTTTTAAGTAAAATAGAAAGATGAAAAGTCTGCAAGAATGCCAATTACAGTACAGGACCAAATTTGGGTTTAGAAGAAGTATTTATTTCAGTATAGATAACAAATATAAAAACATTCTTCTAATCTCATTAAAGTGGACACACGTTATGGTAATTGAGGTAAAATGGAACACTTTGTCACCTGCAAATAATTTTATCAATGATAATTTTTTGCATCTTCAAGCCATAATGTCAAAATATTTTGAGGTTACAACTTGACTATACTTTAAAAAAATGTATTTAACTTATTTATCCTCTTACAACTTTAACTCTATAAAGTACTTTTGGTTATAGTCCCACTTTATTAGATCCTGCATCTGTCCAACAACATTCTTTTTCTCAAATGCCCTTATTCAAGATTCTGTGCATGTGTGCATGTGTATCTTATGTCACTTAGTTAGATTTTTCTGAATGAGCTTTGGCGAGAGGTTATTGATTTCATTGAAGGCAATGTATACCGTGGCTATATCACTGAGTGCTATGATTCCCCACAGTCCCTGAGAGCTTTAATTTTCTAAAGCTCTCTGGGAGAACTGAGACAACACTTTCCTCTTCATTATAAAATGTTGGTGGTTCCAGTCTCTTTGTGCAGTTCTTAGCAGGTAGTCATTGTTGAGCTGCTATGAATATTTGTGTATGAGAACCCTAATTTTCAAAAGATATTTTACAGTTCTCCATCCCACCCTCCAAACTTCTCAGGGGTATACTTCGATTAGCAGGATGATGTATAGGTCCCATTTTGGCTTGGTCACTGAGCAGTCACCTGTTCTCATCGCATAGGGTAGTCATGAGTCTACATTAATGGTCACAAAATGAAAACAGAGAACATAAATTATAGGCATAGATATAAATACATAGAAAGATTGACATGTCAACTTAAGTAAACAACTATAAAATTGTTATTGCTGAAATAAAGAGTTATAGTTCATTATAGAAGTTAAGCATGTAAGTAAGATTAACTCATATGTATGAAAGAGCCATAAAAATGTTTTGTTCTTATAAATTAGGGTACATTAAGGCTATTTTTCTGATTAATTTATAAAAGGAAGATTTACTGTCTGTTATAGACCTTTAAGATTTCCAGAAACTTTCCCTTTTGAAAAATCCCTTGTTACTGCTTTCTTTTTAAGAAAAAAAAGTTCATGTAGAAAATGCATTACTATGTTTAGGAAGAAAATGTGTGTTCACATTGCTAAGTAACAAGCTTATGCAAATATTTCACATGTCAACCGTTCAAGAAAGCTATATGGCATTACTTATAATTTTCTTGCATTTTCATTTAAATAGGACAAAGTTAAACACAATAAAGTCAATCTCAGCAAGTTGTATTTGTCAGAGCTGATGACGAAGTTTAGCTGCTGATACTAAGTCAGAATAGAAAGACAGTGAAACTAGAGGTTTATGGGAAAGGAAAGGGACCTCATACACACTCATGAATCAAGTCAATGCCTCTCATCAACCAGAAAACAGGAATTCCACTGAAACTAACAGCATTTGTGTGAATGTTGCCAATATAGAAATAGTATTTTTTATTTGCAACAACTTTATATTAAAATGGAAGTTAATATGCTTGTAACTTGGATGTATAAAATTTTATGTAAAACATCCATCTTTCCCCAGACTATAATTGGGAATCTCACAATGAAGAACATTAACCTGGTTTACAACAGAGACATCCTAATTTCCTACAACACATGATCCAGAGTTGTCTTGCATCACTTGTCATTCTGCCAGATGCCTCTTGAGGTCTTGTAACCTTATTTAGCCTCTCCGCAACCCTTTGAAGATAATATTTTGAAAACCCAAGAGAATGGTATATACTACTACTATAAAGTTAAAGATATGTAACTCTACCCTAGAGAAGTCCACAGCCATGTGTTCAGATGTCTTATTTTCTTACTGAGCACCTCTTTTTTCTTGCTTTCTTGTTTTTTATTGATTAATTCCATTTACATATTGGTCATAGGCCCCTCCTTCCCCTCCTCTCAGTTCCACCTTCCCTCTTGCATCCTCTGTCCCTTATTGTTCAGAATAGGGAGCCCTCCTACCCAGACAACACAGTTCATCCATTCATATGAGGACTGAGTTTGTCTTTCTCCCCTGTGGCCTTTTAGGGAAGTCCCATCAGAGGAAAATGACCAAAAAGCAGGCAAAATACAGTCTATATTAAAGAACCTTATATTTACCCAAATACTGCTTTATACTTGTACACCCAAATATTATTTTTTATAGTGAAGTCAATAATCTGGATTTTTCTTTGAGATAGGTCCCTAAAAAGTAAGGGAACCCTTCAAGTTGATATGGTCTACAGCCAGAGAGAGCTGTTGCTGACTCCATGCACAGAATGTATATATGCTATAAATAATCCTGAGAGGGAGAGGTCATGGTGTATGGTCCCGAAAGATGTTTCAGGGAATGCTAAAAGTTCATGCTGAAGACAGCTTGACTTCGTTAATTATTAAATGAGAACCAGAAAACTGAAACATGATACTTAGAATTCATGTGATCAAGCTGCTGTGTTCATCACTACTCTAAGGAGAAAGCCTGTTAAACCTCATGCCAATCTAGGCGACATAAATCTTCCTACCTCAGAATAAAAACGGATAGGAACACATATAGGTTTGTGGAAAGTACTAGCCACGCAGGAGTGACTCTCTAAGGTTCACCCCCCACAAAGGAGCCAACACTGATCAAAATAAACTGGCAAACGTAACAAGCACAACCAAATGACAGCTTCATGGTGGATTCCTTACTTGTTTTATTATTTGACAAATTTGTAGCAAAGTGACTTTAAAAGATCAGCTTATTCATGACCTAAGTTCCCTGGTACAGTCAACTAAAGCAACAAAGTTATGAAATCAGGATCCGAAGGGGAGCTGGTTACATGACATCCACAGCCAAGAAGCACAGGGAGATTACTGCTAATTCTTTCTTTTCTAATCAGCCTTTTTAAAAATTAATTAATTTATTCATTCACTTTAAATCCTGATTATAGTCCCCTCTGCTCTCCTCTAAGGTGTCACCCTCCTTCCCTCTCCCTCCATCCACCCTTCTCTGTTCCTCAGAGAAGGGAACCCTCCTCCCCCAACTCATCAAGTGGCATCTGGACTGAACTTGTCCTCTTCCCTGAGATTCCAGCATATGGAACTGCATGTACCATTGATATTTAGGCTGAGTCTTACCACATAGGTGTTTCCACAGTGATTATAAATCCTATCAAGTTAGCTATCACGCAGAGTAAAAAGTTATTTTTACTCATTATTTTGTTTCATTCAGTTTTATCTTTGTCTTAACTCTACCTAAGAATGTTTACTCAAAAATCTATCTTTCTACCAATGTGGCATATTCCTCAAGTAAGCATAAATAATTTATTTGCTAGCTATAAGTTATTTTCTTCTAATTGATTAGTGTGCATTTTATATTCTAATATCATTTAATTATATAAAGTCATGCTTTACAATTTTCTTTTTTCTTACACAGGATTTATTGATTTTGATTATAGATTTAATGACAGTTTATTTTCTCAGGTCCCAAGAAAGTAAGTGTTAAGGTCTTAATCTTAATGATTTTTTAATACTTAATATATTAATAAAACTCATTTTAAACTATTTTTCTCATTTTAGTGGTTACCCTATTCAGTATTTTTTTCAGATGTTAAGATTACTTATTTTAAACCTGTGCATTCCTCAATGTGCTCTCCTTATTCATGCCTCTGCTTCCTAAATAATATCTAGAGACAGAAGATTGTTCAAACATTTTGCTGTTATTTATGTTCTGATATAGTGTGGTAGGTGCCTGTCAGCATAATCAGTTCAGAGAAGAGGCTGTGGAGGCTCAAGTAGTACAAATCTCAGCCCCATTGGCAAGGAAAACAAGTCAAAAACATGATTTTCATAGGTATATCTTGAAACAAATTATTTTTGAAGACACGCTGTTTTAGAAAGTTGTTACTTATGAGAGTTTTCATTTAGACATGATATAAAGAAAGGTGCTCAAAAAGACTTGATTTTTCAAATATTTTTTCCATATACTATACATTATTTTGTTTCATTTTCTTCACAACTTGTTAAGGTTATAACTCATTAAGGTTATTTTTTTGCTATTTTAAGAAAATACTAATGCATAAAAAATTAAACATTAGTTTAAGATTTTAAAAATATTTATATCTAAAGCTTGACAAAGGATATCAACCATTAGAATGTTACCATCTATCAGTTATCAAATTTTATTTGCCATGTCCTGATCTTTTTAATTTTTTTTCATTTCTTTCTCTTTTCTTTCTTTCTTTCTTTCTTTCTTTCTTTCTTTCTTTCATTTTTTCTTTCTTTCTGTCCTACAGATTATGCACTTTGTATCTCAGCTGTAGTCTCCTCCCTCATCCCCTCCCAATCCCATCCTCCCTCCCTCCCTCATCTACCCCCATGCCCCTCTCCAAGTCCACTGATAGCAGAGGTCTTCCTCCCCTTCCATCTGACCATTGACTATCAGGAGTGGCTACATTGTCTTCCTCTGTGTCCTGGTAAAGCTGTTCCCCCCTCAGGGGGAAGTGATCAAAGAGCCAGCCACTGAGTTCATGTCAGAGACAGTCCCTGTTCTCATTACTAGGGAACCCACTTGGACAATGAGCTGCCATGGCTACATCTGTGCAGGGGTTCTAGGTTATCTCCATGTATGGTTCTTGGTTAGAGTATCAGTCTCAGAAAAGGCCCCTGAGGCCAGATTTCTTGGTTCTGGTGCTCTCCTTGTGGAGATCCTGTCCCTTCCAGGTCTTCCTATCATCCCCTTCTTTCACAAGACTCTGTGCACTATGCCCAAAGTTTGGCTATGAGTCTCAGCACCTGCTTTGATACCCAGCTGGGCTGAGTCTTTCAGAATCCCTCTTTGATAGTCTCCTGTCCTGTTCCCTGTTTTCTCCTTCTTCCTTTCTTGGTCCTGTTTCTGAGTGAAGATTGATCATCTTACCCATGTTCCTCTTTCTTCTTTAGCTTCTTTAGATGTACAGATTTTAGTATGTTTATCCTATATCATAAGTCTAATATCCACTTATAAGTAAGTATATACCATGTGCGTCTTTCTGCTTCTCGGATACCTGACTCTGGATGATCATTTCTAGTTCTCACCATGTGCTTGATAATTTCATGATTTCCTTTGTTTTTAATATCTGAGTAGTATTTCTTTGTGAAAATGTAACACATTTTCTGTATTCATTCCTCAACTGAGGAACATCTGAGTTGTTTCCAGATTCTGGCTATTAAGAATAAAGCTGCTACAAATGTCCTTGTTGTGTACTTAAGCATATTTTGGATATATGCCTAGGAGTGGTAAAGCTGGATCTTGAGGTAGCACTATTCCTAATTATCTGAGAAAGCACTGGATTTCCAAAGTGGCTGAACAAATTTACATCCCTACCAGCAGTGGAGGAGTGTGCTCCTTTCTCCACATCCTCTCCAGCATGTATTGTCACTTGAATTTTTGATCTTAACCATTCTGATGGGTATAAGGTAAAAATCTCAGGGTGGTTTGATTTGAATTTCCCTGATGACTAAGGATGGTGAGCATTTCTTGAAGTGTTTCCCTGCCATTCGATATTCCTCTATTGAGAATTCTCCCTTTAGCTCTGTATTTTTTTGAATTGGCTTACATGATTTGTTGCTTTTTAACTTCTTGAGTTCTTTATATATTCTGGATATTAGCCCTCTCTCAGATAGAAGGTTGGTGAAGATCCTCTCCTAGTCTGCAGGCAGTCATTTTTTCCTGATGACAGTGTCCTTTGCTTTACAGAAGCTTTTCTGTTTCATGAAGTATCATTTATTAACTGCTGATCTTAGAGCCTGTGCTATTTATGGATGGTATGATATTATACATTAACAAATCCAGAAATTCAACCAGAGAATTCCTTCAGCTGATAAACACCTTCAGCAAAGTGGATGGATGCAAAATTAACTCAAAAGAATCAGTAGTCCTCCTGTTTATGAAAAACAAAAGGGCTGAGAAAGAAATTAACCCAACTACACCCTTCACAATAGCCACTAATAACTTACAGTTCTTGGTGTGACTCTAACCAAGCAAGTGAAAGACCTGTTTGAAAAAAACTTCAAGTGTCTGAAGAAAGAAATTGAAGAAGATATCAGAAGATGGAATGATCTCCCATGCTCATGGATCAGTAAGATTAACATAGTGAAAATGGCCATCCTGCTGAAAGCAATCTACAGATTCAGTGCAATTCCCATCAAAATACCAACAATTCTTTGCCGAACTAGAAAGAACAATTATCAATTTCATATGGAAAAACAAATAACCCAGAATTGCTAAAATAGTCCTTTACAATAACAGATCATCTGGAGGTATATTCATCCCTGATCTCAAGCTGTACTACAGAGCAATAGTAATAAAAACTGCATGATACTGGCATAGTAACCGAATGGTGGATCAATGGAATAGAATAGAAGACTCAGAAATAAACCCACACATCTATGGATACTTGACTTTTGACAAAGAAGCCAAAACCATGCAATGAAAAAAAGATATCATCAATAAATGGTGTTGGTCTAACTGGATGTCTACATATAGAAAAATGCAAATAGATCCATATTTATCACCCTGCACAAAACTAAAGTCCAAGTGCATCAAAGACTTCAACATAAAACCAGGCACACTATATCTGTTAGAAGAACAATTAGGGAAGAGCCTTGAACTCATTGGCACAAGTTATCAACTTTTAAAGTTAAAATTTCATAAATTTATCTTATAGTAAGCCTGCACTATTATAGTTGGTTAACTTTAATGAATAGTTTTAAATAACTTAAAGGTCAAATAAAGTAATTTTATCTTTGTAATGAATGTTTTGGTGACATATTCTTATGAAACGTTTTCTAATAAGATAAGAAAATTCACTACCACTCTATCTGGCCATAGAAGAGAAAGTCAGTATTTTACTGTTGAGATATTAGAGTCCTTTTGGAAAAATAAATGAATTAAAGACCAGTGGCTATGACAGTAACTTAAAGAGTTAGAGTTGTTCAGTCTTTGTAATAACAAGCAGGGATCCTGGTATCCAGCACATCCAGCCATTTTTTCTGCCCTGTGAGATAAGTAAAACTAGCATTACACAGTTCTTGCTGTGAGAGGGATGGGTACCATTAAGGAAAATAAATAGAACTGACAAAACAGTCACCTAGTTTGTTGAAATAATTCTGCACAATTAATGATATTTTACAGCAATGGAACATTCATCAGTCTTATCAGTAAAAGAACCATAAAGCACCATAAACAGTTTTGTGAAACTTGCACTACTTATTTACATCAGAATTCTTACTTTGTCATTTTTTTTTCTGATGGTGTTTTAGTTTCAAGAATTAAATACATAACTTTTCAGTGAGGACCTCTTTAGCATATGTTTCCTTACATCATCCCTTATTAAATAAAAATTGATATGGTAAATATGTTTTACATGATAATTTCACTAACTTTAAGTAAAGAACTTATTAACACTTAAACATCATATGTTCCTTAATCAATCACATTTCTAGAAATGTTCCTCAGACATATATTAAGTATGAGATGAAAAATAAATCTTTTTCAATTTTAATTATTCCTAAATCTAAACCAGTTTAATCCTATTCTAATTGTTTTTTAAAAGTTACAAAATTATTACAAAAGATGGTTAAGTATTCAAGATAGTCACTTTCTCCTTTTTACACAGTTCAGAACCAGTGTCAAAAAAAGAGACCATCTACATTTAGGGTGAGTCTTTTGTCCTGATTAAGCTGATCTGCAAATTCCCTCACAGGCCTACCTTAAGATTTATCTTCAAGGTGATTTTAGATCTTGCTAAGCTACGAATCAATACAATCCATTGTAGCCATGGAGAACATAGATTCATTTCAGTAAAGAAAAAGCAGATGAACTGTAGCTCTGTGGTTAAAGGAAAGGGTAAGGTAAATGGATTAGTCTATTGTTAGAAATGTCTGTCACAAAGGAATCCAT
Organism: Pachyuromys duprasi; assembly: GCA_028658305.1. Taxonomy (NCBI): domain Eukaryota; kingdom Metazoa; phylum Chordata; class Mammalia; order Rodentia; family Muridae; genus Pachyuromys; species Pachyuromys duprasi. Next base: position 82,949,637 of record CM053753.1, on the reverse strand, counting down.
TATTTTAAAAAGTCTTTAAATCAAAAGAGGTAGTAGTAGTATCCTGCCTCAGAGACAAATTAAAAAAATATTGTGAAATAAAATTAATGCACAGAAATTGTGCTTCTGCTTTAATCTTGAGAAAAAAAATAATTGACCAGATATACTGCATTTTGCCTAGTCCACTCTTAAAATCTTTTCTTCATAAAGAATATTTCCCATATATAATGATCTGAAATTATTAATGGAGTCAGTTTTCTATCCCAATGCTCATTCTTCTCAGTCCTAATTAATTAGATGGTCTTCTTTTTAACAAAGTAAGAAAACATTTTCTCTTTAAATGGACCATTTGAAATTATACCTAATCATTTCCTCCTTTTTGACCTTGAAAGCTCCCACGTTAGCTGACTTTGTAAGACTTAATTGGCAGAAGCCTTTTTCAAAAGAAAGGATGCTGGATTCAGGTGCCCTGTGTTTTATCTCTGAGGAACTGAATGCATTTAAAAATGTCACTTAAACTCTCTGGACCTAATTTCATTATCTTCCAGATTTGAATATTAATACATATCCTTTCTATTTGACAGGGTTATGTTGAAAATACAACTCAACAATGTAAATGAGTAATTATGCATGGTAATGTATTATGAGAACCACGTATCTACTGACCACACTGCAAAGCCTCAATGAAATTCCGATGTTAGGAATTTTATTTTATGAGCATTCTTGGTCTCCTCACAGGAAAGCATAACTATGGAACAACGTGGTTGTTGGAGACTTTAGTCTTTAATTAGAAATGTCTCATGATGTGAAAACAATTCTTTCCTCTTTAGGAAAAAGTCTTAGTTTTAAACATATTGTCATTGCATGTTGAGGTATTATAGAAATTGTCTCCAGACAAAATTCATGGCTAAAACACTATAAGATATGGCTTCATTAAGAACAAAAAAAAATGCCAAATGTTAAATTTGCTCATATAATAAAAATTATCTGTTAATATTAAAAATATGATAGGGAAAAGTCATATATGTAACACTTGTATACACTTGAAGTCAATCATTTAAGCCATAGAATTTTGTCAAAGAATAAGGTAGGTCTTTTTTATTACTTGGTAACATTACTTTTGCATTGACCAAAAGCAGTTGGTCAGATAATATAATGTGAAAATATAATGGAGATTGAAGGAACAGAGAATAGAATACTCTCTGTAGAGCCCAGTACTTTCAGAGCACTGGTTTTCTAAGATGTTTCTTTAACAACTCAGAATACTTCATTAGCTCAAAAAACAAAGAAAGGAGACAGAAGAGCTAGCACTAAAGCTCTTCTATTTCAACCATAGCAATTCTAGTCCTACCAACTTTATGTATCTCCCAGTATTAGATATAAATTGCAATCCATTAAAAGGGTTTCAGAAACTACTGTTTACAAAAATTATGGTTAATTTAAATTTATTATAATAATATTCTATATATTGAAGAGAACTCACTAATTTGACATGGGTGTTCTGAAGGTATACTGAACTGATGTAACCTATAGTATTATTTTTAAAGTAAAGTGTCTAGAAAACATCTTGATGAATGCTTTTAACATGGAAACACAAGAAAAACAGATTTGAGGGTTTGACCTTCAAAAGGTTGAAACAAAAAGCAAGTTTTTCTTGCCATAGAATATTCAGATTCTTCCAGGCTAAAGCAGAGGACAAGAAACATCCACAGATGCTAATGAAGGTCCCTGTTGAGAAGTTCTGGAAATGAATTTCTCACCCACAATGAGGTCAAAACCCCAAAGGAAAAATAAAATCCTTAATTAAATTTTGGGCTACATAGCAGAAGAATCTTGAGTTCTGTTTACCAGATGGGAGTGAAGGAATCAGCCAGTTTCCAGAAGCCCTGCATGTTTTGCTAACACTTAAAAGCACTTTGCTAGAAACCACAGAGGCAGGAACTATCATCTGTGCAGACATGTCCTCAGATAAACCTCTCCATTTACTGAAGACATGGTTATGTGAGAATACCTGAAAATTTTCTCAGGTTTCTACAGAGGACTTACGGAGACACTGAAGGTATATCTATAAATTCAAAAAGCCTATTAAGGATTAGGAGGATATTAAGTGATATGTGGTTTACTAAAGGAGACACACATATTCAAGGAATCTACTCCAATAACAAATTGCCTTTGGAGAAGTGTGAAATAGCAAGGAAGAAAATTACCCTGATAGAATGAAAGTGAGCAGTTACCAGACAGGCCTTTGGTAAAACATTTGGGAAAAGGACAGTATTCATAAATATAAATTAACAGATATTTAATAACAGTTATGTTTGGTTGTTAATAGTTTATGTTTCACAGCTAGTGAGATGGCTGAGCTCTTCAGATCACTTGATGATTTTTCAGTACTGGGATTGGACTCCCAGCACTAAAGTTCAGGAATAGCTCTCAACCATTTGTAACTCCAGTGTCAGAAGATTTTGTGTGCTCTTCTTGCCTTCATGAGAACCACCACACATGTGTATCCCCAAAGAAAGATACAGATACACATACAAACACACAAGACACACAAACTTACACACACAAAAGATAAAATATACAGAATAATTATATCTTATTAGAATGTTATTATCTCATGGAGTGGGCTTTAAATATAATCAGATACTGATTGGTTATTCCTACATGCTTTGTTGCATTATTGCACTAGAACATCTTTCAGGCCAAACATCATTGTAGATTGAAGAGTTTGTATCTGGGTTTGTGTTTATTATTCAAAGAACCCGAGACACAAAAGACCAGAAAATTAGGGGAAAAAACAAATACTACTGCTGTGCTAAATGTACAAAGCAATATGATAACTATCAACATTCTGCTATACTAATAGATGAATGCCTTGCCAGCCATCATCTGAGGTGCTTCCTCCTGGAGTACAAGGAGAACAGATACAGAGACCCCCACAAGTCAGATAATATGCAGGAAGTGACTTTGGAACACTCAGTCCGAAATGGGATATCTACACCACATCCTTCCCCTCAGGGCTCAGGAAACCCTGCAGAAGAAAAGTCAGAAAGATTGTAAGAACCAAGGAAATGAGGGAAACCGAAGAAACAAGGTCTATTAAACACACCTAAACAGATGCACTATGAACTCACAGCGACCATGGTTACAGGATCAGGGCCTGCATGGGTCTCTGCCCTATGGAATCCCAGCAATGAGAGGAATGGACAGAGGCCACCAACCCTAACCCAGAAGCTCTCTCCAATTGATAATCACTGTGGTGGTTTAAATAAGAATGGGTCCTATATGCTCATGTCTTTAAATGCTTAGTCACCTTGAAATGGAATTGTTTGATAGGATCAGGATGAGGCTTTGTTGGAGGAAATACGTCACTGGAGGTGGTCTTTGAGGTTTCAAAAGCCAATGTTAGGCCCAATCTCTCTTTCTCTGCTTGATCAGGATGTAGCTCTCAGCTACTGTTCCAACACAGAGTGTTGCCACCATGTTTTCACCGTGACAATAGTAGTGGGCTAATCCTCTGAATCTGTAAGCAAGTCCCCAATTAAGTGATTCCTTTTATAAGACTTGCCTTGGTTCTGGCATCTATTCGCAGCAATAAAATAGTGGCCACTTTCTGTTGATTCTAAGACAACCACTTACAAAGGAAATGTTATTCTTCTCCAGTGGACTCTCACTGGGGAGCAAACCACTTTTAAGGGCAGTCCTCATGCCTAGTAGTTGATGGCCAAGATAAAATGAACTCTATGACATCCTTGGAGGTTCTTTATCTCATGTTTTGTCAGAGCACTATATTTTTTAACCTTTCTGGTCTTTTTTACATATATTATGGATTCTGGTTTTGTATTTTTATAATATTACTCTGTGCATGTGTGTGTGTTTCTTGTTGGTATAATGTTCTTGTAGAATGTATACAACTTACCCTTGTTCAGTCAAATGCTGATTTCTCTACCCCACTATCTGGTTTCAGTCTGAACATTGCATTGTGATGCTTAGAAAAAGCATCACCTGTTTCAAATTTGTGTAAACATACCAGCATTTGTTCTCTGTATTGTCAATAAAACAACCAGCCTCAGAGCTGAGCAATGGGGCGAATAGGGTGAGTCTCTGTGTCTATAGGGACTTTTATTTTCTTTGGCTCTTTTTTGTTTGTTTTGTCCTATCATATTTTGTCTTTCTTGTTTTATTTTAATTGATTTGTAGTATTATTATATAGTTGACTATTGGTTTTGTAAAGAGAAAATGAATATGTATGGATCCTAATGGGAAGGGAGGTGGGGAAAGATCTGGGAGTAATTGGCAGAGAGGAAACTAACCAGAACATATTGTTTTATAAAATCTATTTTCAATGAAAAAAAATAGAAAAAAGGTTGTATTTAATAGATTTAGTTAAAGAAAGTATTTGTATTTGTATATTTTATGTTGCTAAAATTATTACATTTTCCCTATTTGAGCAGACAACCCTTTTCATAATACCAGACAGATAGACAGACAGATTGGATCACACTTATGTGATCGAACCTGGCTTCAAAGTCACACTTGTGTCTCAATCTTGGAAGTGCTGGGATTCACTACATTTGGCATACTCATTAATTTCTGTGTGACTTAAGACACAGTACATAGTCTTCCTGTGATTTATTTACATTTCTTTTCTCCAAAACAGTGCACCTCAGTGACTGCTTTACAATGGAATTGTGAAGAGAGAAGGAGATAATACATAAAAGGAACTTAAAAATAATTGATGCTCATAAATATTCAATATTACTTTCTACTCACATTAGGCAAATTTCCTAATTATGATAGCGAAGAATGACCAATTTTAGGGGGAACATATTAAATGTTTGTATCTTTCCTTTTTATTCTTGGGATAAATATTCAGAACAATTATGATCACTCTCCCTTTGGATTCTTTCAACTATCATACATGAAAATAAAATTATTCTATATAGTTCAGGTGCTACACAATACTCTCGTTTTTAACTAAAATAAACTCTATGATCTTATTAACTTTTATACATATATAATCATAATATGACAGTGAAAAAAAAGACAAAGTAACATCTGACACAATCAACTAGAAAGTCTTAGATCTTAAATATAGGTAACGATGAATCTCTGCTCTGAAAAAGTTTTAAAGATTCCAGGGTCCTTTGTGTTGTTTGAACATTCTCATAGGACAAATTATTTGTCTATTAAGACAGAAAAGAATAATAAAAAGTTTAGGTAGAATTATGGAAAATTTATGACCTCATACAGCATCCGTTTTTTTGCCATCTTTTTTTTTTTCTTTTAGCCTATGGTCAGAACTGTGTGATTCTGTAAGCACATGGAAGCCTACAAAGTATTATCTCTCTACTCAAGGAAATGACAAAAGTCTAGAATTATCTCGCAAATACAACTGTAAACAAAGGAAAATATGTTAAGGTGGCAGGAGCAATGAACTTGAAAGGGCAAGTATACGTAGCCTAGCGTGTATCTCATCTTCAAGGTGGGCCTAACTCAAATTTTCAGTGTTATGTGCCAAGCACCTTTACCCATGCAAAATTCAGATAGTGATGGTTAGAATGCTCTGAATCATGCATGGTTCAAGTACTTCCAAACTCATGGTTTATATATCACTAAAATAATAATACCTGTTGAAACTATGCAGCTCTTTCAATTATAGCATGGATGGAGGTCAATAAAGATGGCTCAATGGGTACAGGTGCTTGTCACACAATGCTGAAAATTTGAGTTTGAAGTCTGATACCCATGTAAAGTGGAAGAAAATTATTATTAATCGCATGGCTGTATACAGCACACACAAAATCTTTTTAAACTTTAATAAAATTTGTAGTGTAAATTTATAAATAATAACAAAATAATTATATTTTTCTTTCTTTTCTTCATTACTGAGGAAAAATGCCTCAACAAATACAGGAAAGAAGATATTTCTGCACACAGTTTGAAGGTACAAGTCATCATTTCAGGGAGGTGTAGGTATAAGATTGTCGTGTAATGCAAATTCTGATTCCTGTATCCTTCATATCTTGTTATAAGCCTGCCTTAATGTTGTATAATCTCTGCCCCCCCCAATGGTCCCTTGTTATGTCAATAAAGCGGCTGAGCAGGGGAGAAATAGGGCTGGTCATCCTGCCAGCCAGGGGAGGAGGAGTTAGAAGAAATAGGTGATTGAGACAGAGTATTCAGCAACAGGTGTCCAGGAGACACTGATTGAGAGAGAGAGAGAGAGAGAGAGAGAGAGAGAGAGA
>CM053753.1:82916152-82942910 GCA_028658305.1 Pachyuromys duprasi | reverse complement strand
CGAGAAGTGATGATAGAAATGGAGGAGGTTGGTGAGACTTGGCGAGAACAAGAGCTCCACGAAGACCAATTTGAGCAGGGCACAGGGGTCTTATATGAGACAGTTTCTCCAACCAGGTATCATGTATGGATATGGCCTAGAACCCCAGCTCAGATGTGGCCCATGATAGCTCAGTGTCGAACTGAAGACCCTAGTAAGGGAAACAGGGACTATTTCAGTCATGAACTTGATGGCTGACGCTTTGACCCTCCCCCATACATGCCAGGGAGTAACAGCCTGGCTAGATCCCAGGGGAGGACATTGCTGCCAGCCCTGAGGAGACAAGATGAACTGGGGTCAGATGGAAGGGGAGGAGGTCCTCCCCTGTTGGTGGACTTGGAGGGGGCAGGAGGAGATGAGGGAGAGATGGGGAGGGTGGGAAGAAATGAGGGAGGGGGCTACACCTGGGATGCAAAGTACCTAACCTGTGATTGATATAAAAATAAATTTAAAAATATTTCTTTCTTATGCATATATAATTTGTGCTTACATATTCACCTTTTCATCTCTCTTCTCTTAATACCTCCATTCATAATACTTACTTTCTCATTCCTTACATAACATTGTCATTTTCTCTCTTTTTATTTCTTCCTTAGGAATTCTGAAAGTTTTGAATCATGATTTAATATTCTCTGGATTGTAGAACAACAACGAAAAACAGGGACAATGATGCTTCACAGAACTGTCCTCACAGTTCTCAATCTGAAAAGGGATTATGCCATCATTACTTTCAAAGAAATCTCATATGGACCCTCTTTTCCCCCAGTGTCTTAGTACTATTAATCCCATGAAAGTCACATATAGGAAATAAAAACTCAACTATTTAGTTCTACCTTCTTTTATTACTCTATATGTTGTTCCTTCATAGCATTTTATAATTTGGATTGCTTCATTTAATATTACTTAATACTTATAACTTCTCAAATTTAACTGAAAAGTGAGTCTTTATACTCTGACTCTGTTCCCTTATTTTAAAAGCTCCTATGAGGCAAGCATTATGCTTCTTCAGTTCCTTTTATTATCTTTACTACCAAGTTCAGTGACCTACATGATGCATTTTTAAGACTTTTTAATTATATGAAAAAGCATAAAACATCGCTCAGGATGGAACATGTGGCTTCATATGGTAAAATAAGAGACATTCATTACAACTGACTAGGTCTTAACTGCATCAGTTATCTACACCCATGAAGGAAGGGAGGGTAAAAGAGCTTATCAGAGATGCTGAAGGACAGATGCAATTGGACATGATGCCTCTATTTTCCCCTTGAACAGGCTGGGTACACAACTAGGCTATTTCTTCAGTCACTTTCTGGAAAATGTTCAGATATTATAAATAACTTACTATCCCTTGCTTCATGTTGTATGTTGCTTGTAGTCATAAATCTTTCTTGGTCTGGCTTTCTAAAGAAATATGAGCTTTTAGTATTTCAGTCTATTATTCAAATAAACTTAAGCAAAGGCCAAAGCAATCATTTGGGTCATTCCTTTTACTTGGTTTTTCAAGCTGGATCACTCGGGTCAAACACAAAGGTTTTTAAACAGTGCATTTATTTTTTTCCCCCTTTCTTGATTTAATTTCCTCATCATTCCACTTCACATTGCCCATGTAAATGAGGCTGTCATGCTATAAACCAGTTTCCCTTGTCTATCTCTTCAGTAACTGCTTCAAAGTTCTAAAAAGCTGAAATAGCTACAAAAGAACAATTAATTTGTGCAAAATCACAGAGGCACTGCAGGTATTAAAAACGCTACAACAAGGCTTTTATCACTGAATAAAACAGCACAGCATTAAGCTAAAACCTAATAGGGCTGAACATGCAGCACAATGATCTGGTTGATAAAGGAATCTCAAGGACACACAGAGAATTGGGGTAAAGGGATTTAGAAGGAGGCAGTCATTTCAAATAAACATCCAGATCGAAACATATGAAAAAAAATGCTGATATGTTAGGGAAAGGCAGGTTTAGACCAGTAAGTAAATTTACATCTATTTTGGGGAAAAGTTACATTTTTATGGAAATTAATGTTGAGCGACTATAATAAATGCTGAGTGCGGCTCCGAGTATACATGTTGACTGGGGTTTCGCTGACAATTTGATGTATAAAACTCAAATCTCTGAACTGTAAAAACTGGTGACATATTATACCCCAAACTCCCTAAGAGGATAATGTTGAAATATAATCACCATTGCCACTGCCTCCTGTGTTGAAATAGCAATGGAAACAATTAGTTTAATCATCAATTGTTTATTTAATGGCTGTTCTTAGCACAAAACTGTATTAGGTGCTATGGGCTGGAAAGGAAGTTAAACTATTGCTGTGATTTCTAAGTAAACACATTAAGTGCTTCCAGAACGAGATAAAGAAGAATGAATATCTAATTGTGAGGTAAATACAGGGACTGAATTAGAATTTAAAGAGAAGAGGTATTACATGTTTTAACTATAATGAATGCACATTTTTGTTTTCTTTATTTACCAAATATACCTGAGCTTAAATTTCTGGACATCCATCAATGTATTATAGACTTGGTGCCATGATTTGTGATTTGTGCAAAATTTATTCTCCCTGGGTTCACCATTTCTCATCTAACAACCAACACTAAAATGGACTCCATATCGATATTATGACCATAAGCAGCTCTGGTTATACTAAGTAAATCATAAAAAATAAGCAAGCAAACAAAAACAACATAAAGCAAAAAATAAAGTAGAATGAGCAAGACCAATTTAAAAAATCAGTATTGTTTTAGCACAAAAGAGAGATGGAATATATACTCAGCTTATCTTTATTAGAAATGTCCATGTAGCATCAAGTTTATACCTAATATAACCACAGGATTAAATATAGTAAAAATAGAAATTTTGAAATGAACATTTCGCATAAATTCTTAAATTCTTAAGTGTGAATTCTCAGTTTGAAAAGTCATTGTCTGAGACTACCTCTAGAAATGTGACTCATTTACAAAGTGCACTGTAAAGAGCCAGCAGTGTACTTAGCTGGAATAGGTGCTTTAAGGAAGACTACATGCTAGATTCTGAGCATGAAAAAAAATTATTAATTGATAGTCCAGTTTTAAATAGTCAGCCTCAGAACATTTACAATGAAACCTGATGTCATTAATCTATTTTCAGTAGTTTTTTAATTGTTGTTGCTTTTTATGTTCAGAAGATTTTGTAGGACTTTCAAGTCGTAAAGTTCTTAAGGTCTGGATGGGGTCTTGTCCTATGAGAGATCTGTCCTTTGTTTCAATGGGGATCAGGCCTATGCTTCATCTCCTTATTAATTTCAGCACAAGCCTTAGTTTGAACATTAAATTTCCTCGTACTCTTTTATTCTACAAACTTCATTTTTTTGTACTTTTCCTCCCATTTTCTATTTTCATTATAGGCTTGTGTAAGTGTGATTATACATAACAATACATCAGAGTTTATGCTGTCATAAAATATCATTCAACAAAGAATTTGGACCTTAACTTTTCAATTTAGCCTCAGGTAAGTTCTGAGTACAGGGACAGAAACCATCATATGCTTTCCATAATATTACAAGAACAGTCTCTTTCCTAGTTGATAATATTGTTCTCCTGTGACCCAGTCAATGTTCCATTGATGTGAAGAGACACCATGACTAAGGCAACTCTCAACAAAATAAAACAAAACAAAGAAACAAACAAAACCATTAAACTGGGATTTGTTTACAACAAATGGCTTAGTCCATTTTCGTCATGATGACAAGCATGTTGTCAGACACAGGACTAGTTCTACATTTAGATCCACAGTTTTTTGATGATTTCCTTCACTTCTTAAGCTTTTGTTTAAGCTTTTCACATGTTGGAAGCTTAACTGAGTAGATTCTTGACCCCAGGTTACTACTTCATTTATTCTATTTAACATCAGATTTTCTTTGACCTTTTTATTTCCTTAAGCACTGAACTTAGGTCCATTATACTTTCTGGTGCTCCCTTTATCCTCAAACGGTAACTTTTATATTTTCTCTTTCTCTTTCTTTTTCTCTTTCTTTCTTTCTTTCTTTCTTTCTTTCTTTCTTTCTTTCTTTCTTTCTTTCTTTCTTTCTTTCTTTCTTTCTTTTATTAATTACATCTTATTTACTTTGTATCCCCCATACACCCCCCTCCCCTCCCAATCCCACCTTCCCTCCCCCTTTCTCCATGCATGCCCCTCCCCAAGTCTACTGATAGGGGAGGTCTTTCTCTCCTTCTTTCTGAACCTAGTTTATCAATCCAGTTTATCATCTCTCATCAGGAGTAGTGCATTGTTTTCCTCTGTGGCCTGGTAAGGCTGCTCCCCATCCAGGTGAGGTGATCAAAGAGCAGGCTAATCAGTTCATGTCAAAGGTAGTCCCTCTTCCCATTACTATGGAACCCACTTGGACACTGAACTGCCATGGGCTACATCTGAGCAGGGGTTCTAGGTTTTTTCCTTGCAAGGTACTTGGTTGGAGTTATCAGTCTCAGGAGAGACCCCTGTGCCCAAATTTTTTGGTTCTGTTGCTCTCCTTGTAGAGCTCCTATCCTCTCCCTATCTTACTATTTCCCACATCTTTTGTAAGATTCCATGCACTCTGCCCAACAGTTGGCCATAAGTCTCAGTATCTGCTTTGATATTCTGCAGGGCAGAGCCTTTCAGAGGCCCTCTGTGACAGGCTCCTAGCTTGTTTCCTGTTTTCTTCTTCTTATGTCAATCTGCTTTGCCTTTCTGATTGGGAACTGAGCATTTTAGCCAGAGTTCTCCCTCTTGATTAGTTTCTTTAGGTGTACAGATTTTAGTAGGTTCATCCTATATTATATGTCTATATGAGTGAATATATCCCATGTGTGTCTTTCTGCTTCTGGGATAGCTCAGTCAGGATTATCCTTTCCAGTTCCCACCATTTACCTGCAAATTTCATGATATCCTTGTTTTTTTATTGCTGAGTAATATTCCATTGTATAGATGTACCACAATTTCTGTATCCATTCTTCAGTTGAGGGGCATCTGGGTTGTTTCCAGCTCCTGGCTATTAGAAATAAAGCTGCTCTTGTTCAGCTTGCTCCTTTTCATTGTAGATTTGCATATGAGTGACTTCTAGTAACCACATGGCATAGTCAATACTAGGCTTTCTTGAAATCTCCTCTCCTAATCTAAAACTTTTCAATTTATCCTCAGGCAAATATTTTGGACATTCACAGAAAACAACCACATTCTTTGCCAAAATGTAACAAGAAAGGTGTCTATGGCAGGTACTACTTTTCCCTGCTGAACTATTGTGGCCTGGGCTGTCAGAATCTACATTGCTCTCAGTGCCACTGTCTCCCATGTTCCATAATATGGCCCATTAAGCTCTATTGAAAACATTCAACTGATTTTCTAATTCAAAGTCCCAAATGCACATTCCACCAACAAATAGCATGGTCAGACCTTTCACAGCAATATCCTGCTACCTGAAAGCAACTCCTGTTTTGAAGGCAGTGTTCTATTACTGTGAAGAGGTAGCATTACCATGGCAACTCTTATATAAGAACAAATTTAATTGGGATATGCTTACAATTTCAGATGTTTAGTCCATTGCCATCATGGTGGGAAACATGGTGGCATGCAAGCAGACATGATGTTAGAATTCTGCACCTGGATATGAAGACAACAGGAAGAGAGAGTCACTGGGCTTGGCTTGAGGATTTAAAACTCCAACAAGACCGTATCTACTCCAGCAAGGTCACACCTCCTAATTCTTCTCAAGTAATGCCACTCCCTGATGACTAAGCATTCAAATATATGAGCCTACGTGGTCCATTCTTATTCAACTATCACGTCCTCTGAAGATTTTTAGATAGGACTCTACAGAGTGCAAAGCTCCAGAATTAATGTCTTTCAGTCTATTTGGAGGGCCTTAAAGCTTTGATTCAAGTATTCTTTCCTTTTCTTGAGTTACTCCATATTCCATCAAAACCAACATGTTCAGGACTGTCACAGCAACAGTCCACATTTTTGGTGCCAACTTTCTCACTAGACACTTTTCAACTTCTGTGAGAAACAGTATGGCCACAGCAACTCAGAAATTAAACACTTAATTGGGCTTCCATTTCTGAAGGTTAGAGTCTGTGTTGACATGGCAAAGGCATGGCAACAGGAAGAGTTGTAATCACGCATCTAGATATGCAAGTAGAATACAGAGAAAGATGGCACACTGGGACTTTGACAAGCCTTTTGAAACCTCAAATCTTGCCACCAGTTCTAAACCTTCTCCAAGAAGACCTTACCCCCCAGTAAGAAATTCATACCACTTAAGCCATGACAAAGTTTTCCCCAAATTCAATTTAATAAGCTTTTGAGGATGATTCTTATTCAAACCACCACAACGGCTTTCTGTTATTATTGAATTCTGTGCTATAGAGACAGTAGATGTTTCCAAATGTGTATGTGTCTGTCTTTGTGTGTATATGTATGTGTTGTGTATAATACTACATTGGTTACTCCTTTCAACTTTTTGGCTTGGGTTATTTAAAATATTGTCCAAACTTACTGTTACTGTAACCAGAGAGATGAGATAAGATGTTAAGAAAGGTGATAAAGATAGGGTTAAAAGGGTCAATTCAAAATAAAGAAATTTATGGAAATATTAGAATGAAATTTACAAATTCATACTGTTAATGGACTTTAATAATTATTGTACACATTTCTCAAACCTGCAAAAAATTTAAAATAATATAACTTGTATCTTCTTTCATGTTCACATAGTTTTCTCTTTTTCCAGTTGCCCCATATGATTTTTATTGAAATATTTAAAAGCATTTGCAAATATCTTTACAATTAACTCCTAATATTTAAATAGTTTAAATTAGATCTTATTTATATGTACGAAAAGAAAAGTTATTACTACAATGAAGTTAACAGAAAAACACAAGTCAAAATATAAAGTTTTTTATTAAATTTTTATTTTTTATATTAATTACATTTTATTTACTTGGTATCCCAATTGTAGCCCTCCCAATCCCACCCTCCCTCATTGCCTCCCATCCCCTCTCCAAGTCCACTGAAAGGGGAGGTCCTTCTCCCTTTTCATCTGACCCTAGCCAATCAGGTCTCATCAGGACTGGCTGTGTTATCCTCCATAAAGTTTTTTCTGAGTCATTATAGAAATTTTGTTTCTGTGTCAAAATTTTGTGTAAATTTACAATTTTTTAAGACTGAATTTGTCTTTTTTCAGTTTATTTATTTTATGTATGAGTGCTCTGCCTGCATGTACACCTGCATGCCAGAAGAGGGCATCAGATCACATTATAGGTGGTTGTGAGCCACCATGTGGGTGCTGGGAATTGAAATCAGAACCTCTGAAAGCGCAGAGTAGTGCTCTTATCTGCTGAGCCATCTCTCCAGTCCGGTAAATTTACAATTTTATAGACACCTTGAACTTATTCTTTTGAAAATATAGTGCATTAACTCTATAATTATAATCTTTTATTACAAATAAGTGATCACTGTAATTAAAATCATATTTAATGCTTTTTTCTTTTTTATTTTTTGTATTTAATATTTTAATGACTATATTATTCTATAATTCTAGAAAGAAGTACATTATTCATGGAACCAGAGATAATAAACACAGAAAAGATCATACTGAGTCCTCAGGAACATTTTCAGAGATCTGTGAAGAACTTGGAAAAGAAAACTTAAAATTTTATACTTCAAATGGACAGAAATAAATATCTTAACTTTCCATATGTACCTTTGAACAACTAAGGATACAGAAAGTCAACAGTTTTAATGCAAGCATGAATAGAAACTTAAGAAAGAAACTGTAAAACTTTCAAGTTATTATTAAACACCCAGATATAGATATAGATAAAGCTTTCAACTTTGAAAGTTTTTTCCTTCAATATATAACTTGAGTCTTGATAGAAAAAGCACACTATTTTGAGTACTAAAACTTCAAATGTAAATCAGTTGATCACTTAATAATATTAAATTGTTCTATAATGGTGATGACACTAAATGTACAAATAAAGTCATTTTAGGTTTGCCAAAGTTATTTTTTTAATTATGCTAACCTCCATCAGTGCCAGATTATAGTAGAATTATATGTCAGACATGCTTTTTTTCCCCCTGAAACGTTCCTACATTTACCATGATCATCTACTGGGAACAAATGTCTTCAAGTTGGCTAATTTCATCCTCATTTTACAGAAAGTTGACATATGTTGGAAACAGATCCAACAGTTCAACAGCTGGAAACAGTTCAAATTTCAAAAAGCATGGCCCGACAGCAGTTCAAATTTCCCTAAAAATCATTAGATTTTAAAATTAATTTATATTTTCTTACTATGTATTATTTGTATTAAGCTAATTTTAATACCAACACAAATATATCTATATATGCATGCTAATTATTAAATGAATATCATTGAACTCTATTGTGGTAACTAAATATTGGGATTAACATGAGAGGCTGAACTCATTTTATGAATTTCAAAGGACTAGACAATAGGATGCATGTGACAGGCATGAGAAAGAATGGCATGGGGAGGGATGAATAGGGAATAGAGATATTTTTGTAAACAAACTCAGTGTTTTAGAAGGTTAAAAATTAAATACTGTTATCTATATATTTAATTTTGTTTGTCAATTCAATCAACAGCATTTACTTTTAACAAAATTGCCTGGAATTTTGATACTGGAGGAAAGGCTGATTTTTTTTTTTTTTAAGGCCAGAGTGTCAAAAATTTTAAATCTGCTCTTGCAATCACAATAACCGAAGCTATATTAGCTGTGTTCTATTCTCCTCTGGATTTTCTGAATAAGTGCATTATATTAATTTGGTATGAATTGATTTTAAATGGCTCATGTCCTTTACATCTCCAGGTTTGGTTTCTAGTACCTATGAAGTTGATAAAAATATCCTATGATTTTTAAATAATTGTAAGCATATTATATCACAAAGGACTGGGGAGAAACAAAGATAATACTGAAGCTATTGAAAATAATAAATTTTACATGGGTAAAGCAAAGTTTCACAGGGATTCTGAGGCATCAAATTAAATATAAAATGTGACCTGAGGAGATGTCTGGTTATTAGCTGTTTATGTTCAGCCATTGCCCTGGAACTGTTACCAAGCCCAGATTTTAGTGACTAATTTTATTATATGTGACTAAAGGACTGCCATTAGAAGATGTTCAGGAAAGGAGCAAAAGAAAAGAAACTGAACTGAAGATGTAGATGTTACAGAGCAGCAGGAGAAGGGTATAGAATGTCCTTCAGTTAGAAAGAAAATAAGCTTGGCAGGGCAGAAACAAAGATGCATAGTACCTTTCTTGAAATGTGCATGTAAAGTTTTGTATTCTGATGACTGGGCAATGCCACATGGGAATCTAGGTGCTTTTGAGTGTCTCTTTCTGATACAAATTTATTTTTGAGTTGTCCACCATTCATTTTCCTCCTGGTACGGACTCTGATGGTGAGTTTTACAGAGACACTTTGAGATGAGTGATAATACTACATGTGACTTAGTGGACACATTGACAAGATGACAGTAGTGATATCCAAGTGTTTAGGGACTTAGTGTGAGAATGTTCATTTCTAAGGGGACAACAGCAACTGTAATTTTAAATTACAAACAGGAAAGCTCTCACACACTAATTCCTGTGGTGTGTTAACCGGACCAATATAGAGAACACACGTGACACATGGCCATCAGGCTTTACATAGAAAGTCACCAAGTAAAAAATAAATACTTGGGGAGAAAAAAATATTTCCAATGAAAACAGAACAAAACATCCATCTTTTCTAAAATATGAAGAGGATTAATCTTATTACAGAACCTCTTGCGTTGTTATTATTCCCCCGATTTTACTTTTTATCTCATGCTTACACAACAAAAGTAAATGAATTAATAAATACAAGTCAGACTCAGTATGAAGACTCTGCAAGAAAAAAATGAAGATGTTAAAGCGCTAAAATAAAAATAAAAAGTAAAATCAAGTTAAGGGGTCCAATGGCAAGGATATCATCCTGCAATTGGAGTTCTGTGAGGGGTAGATAATCTCCAAACAGAATGAAATAAATCAGGATTTATTTCTTTGAATGTAATGAACGGATGCCATTTGTCAGCTGCTACAGGTATTTTTGGAGGCATGATCTCAACTTTTATATTTTCTGGTAAATGGGGCTTAAGAATCTTCTTTAATCATCCTCAGAGTCAAATTTTAACTTAACCTCCTCTTAGTTTGGCAAAGCTAAAATGATTCCACTTATTTTCTGAGGCCTGACTTTTCTGGGCAAAACTCAGCCAATAATGACATACTATCCTTTGTAAAACAAAACAAAACAAAACAAAACAAAAAACAAAAACAAAAACAAAACATGATTTTTGGTAGAAGGAGGTTCAGTATATTTGGTTTTCTTTAATATAAATTGCTGAAATTTAGTTTTGACTAAATTATAATACGTAATAGGAAGCTAGATACTTAAAAACAATGGATTCAAATAAAGGTATGAGAACTCTAAAAGGAAAAATTCTCTGAACTTCTCATAGGAAACAATAATAAGTTATTAAACACCAAATTTGTAGTTCTCATAATGGAAGCATAATATTTGAATTATGTAGTTAAGTAGGAAATGACAGTTTAATTAGCAACTGCAGGTGTATCAGCTAGGTGTGGTAGCTCACTCCCATATTTCTATTATTTGGAGTGTAGAACTAGGAAGATTGTCATGTGTTTGAGGAGAGTTTGAACTATGCAATTAATTATAAGCTTTCTAGAACTACAGACTGGGAACCATGTAAGGCAGATGTATACAAAAATAAAACAAAACTAGAAATTATAATAAATGTATCAATCAATAACAGTAAAGATGGTGAGTATTAAGCATGAAAATGGCTCCAGATAAATAAAATTGGTAGAAAACCATGTTTCTGAAGAAAGGGTCAAGATACCTCTGAAAAGAATGAAGAAGCTTTGTATGAATGTATGGTCTTCAGAAGTAAAAGTCATTTAGTCCAACATGCAATGTCCAGTATTAATTTTGGAAGAAAAGATCAGAGTTGTAAATAATATAATCCCCATTTTTTAGCATTGACATTGTAATTTCCATAAACTCTCCTTTCTGCTGGCTTTCAGAACACTCTTTTCTTTTTTTAATTAAATTTTGATTTTTTTAATATTAATTACAGTTTTTTTTTACTTTGTATCCCAGCTGTAAACCCCTCTCTCATTCCCTCCCAATTCTATCCTTCCTCCCTCATCTCTTTCCTGCCCCTCTCTAAGTCCACTGATAGGAGAGGTCCTTGTCCCCTTCCAACTGACCCTAGCTTATCAGGTCTCACTAAGACTGGCTGCAATGTCCTCCTCTGTGACCTGCTCCTACCATGGGGGTGGGGGGAGGTCAAAGAGCCAGCCACTGAGTTCATGTCAGAGACAGTGCCTCTTCCCCTTACTAGGGAACCCACTTGGATACTAAGCTGCCGTGGGCTAGGTCTGAGCAGAGGTTCTAGGTTATATCTATACATGGTCCTTGGTTGGAGAATCAGTCTCAGACAAGCCCGTGTGTCCAGATATATTCGGTCCTTGTGGAGCTCCTGTCCTCTCCAGGTCTTACTAACTCCCCCTTCTTTCATATGATTCCCTGCACTCTGCTGTTTTCATAACAAATATTTTGCCAAAATTCAAGGTAGTCTTGCAATTTGGTGTTTTGTTTTGTTTTTTATCTGAAAAACACCATCCTTTTATAATATCAGAAATATTCTTGCCACTGATAGGAGCTTTCTGATTTTGATATGGAGTGTATTTTCTGTTGTAGATTTTGAATTTCAAAGTCAAGATAGTAGAATAATTATTGTGGACTCAGATTTCATAATTGTGTTTATTTAGAAATATTTTCTTTCAGTTAGTTTAGTTTTCTTTCTAGCTTCTAGGTCTAAGAAATTATTGCGTTATCCACACATCTTTTTTTTTAACTTCTGAATGCAAGGGGTTTTATTTTATTTTATTTTTCATTTTTATTTTATATTAATCACATGTTATGTACTTTGTATCCTAGCTGTAGCCCCTTCCTGCATTCCCTCCTTATCCCCCCCCCCTTTCCTCCCTCATCTCCTCCCTGCACCTTTCCAAGTCCACTGATAGGGGAGGACCTCCTCCATTACACTTTATTTACTTTGTATTCCCCCATAAGCTCCTTCCTCCTCCCCTCCCAATCCCCCCTTATCTCCCCCTTCTCCTCACATGCTCCTCCCCAACTCCACTGATAAGGGAGGTCTTCCTTTCCTTCTTTCTGATCCTAGTCTATCAGCTCTCATCAGGAGTGGTTGCATTGTCTTCCTCTGTGGCCTGGTATGGCTGCTCCCCCATCAAGGTAAGGTGATCAAAGAGCAGGCCAATCACTTCATGTCAGAGGCAGTTCCTGTTCCCATTATTATGGAACCCATTTGTTATCCATACATCTTGAAGCATTCATTACTTACATAAACAGGTTTTAACAAGCAAAATCTAATCTAAAATAATAATATTCACACAGTATATTCTGGAGTCTTGTTTCTGTTCTAAGTTATATATTTGATTCAAAAACTCTTTAGGAGTTAGTTCTTGAATCAGGATTATGGTGTTTTCTAGTGTATATGTCTATCTTCTACTATTTATGACAAACTAGCAGTTTTGTAAATGGACGACCGTATCAGGCTGCATTCAGGGGAATACATACTATTAGAGGTTCTTGAGTGTGTTTGAGCAAAGAAGCTAAAATAAAGTTTGGTGCTTTTATATTTAATAATGGTGCATGTCTTTTGCTGTAATACAGGCTTTGATGAAGGTGACTCAGAAAAATTAATAATTTAATTAGGGCTTGATTACAGTTTTAGAAAGTTAGTATATGATTATCATGGTTGGAAGCAGGTAGGCATGGCTAGTGAGTTTTACATCTTTATCAGCAGGCAGCAGGGAGAGAGAATGGAATGAGTTTCTGAAATCTCAAAGAGCAACCCCTGTGATACACCTCCAATAAGTCCTCACTTTCTAATCCTTCTGAAACAGTTCTACCAACAAGGAACCAAGTATTCAGATACATGAGCCTATGAGGGACATTTTCCTTTAAACACCATACTGTATCTAATCAGTCTGTTCTACAACGCCATCTTAACTTTACACAGTATTCTAAAAAATATGTTAGCCATGGTACTCTAAGGAAATCCTGGCATGTCTCACTTAGATTAATTATAGAAAGAATGGATTTCCATTTTTGCTTTTTCCTCTGCTAATACTGCCTTGATTCCTCTTTTTAACAATTCTTACATTATGCATACTACTACTAAGAAAGTAAATTGAATGAAACTAATGGTATCAATAATTGCTCTGATTTTCAATACTTGTTCACTTACCAAGATTTTCAGTACTTGTTCCCTTATCAAGTTTAGAGTAACTGATTTTATTTGTTGGAATTATTTATAGTAACAACTCTGATAATGCTATTATTTCAATTGTAGTAAATAACTAACCTTTAAAACTAAGGGACTTTAAGAATTCCCTTGTTATGTGTAAAACCAAATAGTGCATGGAAGATCTTTAATCTTAAACATTTCCAGAGTCAGATATGCAGTTGAACATTTTTTCAAAGAATCATTTTCACTAGAAAGATAATCTCATTTAGTGATGATTTTCACAGTCTCCATTAACATACTATTGCTAGTTTCCCAAGACACTTGAACTTTCAATTACAATAAGAAATATTTTATACAGAAAGATGGAAAATATGCATGCATTTATGTTTTTGACTTCTGTTTATATTACATATTCTTATGCAATACTCATCTTTCAGTGACTTGTAAGTAATTTTGCTTAATAATATGCATGTATTTAATAATTTTTCAAAATGGTGATAGCATTGTTCTTATTTAAATTTAAATTCTTAATACAGTTTTTATTGTTTTTATAAATTTTACATTTACTATAAACCCTATATTGAATATTCAGGCTAATTTATTATAAATGTTCAGTTTGATGGAACATAACTCTGTTTTAAGAGTTTTAGTTACTAGAGGCAGTGGTGCACACCTGTAATCCAAGCACTTTGGGAAGTAGAGGCAGGCAGATCCCTTTGAGTTTGAGAAGAGCCTTGTCTACCAAGTGAGTCCATACCAGCCAAAGCTACCCAAAGAAATCCTGTCTAAAACAAATTTAAAAAAAAAGAATAAAAGTTTTATTTAATATAGACAAAACGGATCTCTTTAATACATTCAGTTTTGGTGAGAGCAAGACTCCTTACCATTGAAATTAGAATCAGATGCTAATCTCTAGATTACCAGATCTAATCACCAGATGCTAATTTCTCCCAGTTTTAGCTGTGTTGATGCTGATGGTCCTAGAAGGACACTAACTGGAAAACAGTTCCTCAAATACCTGGAGCACAATCTGAACTCCCATGTTTAGTGTCTGCTGATATTTTTTCCCCCTTGAAACCAGGGTCCTTTGTTGTCTTTAGTTTTTTCTCCCTGTGTCATTTTGTATCAGACACAATTTGATAGAAATGTTGTTTTTGAAAACTTACTTGTATTTGGAGGTATTTGGGTATGTCATGTTTTTAAAGTATTTTTTTGATCTTCTCATCCTAATTTGTCTGTGTGTTTTTGTTAGAGGATATGGACAAATTGGAAACAGAAACTATCATTTTCCCCAAACATCTTCTTACATGTAAAACTAAATTAGCACTTAATTTAAATCTAGTCTTTAATCCACAATCCCGTTAGGCCATTTTCACATCTCTTGAAAAGAATTTGGTTTTAAGTCACTATGCTTTAGATTTCAATGTCTGAAACTTGACTGGTCTAAGGAATTGAGTAATTTAGAAACTTCGGTTATCATTGTACAAAAAATGATTTTCCTTCTTAAATTTGATTGTATGATCTAAGTTAACCTTTCAGTTGGACTTAAAAAACAAACTTTGCCTTCATTTAAAAAATTTACTCTACAAACTGTTTAATAATAAACAATTAAGAAGCTCTTTTTTTCTTTGAATGAGCTGTATATTGAGAGCAATTTCTACGGATGGAAATGATCTTCTATCCAAATATATCAAAGAATCTTCCTTACAGTCTTTATTTCAATAAAATATTTACCAAATAAATGTTTTGCAATTGAAATTCCATCAGGAAAAGAATAATCTGGAAGACAGCTGTCTAGAAAACCTCGTATCATTGTTTAAAGAATTAGGCTTTATTAAAGCTATCGATTGCCTGCTTTTAAAAAGTACTTATGTTGAGTTTGTCATGTTATACTAACTCAGGTTAAAATTAGTCACTAACAAATTTATACTTGTCAGATGTATTTTTTTAAGGCATAGGTACTAACTTCAAGATAAAATTTTTTAGAAATTATGGGCCAAATTGTCTGTACTTTCTATATCTCTTCAAACATATTGTTGGAGATCAATAAACATTAAACCAACACACTGCTTTCACAGAACTACACATGAATTCATAAAGTGACAATCCAAACACCATACAAAATATCTCATTTGGAAACTAACCATATAAAGAGATAATAGGGAACAGATGAAAGGGCACAGCTGCCTCATTCCAGAAGTTTATCTGGAATAGATCCCAGAGAATATAGGGATTATAGAATATAGAGAATTCAGGGATCACACACAATATGTGTGATTGTTCATCTTTCCTATGGACACATCCTTTCTGAAGCTACGCAGAGCTTTCCAATAACACCTCTCCTCTTCATGACAGCCCTGCGATGTTCACATATTAGCAGCAGAAAGCTATTTACTTCTTTCAACTAAAATTTTACTGTGACACTTGTTTCTTCAATAACTAAGATAAGTCAGACAAACATCTACCACACTGAATTTAGTTGCATGTAATCCTGAATTGATTATATTCACTATAGACAAGCAGGAAATTTTCAGCAAATAAAGGATATGGGTATCTATGTTTTCATTAACCACTACTTAAAGATATGTTAATGCAGTAGTGGCATTTTATATCTTAAGCTGCATTTTAAAATAATATGAAATGTCTTATCTGACATTAGCAAGAAATTGGGCCTTTTATAAATACGAAAATTATTTATTGTGTTTTTATAATATGAACTGAGCCTTTTAGTACTTAAGTTCTGGGGATGGGATCCTATAGCATTCTCCCTCCCACCTTAACACACTTATTGGTGTTGTCTTTGTTCAGGTCTTCTTAAAGTGGCCAAAGTGTTGAAGGGTCTTGGATGAAGTTTCCCTGTAACTTATATGGTATTTAAATAACTTCTCCAATTATGTGACTTACTATTCATTTCTGTCAACACTTGGGACATATCAAAGTTTTCATTTTTCAATAATGATAAAAATCAGTAATATAAATGAAAGAGGTTGGCTCTCATGCATAAAGAGATCACTGAATCTTTAAGAGAGCTTGCAGACAATCATTTCGGTTCCCAGCATCTATGTGACTATTCACAACTACCTGTCACTTCAAGACAATAGAGGTTTTTGTTGCTGTTATTTTGTTTATTTTCTGATCTCTGCTGGCTCCTGCATACATGTCGTACACATACATATTCTCAGGCACATACACAAAGAACTAATAAATAAATAACCAAGAAGTAAAATTTTAAAAAAATAAGAGTTGTTTTCATGATGAAATATAGATAAAATATCACTGTTCTCAATGTTTCAAAGGAATGAAATAAATATGTGAACAAAGAAAGTAATCAAAAGATATTGTGCATTAAAATACACAGAGTGAGATACATGACAAGAAAAAGCTTATTAGTGTAAGGTGGGTATGTAGAACATAAAAATATACATGACAGCATTTACTATAAGACAATCATCGTATTTTCCTTTGCATTTTTGTTTGCCTTACTCAATATGTTTATGATTCTTATACTAAAACTATAATTTATGTAACTATCAAATCAAGCAGCACAGCACGCTGTGTGGGAATGATACTTTTTATTTAGTGAAAGCCAGTTTTCACAAATCTTGGGAAAAGAATTTTCACTAAAAGAATACATAAGTGCTTGAATCTAGAAATTCTTGAGTAGTCTAACAAAGAATATTATAGTCAGAAAGGTAGGCCAAAGGTGGACAATATCATACTTTATAGCAAGCTGCTACATTTTTACTTATTACATATTTTTAAGAAAATACAAGTTTGAAGAATATTGTTGAGCTTTCTTTTAAAACTGTATTTTACCTTTTTTGATAGGAAAAAATACTTCAAAACAGACTTAGAATAAAGCAGAGAGTAGAATTAAGAGGTCTTTATTAGTTCTAGTGAGTAATGTTAGCTTGGATTCAGTGGTTGGGAAAACCATACAGAGAAAAGAATGGATTGAGATTTCAGATAGAACTAATAAATTTACTAGCAGTTTAAAATAAGAGGCCAGAGCAGGAAGAAAATAAGAATAGACTCCGGAATGTAAAAAATATTGATAGAATTTTCTGTAATTTAGAATAATATATAAATAAAATTCAGAGATGGAGAAGATGGTCAAATGATATTTTCCTTCAGTTAATTCTAAATGTTATTTTGGATTTAGAAACAAAAATTTCTAATGAAACCTTGATTTTCATATGAAAGGGCAGGGTGATTATTTTTGACAAAATTGGTGATTCTCAGAAAAAAATAATGTTTGTAGAGAAAAATTATAACAGTCCAATCAAAACTCTGTTAAAATAAAAGAAGGAGGATGAGGAGGTTGACCACCTAAAAAGTTAAAGGATAAATAACAAAAAGGCTAAATAAACTGCTAAAGAAATGCTTCCTAAATGATAAGCGCATATTGGTCATGGTACAAACCCCTGTGATTCTAGCATTTGAAGACAGTGGCCGGAAGGGCCTGGAGTTCAATGACTGCATCAGTTACATAGCAAGTTTGAGACCATCTTGGACTGCATGACAGGGGTGGGGGAAATAAGTGGTATCTTATTACATTGCAAAGAATTGAAATAAATGTGTTTTGGTCAAATGGATCTTTATTTATTTGGAGAATGCTTAAAAGAGATTAAGTAAAATCTCAAATACAATGAGATTGACCTTCAGATTTATTTTGGTAGCGAATAAAGCTCATAAAATTGCCAAGAGAGCAGTATCAGAAAGATAGAAGTGTGTGGATGACACTAAGATTGGGGACAAGTAAATAGCCTTCTTGATTCCAGGTTAATGAGAGATCGCTATGCGGGGGGAGGGGTAGTGCAGAATGGCATGAGGATCTTAGTCACCTGACAACCTGAGTCCGTCTCTGTGTTCTGTGTACAACTGTAAACACACGTGCACATAATAATTATTATTAATAATAAGGAAAGTTATAAGGTTAATTATTGTATAAAGCTTCTATGAATGGCCCAATACAATCTCCCAGAAAATTTGTCTTTTTAATTTTATTATAATCACAGTAAAACAAGTAAAGAAAAATGTGTTTTTCGCCTTTGAGATTAGGTCCAAAACACGGTTGTTTCATACCTCAATCTGCTTTCCCTAGAGGCAAAAAAGAGCTCATTTTTACAACCCGATTGAATATTTATGCTCCATTCTTTTGTAGCAAATTAACATATGTTATAGTTATCACAGGAAAGTGATTTATGAAAAAGATGACTATTTATTCTTTCCACAATGCTTAATTAGAAAAGGTTTCTTCAAACAAGTTTACTAAAGGAGGTATTTGAAGGCATAAGTATGTCATTACTAAGGGTTTTGAACGTGATGAAAGAGTACATGGAGACATATAAAACCTGAAAAATTCAAATTCAAAATAATAAATATAAAATCAACATAATATAATATATATTATGACTGTTTTAAAGATTTACTATGAAATTAAAAAAAAAATCCTTATGCTTCCACCAGAGCCTGTAAAAAGTTTCCCTTCGTCACATTGTGCTATGGCCATTGCTGTGGTCTACTCTCAAGAATTCATAGAGTTCGTGACAAAAATAACAGGATAATAAACACAATATGAATAGTTTCTACTTCAATATTGTTGCTTAAACAAGGTCAAAAAGGTAACACCACCAGTTGATGTGTCAACACAGACCAGGACATGTTCATTGTTCTTTAGCCTTAGAAAAAGAACTATAGGTAACTGATGTTATCTGGAAGATATTAAATAAATCTTCTTCAATGATAACCCCCTTGGTAGGTAAGTGCATCTAAAAGCTCAGCCCTAAACACACATGAGACACAGCAAACGATCTCATGAGGTTTTATTTACACACACACACACGTACATGCACAAGCCCATATATGTGTTACTATATTAAGTACCTATTAATGTCTACATGAAAGTTCTGAAAGATGATTCATAATTTTATACTTAGGGTACATATGTGTTATATATTCACTAAATTGTTTTAATTGAAATAAAAACAAAGCAAATAATTGACAAAGATAATCAAAATTGAAATGGAAAAACATTAATGGATGCTCATTATTTTCATGAACATAGTGTCAGAGAGAGCACACCCATCTACAGTCATCCAAAGAAACAAGAAAGAAGCTGTGGAGCTCCAGAAGACAATCGACTCTCCACATGGGCATCAATTTAAGACAAGAGCCCTGATATTGAAGAAAAAATTTATCTTGTGCTAAAAACAACCACTACTGCTAATACTATGACTCTGCTACAGTTGCTAATTACCAAGATTCATTAAATATAACCCTTAATTACTTAATATACTATCTATAATATCATAATATCAAAGTTTAAATTATTTTTCTTATGTTAATAGTATGAAGAATAAACTCAACTCTTTAATAGCTACATACGCTGTGTATGAGAAGTAGAGAAATCACTGAGGAAGTGCTCTTGTGTGTTCAGGCATGCTCCTTGAACTTTTTCTTCAGAGAACAGAAAACATCTACCATACAAGTTCCAGAGGCCAGATAAAGAAATGACTCCTTTCAATTAAAGCTAAGTGAGATGAACTCAATTAAAATTACTCATAAGGACATGTGGAATCGGTTCCTTAGAAGAGTACTGCCAAACTTATTTTTTTAAAGACTCCTTTCCCTGGAAACTACTAAATCTCTTTGTAGGAAGGGGTAATGAGCCCTCCCCATAGCTACCATTAACTTGCTATACCTCTTGTGAAATGATGGGATCTAGTGAGCCCAATATTGCTCTATCAATCACTTTCATATGCTTAGGAAAGGGCAGAGTTCTTCCTTTCACCTTCCCACTCATGACGGAAAATTAATTGACCCAGTTCTGTGACGATCTCCTGGGTACTCATGGCTTCTCCCAGTTCAAGAGAGAAGCATTGTGACATGTCCAAAGACCAGGATTCCTTAACAAAGCATCTTCTTTTAATATTATGTACAAAGAGTATATTCCATCTAAAAGGTTTAAAAAAGAAACTGTGTTGGCTAAGGAGAGCAGTAAATGTTGATTTTGAACAGTTTCTCATTTTATTATATAATTCTATTTTATATAGTTTACCCAAGAAAATGAGTCATTTTCTGAAACTCAGATAGAATTTATGAACATTGTGTCTCAACCACCTGAATTTTCTTCCCCTTACCAGAGAGAAAGAAATTGAGCTATGTTCTTTCTTATAGTTCTTTATAAATAGTATGCTATAGAATTTTCTCACATCATCTTCCAAATAAGCTAATGCATTTTAATGACCAGTCATGCTAACATTCTCCTTTGAAATAACAACTTCTGTGAAGTTTTTAGAGTTATGTCAAGATGTATTGACTTTCTGAAGAACTTTTTTCTGCAGTTATGTTTTTCTTGCTTTCATTCCCCTGGTGTTTTTTGTTTCCATTTACAACTAATACAAAGTTTTCATTAGAACATGTGTTCTCACACTATGAGACACACCAAGTGATGTATCATTCCACTTCATTTCGTTCCTGGCATCTGTCTTGGGAACTTTTTTCCTTGTTCTGATCTGTACTAGGCCAGTAGTCAAGATGACTCTTACTCACTTTCTCTGAATTTTCCTGAATCAGGTTTTTCTTTCATTTGCTTGAATGACATTTCCAAAAGAATATTGATAAAGGTTCAAATAGATGGAGCATGGTGAAGGCATGTTTCATAGTTATGAAATGTTTCACCCTTGTTTTTTTAAAATACATTGATTTTTTAATATTGAAATTAAATTTATTCATAGGATCTATTCTGATCACAGTTTTCCCTTCCCAATTTCTCCTACAACCTTCTCACCTCCTCATTTATCCAACTATACTCCTTTCTCTTTATACTTAGAATACAGTCAAAACAACCAACAAACAAAAACCAATCAAGAATACATAAAAGAAAACACATGCACTCACGTGCACGCCTGCATACACACACACACACACACACATTCATCAACAAACAATACCAATGGAAAAACAATGAGCCCATTGTCCACCATGCTGAGGGGGCTAGTGGAGAGCACAAGCAACTTTCAGCTTGGAACTCTCTCCCCCCATTCCTGATCTGTGTGGCCCACCTGGAGTACAGCCAGCAGACCCAGCAGAGGTGAGCTGTACACAAGCTTCAACTACCATTGTCTGCCATCAAGAGGAGGTAAAAATAATATGAAGGTCCTGAGCACCAGTCAACTTAGAGATCTTTTTGTCTACCCCAGAACTGTCTGACCACCAGGCCTGCTAACACCAGAGACAACCAGATAGGTAGAGGTTAGCCTACTAACACAAGCAACATAATCCAGGGCCATATGACACCACCAGAAGCCAGATATTCTACCATGGCAAGCCCTGAAGGCACCATCTCACCTGAAGTGAAAGAAAACAATCTTAAACCTGGGGTTATAAAAATGATAGAATCCTTAAATACCTCAAAGAAATACAGGAAAATACAATCAAACATTTGGAGGAACTGAAAAAAAATCCCTTAAAGAAATATAGGAAAATACAAGCAAATGGGAAAAAGAAATGAATAAAACTGTTCAAGAACTAAAAATGGAAATAGAAACAACAAAGAAAACACAATCTGAGGAAAACCTGGAGATGGAAAACCTAGGGAAGTGAACAGGAACTACAGACATACATATCACCCACAGATTATAAGAGATGCAAAAGATAATCTCAGATGTTGAAGATATGATTGAAAAAATTAATACATCACTCAAAGAAAATGTTAAATCTAAAAAATTCCTGACACAAAACATCCAGAGAAATCTAGGACATTATGAAAAGACCAAACATACAAATAATAGGAATAGAATGGGGAGAAGACTGCCAGCACCAAGGCCCAGAAAATATTTTCAACAAAATCATAGATGAAAACTTTTCTAATGTAAAGAAAGAGATGCCTATGAGCCTACAAGAAGCTTACATAACAGGAGATAGACTGGAAAAGAAAAAAAAATCCTCCCACCACATAATAATCAAAACAGTAAATTTAAATAACAAAGAAAGAATATTAAAATTTGCAAGGGAAAAAGACCAAGTCACATATAAAGCCAGACCTGTCTGAATCACACCTGACATAACACTAGAAACTCCAAAAGCTAGATGGGCCTGGGCAGATAACTTATAGACACTAAGAGGTCACAAATGTCAGTCCCAGCTACTATAACCAGCAAAACTTGTAATCACCATAGAGGGAGAAAACAATATACTTCACTACAAAATTAAATTAAAACAGAACTTAACCTCAAATCCAGCCCTAAAGAAGATACTAGAAGAAAAACTCCAACACGAGGAAGCTAACTACACTCAGAAAAACACAGGAAATTAATAATCCCACATCAGCAAAACCAAAAGAAAAGAAGCGCACACACACGCACTCTACCACCATCAAACTAACAATAATTAACAACCAGTAATAATTAATATCTCTCAATATCAATGCCCTCAACTCCTTAATAAAAAAGATAAGGCTAACAAAATGGATGTGGAAACAGGACCCATCATTCTGCAGCATACAAGAAACACACCACAATAATAAATATAAAAATTACCTCAGAGTAAAGGACTGGAAAAAGTTTTTTTCAAGTAAATGGATCCAAAAAGCAAGCTGGAATGGCCGTTCTGTATCTAATAAAATAGACTTTCAACCAAAATTAATCAAAGAAGATGAGAAAGGACTCTTCATTCTAATTAAAGGAAAAATAAACACCAAGATGATATATCAATTCTGAAAATCTATACTCCAACCACAGTGAGAACATTTATAAAGGAAACATTACTAAAACTTAAATCATACATTGAACCCTACACCTTAATATTGGGAAACTTGAACACCCCACTCTCACCAATGGACAGATCATCAAGACCAAAACTAAATGAATAAATAATGGAGCTAACAGACATCATCTGTCAAACGGACCTAAGATTTCACCCAAACACAAAAGAACATACATTATTCTCAGCACTTCAGGGAACTTTTTCCAAAATTGTCTGTATACTGGATCACAGAGTAAACCTCACCAGATACAAGAATATTGAAATAATTCCTTTTATCTTAGCAGACCACCATGGACTAAAGCTGCAGCTCAACAACAATAGAAACAGCCTACTAACTCATGGAAACTGAACCACTACCTACTCAATGACTACTGGGTCAGAGGAAAAATAAAGATTAAATTAGAGGCTTTCTAGAATTCAATGAAAATGAAAGAACAACCTACCCAAACTTATGGGACACAAGACAGTACTGTAAGAGGAAATCTTACAGCACTAAGTACCTTTATAAAGAAATTGGAGAGTTTTCTTAATAGCAATTTAAAAGCCTGCCTACAAGCTCTAGAACAAAAAGAAGGAAACACACTCAAGAGGAGTAGATGACAGGAGATTATAAAAATTTGGGTTGAAATCAATAACTCCCCTAACAAAGAGAACAATAGAAATAATCAATAAAACCAAAAGCTGGTTCCTTGAGAAAAACAAGATGGACACACCTCTACCCAACTAACTAAAAGGCAAAGCGAGAAAGAGAGAGTATCCAGATTAACAAAATCTAAATGAAAATGGGGGACATAACAACAGACCTTGAGGAAATCCCAAGAATCATTATCTCTTACTTCAAAAGCCTGTATTCTACAAAATTGGAAAAAATAAAGGAAATGGATGATTTTCTTGATAGATTTCAATTACCAAAGCTATGTGAAGATCAGGTCAACAGTTTTAACAGTCCTATATCCTCTAAGAAAATAGAAGCAGTTATCAAAAGTCTCCCAACCAAAAATAAAATAAAATAAAAATAAATATCCAAGACCAGATGGATTTAGTACAGAACTCTTACCAGTCTTTCAAGGAGGAGCTAATATCAATACTCCTCAAATTATTCCACAAAACGGAAACTGAAGGAACAGTGCCAAACTCATTCTATGTAGCCACAGTCACCGTGACACCTGAACCACAGAGAGATTCAACAAAGAAAATTTCAGACAAATCTCACCCATGTACATCGATGCAAAAACACCCAATAAAATACTAAAAATAACGAATACAAGATCAATTCAAAACATCGTCTGAGTGGCAGAGACACAGAGTAGGGTGGGCTTGAGGGCCTGGCCCAGATCTTTTCTCAGGCAACCTGAGATTGCCACCCATGCCAATTCCATATGCACAACTGCACAAGGACACTGCACCCATACCTCAAACAGTGCCTGCTCCCTGCCCTGTACATGTGCATGCCCTGACCTTCAACTCACACTCCCACGCACACACATGCATGCAAGCCAGCACCCAAACCCAAGCATGCACTATGCTCTTCAAAGCACTTGTCCTAGAGCCCCAGCCCCCCTGAGCCATGCCCCTCAAGACAACTGTACCAAAGCCCTCCTTTATTTAGCTGCATCCAAATCCTCAGCACCCATTCTTGAACCCTTGGACATCTCTCATCATCTTGTACACAACTCCAGACCCCAGAGATTGGTGGACCCAGTCTGCAGTACAGGCTCCAGAAACAAAAAGTTAAGGCTACCATAAACCAGATGGCTAGAGGTCAGTGTAAACACACAATCAACAAAAAACAGGACATTGTATCTTCAACAGAATCTTCAAAAATAAAAGGACAGTCTTTGTTTGTTTGTTTGTTTGTTTTATTTTTAAATATTTACTATTAGTTACATTTTATTTATTTATTTATTTATTTATTTATTTATTTATTTATTTTACCAGGCCATAACATAAAACACTTTTAATAGTGAATATGGTAAAGAAAGTCTGAAAAGCACTTTGATAAGGCATTACCAAAAAAAGGTTAAATGAGAGGTGGTTCACAGGTGATGTCCTTAAGTACCACACACTGGGAGACTCAGGATAACAGAAGCTGACTGTCTCATAGTCCTGGAGATCAAAAGCCCAACATCAAGGTGTTGGCACAGTTTTTTAGGATTGTCCCACCGAGAGTCATCTTGGAGTACTGATAGAGACACTTGAGTTCCTGCAACCCAGGGCTTCTAGCTAGGGTGTCCCAGTGACACAGTGCCTAATCACAGAGACCTCTGCTATCCTCTTCTTTTTTTTTTAATTTATTTATTTTTATCTCAATCACAGGTTAGGTACTTTGAATCCCAGGCGTAGCCCCCTCCCTTATTCCCTCCTACCCTCCCACTGCCTCCCTCATCTCCCTCCTCCCCGCCCCCTCCAAGTCCACCAACAGGGGAGGACCTCCTTCCCTTCTATCCAACCCCAGCTTATCCTGTCTCCTCAGGGCTGGCTGCAATGACCTTCCCTGGGAGCTAGCCAGTCTGTCACTCCCCAGCTTGTATGGGGGAGGGTCAAAGAGTCAGCCATCAAGATCTCGACTTAAAAAGTCTCTGTTTCCCTCACTAGGGTCTTCAGTCCTACACCGAGCTATCATGGGCCCCATCTGAGCGGGGGTTCCAGGCCACATCCACACATGGTTCTTGATTGTAGAAACCGTCTCATAGAAGACCCCTGTGCCCCGCTCAGTTTGGTATTTGTGGAGCTGTTGTTCTCCCCAAGTCTTACCAACCTCCCCCAGATCTATCATTACTTCTCGCCCTCTGCCAGAGGCTTGATCGCAAGTCTTAATATCTGCTCTGATACATCACTACATTGACCTCCTCAGAGGACCTCTTTGGCATGCTCCTGTCCTATTGCATGTTTTCTCCTCCACTCAATGTCCATCCCATTCGGTCATTTAAACAAGCATTGATCATCCCAACCTGGGTCCTCCTTCCTGTATATCTTCTGTAGGTGTGTAGATATCCGCTTGACCTTCCTATCCTATAGGTCTATATAAGTGAGTATATACCATATGTTTCTTTCTGCTTTTGGGATACCTCACTTAGGATGATCGTTTCCAGGTCCCAGCATTTGCCTGGGAATTTCATGATTTCTTCCTTTTTAATTGCTGAGTAGTATTCCTCAACTGAGGACATCTGGGTCGTTTCCAGGTTCTGGCTATTACAAATAAAGCAGCCATGAACATGGTTGAGCAAATGTCCTTGTTGTGTACTTGAGCATCTTTTGGATATATGCCTAAGAGTGGTATAGCTGGGTCTTGAAGAATCACTATTCCTAATTGTCTAAGAAAGCGCCCAATTGATTTCCACAGTGGTTGTACAAGTTTGCATTCCCACCAGCAATGGAGGAGGGTTCCTCTTTCTCCACAACCTCTCCAGCATGCATTGTCACTAGAGGTTTTGATCTTAGCTATTCTGGAGGGTGTAAGGTGAAATCTCAGAGTCGTTTTGATTTGTATCTCCCTGGTGGCAAGGACGTTGAGCATTTCTTTAAGTGTTTTTCTGCAATTCTATAATCCTCTACAGTCAGTTCTCTTTTTAGCTCCATACCCCA
>CM053753.1:82891478-82915652 GCA_028658305.1 Pachyuromys duprasi | reverse complement strand
TGGTTCCTGATCTTTTCTCTAAGTTCTCCAGTTCCAGGTTTTTCTCTGTTTGTGTTTTCTTCATAGATTCTAATTCTGTTTTCATGCTTTGTACAGTTTCCTTCAACTGATTGACTGTGTCTCCTATTTTGGTTGTTTCCTCTCTGTCTATCTTTGATTGTTCCTCTATGCGGGCAGTTAATTTCTTCTCCATTTCTTTGAGGGCCTTGTTCATTTTCTCTTTTTGTCTCTCTTCCTGTTCCTCCAATATCTGCATAATCAAAGCTTTAAGATAATTTGCCTGTGTCTCCACTGAAGTAAAATCTCCACTGCTTTTGGGTGTTTCCGGTGGGGTCATGGTGTCCTGATTTTTGTTGGGTGAGTTCTTTCGCCGAATTCTGGGCATTTGTTTATATATAATCAGGGAGCTGTTTGTGCTTTAAGGCTGTACTTCAGTCTGAATCTGTCAATCTCTTTGTCAGGAGTATTCTTCAAGAAGATCAGTGATTTCCGGTGGTTTGTTAGTGTGTGTTGTTCTCAGTTGAACTCTGGTGTGGGCTCTGTGTGCCTGGCTTCATGCTCTGTGCTAGAAGCTGTGAGCAGTGCAGGCTGTTCACCCCTCTGGTCTGGAGTCTTTACTCCTCACTCTGTTCTAGAGACTGAGTGTCCAGGTTTGAGATGTCAGCTGGGGCTGTGTGCTCCGCCCTGGGCTTGCTGCTAAGGGCTCTTCCCTGGAATGGAGATTTGGCGCCTCCTTCTGGGCCAGGAGCTGTGCACCATGGTCTGAGATGATATTTGGGTCACACACAGTGGGTTTGGGTTGGTCTGCATCCGCCGTATGCAGGCCTGTCTGAAATGGTGCCCCAGGCCTTTTCTGTCTGGCCTTTGGACACACACAAGAACTGAGGTTTTTGCTGGTTGATGCGTGCAGCGTTTGCCCTCAGTGTGCACTCTGGTCAAGATCGTCC
Organism: Pachyuromys duprasi; assembly: GCA_028658305.1. Taxonomy (NCBI): domain Eukaryota; kingdom Metazoa; phylum Chordata; class Mammalia; order Rodentia; family Muridae; genus Pachyuromys; species Pachyuromys duprasi. Next base: position 82,914,705 of record CM053753.1, on the reverse strand, counting down.
CCGGATCCTCTCAGTCTGTGGTGGTTCTTGCGATTGGTGAGTGCCTGCTGCACACCCGTGGGTTGAGGCAGAACTCGGGTTCCTTCCAGACCTGCTGGCAGACTCACACACTGACTGAGTTTTTGCTGGGGGAGCGTGAGGCTCGAGTCTGCAGTGTGCAGACTGGTCAAAACGGTCCCCCAACCCACTCAGTCTGGGGTGGTTCTGGTGATCGGTGTGAGCCTGCAGCACACCTGTGGGTTGAAGCAGAACCTGGGTGCAGTGTGTGCTTGCAGTGTGCAGTTCAGTGAAAAAGGTGCCCGGTTCCTCCTCAGACTGCCTGCGAGACTGTGTGATCCAGTCTATAATGGCGGGTGTGGGCGTCCAGTGTGGCTGCTTATTCAGATCAGAGATGTGTGCTGCTGGTCACCTGGAGATTTTTCCAGGTAATAACTGGGTGTCCCTATGGTTTTCCCACTTGATTTTCTCTGCGTAGGAGTTCCACTCACCTGGCAATCACAACTGCTGGCATTTTAGGTCCCAGAGTTCAGTCTCCTGGTTGCTGCATTGTTTCTGCTGTCCTACTCCTTAGACACAGTGTTCTCTCGTGGCAGCCATCTTGGATTCCCTGATAAAGTATGTTTTAGTCATATCTTAGGTCCAGTTCATCTCTCCTCATGGTTCCAAGTCATCTCTTGCTGATCTCTCCAATATATAGCTTTTAATGCTATGTTGCTACTACAGTATATATTCATGTTACAACTTCTTAAAATACAAGGTTAAATTGAAGAGAACTAAAAAATTCAAAATCTGTTTCCTGGGTTTACTTAATGCCTTTGATATTTTGTTATTGGTTTAATGTAATGCTTCGTTCTGGAGCAACTTTAGTATTTTAAATGTAAGGTGGAAATGCAAAATCTTATTGTATACAAATAACAATAACTCAGTGGATTACTTACAGAAAAATGTAAAAACAAGTGTATAATTTCTTAGATATGGCAGCACCATGTAATATATACCTATATGTACTTATTCGTTTTATATTTAAACTGTTAATAAATAACTGAATCCTACTTTAAAAAAATGAAGGAAATCAATTCCTTAGGTAGAAATATCTTCAAATTTTCCTGCTTCCTCATGCTCTGAAGCTAATTATGTTGCAAATGTTTTCCCGGGAAGACAATTTACGATAACATATATATTAAGATTACAGCGAGGCAAATAGCATATGTTAACATCTTTCTAAGAATATTTTATTGGAGGAGCATTTACATTTTTTTTGGAAAAATGTGAAAAATTTAATGTAAAGATCAATAATAGGTAAAATTAAGCATACAGCATAGGCTTTGTTTCCTGTTCTTCTGTATTCAATTCAGAGCCCTCTGATGATGTTTAGTCAAAGGGTAGGCTGGGAGTTGCTTACATTCACCACTCATTCGCTGCACAATTGTCTAGCTTTCTTTGGGATCTGTCTTTTGAAAGGTAGCGAGGTAAGCACAAAGAAACAGTGTGTAAGCTACAAAGAAATACTTCATTTAATGAGGTCCAAGGGAAAAAAGGCTTTGCAAGTAGTAACTCATGTAATTTAGAATGTTGCAAGTATCTACCTTCTTCCATTAATTAGAAAACTCATTTTCAAGACATTTACCCAAATAGTTTTATTCTCAGACATGTTAATAGTTCCAGTTTGCAATATGGTTGTACCCACTCGCATATGCACACACACACACACACACACATACACACACACACACACACACACAAACACACACACACTGAATGAATGATATGCCCAACACATAAAAATGGATATATTTGTATATTTTCACATCTCATTAATTAAGGAATTTTAGTATTTACATAATTCTGACTATGTTCAATCTATTTTTGATTCAAGTTTGAAATTGTTCCAGAACTTATAAAAAGCTTATTCATTCATATATCTCCATCTTCATCAATATCTATATCCTTAAAATACTCCTTTTTTCTTTAAAATGCAGGGCAATGTCTTGAATTAAAGTCAATGTTTTGGAGCTATGAGCCTAACTTATTTGTATTTGTATTTCACTACACTGAAAGTTATCAACATTCTTTAAAAACCAACTTTGTTTTGGTGGCATACAAAAGAAGTTGATATAATATTCAGACTATAACATTATTTAATGGTAAAGATTTTTATTTACATCAAAGAATATATAGATTATTTCAAAAGAAACTTATATTGCACATATATTCTTGTATATGTGATTGTACATATAATAACAACTATTGAAATATAAACATTATGAAGTGGTTATGTTCTGGACTGACTCAAAAGTATATTAGCTTCAAATACTGAAAAACTTTAAATAGTTTTATTAAGAAAGAAAAATAACGTTTTAAAGACTATTATAGTTTTCATAAGGCATCATAGTGCAAACTATCTTATGTCCAGTAATATAGAGTAAAACATGCTTATGAAATAAGCATGATGGTTATGAAATGTACAGGTGCTGTAAAAGTATTCATATTCAGTCCTAAAATGGTTAACGAACCAGCGAAGAATCAGAATACTAAAACAACCATTATTGTCTTAGTAATTGTCAGAAGACTGCAAGTGGTATTATTTTAATTTGTAGAGTTGCTACAATATGACTTTAAGAGTGAACATTTCATTGGTTCTTTTAATAAACAGCAAAGAAGGCACTGAAGTTTTGACTAAATAAAGAAATTAAACCAATGTAAACTAGAGGATTGGGGCAAATTAACAGAGTGTACGATTTCAAAATGCAGCTCTACTGAGCAGCTTGCTTTTATGATGCTTAGACAGTTTTGAGAGTAGAACTCTGTGCAACAGAACTGTTACCTAATGTAGGTTCTGAAACATGCAACACACGTGTCTCTTTGCTCTAATTCTTCCCTTGTTGCTTATCGAAAATGAGCAGATAAGATGCTTGAAAACAAGGCCCAGTCTTAACTGTCTCATTTCCTGTCAAGACCTGTTCATTTAGTAACATAATACATTATGGGAAGATGTAGTAGTTTGAGTAAGAATGGCCCCCATATGCTCATAGATTTAAATATTTGGTCACCAGGGAGTGACACTGCTTGAAAGGATTAGGTAGTATGGTGTTATTGGAAGAGGTACACTACTGAAAGTCAGCTTTGAGGTTTTTAAAAGACCAAGCCTGGCTCAGTGGCTCTCTCTTCTCCTTCTCTCTGCAGACTCAGATGTACAACTCTCAGCTACATGTCTGTCAGAAACAATAAGCTAGCTTCAATTAAATTCTTTGCTTCATAAATAATTTGCTTTACAATAGTTTCTGTGATCTTGATGTCTCTTCACAGCAATAGAAACACTCACCAAGACAGGGGAGAAGATTTAATTTTATAAGTAAATGATTTCCACAGGTTTCCAGTGTCTGATATGTTCGGACAATTTAAACATGTCCATTTAACAGTGAAATTTTTAGTTTAAACATGTTTTTATTGTTGTGGCTAATTTCCCTGTGTGCCGAGATTACTTCTTACTGAATTGCATGTGAACCATTGAAAATAATTTCTAAAACCAAAGAACAGCTAGAAAAACGCCGAGGCTGTGTGTTTATATGACAATTTTTTTTAAAACTTCATTTAGGTCTTTTCTTAGTAATACGTAGTCTCTTATTTCAAAGAGTTTCTGTCAACAAATAAGAGCAAAACCTTATATTCTCTTCTAAACTTCTGAGGCCCTTCCAGTAACATTCAATTAATGAAGTCTGAGCTAATATATTTTTCATGTATATTAAACATTTACAAAACTATGATCTTATTTTAATACCTAAAACAATGCAAGTTCAAAACCATTCACTACTATCCAGCTTTAGTATTAACCTCAACACATTAGAAGTGACATAATTCTGTCTGGAAAAAAAAGTGTGAAATATTATTTCTGTTCCTGTAGAAGAAATGTGGATTTTCTGTTCAGCTATATACATACTGTATTTCTTGATGTGCCTTTGTATTATTTGTTTTGTCAAAGTACTACTTTTTGGTTTTTTTTCTTTCGTTTTTTTAATTATGTTCATTTATTATAAGTTATTCAATTTGTATGCAGGCTGTGGCCCCCTCCTCAAATCCTTCCAATCCCACCCTCCATTCTTCTTCTTCCCTATGCCTCTCCTCTAGTCCACTGATAGGGGAGGTCCTCCTCCCTTTCCCTCTGACCCTAGCCTATCAGGTCTCATCATGACTGGCTACACTGTCTTCCTCTGTGGCCTGGCATGGCTGTACCCGCAAGGGGGAGGTGATCAGAGAGCCTGTTACTGAGTTCATGCAAGAGAAAGCCCCTGCTCCCCACTTGGATCCTGAGTCTATGGGCTATATCTGAGCTATGGGGTTTTAGGTCCTCTCCATGCATGGTCCTTGGTTGTGGTAGCAGTCTCTGCAGGGACCCCAGGCCTCAGTGTTTTGCTTTTTTCATTTTGACTCTGTTTTAGTTTTTCACCACCTTTCACTATTTATGAAAATATTTGTAATATTGTGCCTTTCACTTATGTAAAATTTTGCATGTATTTTAAATGTTTCTCTTTCTTAATTTCTCTCTCATTCCCTCTCCCCTACCTGCCTTTTCATTCATTCCTTTGTTCCTCCCTCTGTCTACAATATAGCATTTCACTTACATGCAGTTATGTAGATTAATTTTTTTTACTCTGTACTTTTTCTTTAGTACTTTTCATATACTGCCTCCAGTCTCACTGATGTCTTAGTGATATATAAGCTAATGATAGTATAGAGGGTTATATAGAGTGTATAAAGTATAGAGGGTTGTGTTTTCTTTAGTCTCTATTTCATTTCCAGAATATTGTTGGTTGTTTATCATCCCATTTTACCTGAAAACATTTATCTTATCACATATACCACTCCTTTTAGGCATTTTAATAATGGTAATTAAAATTTCACTTAGTGTTGAGATCTTCAAATCTATCCAGTATATTGTTTTGTAGGTTAAAGATGACTTACATTTCCTATTTTAAAATTTACTACAATTTATCCACTTTGTATCACCACTGTAGGCCCTTTTTCCAACCTGTCTCATCCACCCTCCCTCTTTTCTCCCTATGCCCTTTCCCTAGTCCTCTGATAGTGGAGCACCTCCTCCCTTCCATCTGACCCTAGCCTATAAAGTCTCATCAGGACTGGCTGCATCATCTTCCTCTGTGGCCTGGTAAGGTTGCACCCCTTATGGGTAGGTGATCAAAGAGCCAGTCACTGAGTTAATGTCAGAGACAGCCCCTGCTCCCCTTACTAGGGAACTCACTTGGAGACTGAGAAGCTTATGGGCTTCCTCTGGGTAGGGGGCTCTAGGTCCTCTCCAAGCATGGTCCTTCGTTGGAGTATCTGTCTCTTCAGGCCCCCTGGGCCCAGGTTTATTGGCTCTCTTGTTCTCCTTGTGGCATTCCTGTCTACTCCAGCTCCATCTTCCTTTTCTTTTGTAAGGTTTCCTGCACTCTGCCCAATATTTGGCTATAAGTCTGAGTATCTCTTCCCTCATGGGTAGAGTATTTCAGAGTGCCCCTGAAAGAAGCTTTCTGTCCTGTTCCTTGTCTTCTCCTACTTCAGATGTCTGTTCTGTTTGTTCTTCTGAGTGAGGTTTCAGCCTCTTCTCTAGGGTCCTCCTTGTTTAGATTTTCTTTATTTTTCGTGATTCTTAAATTTTGTTGTTAGCATGTATGTGTGTGATGTGTATGCCTAAGTGCATGCTAGTGTGTGTGTGTGTGTGAGTGTGCATGTGTGTGTGTGTGTGTGTGTGTACTGAGGGATTAAAGTCTTGTACACACATGGGCCATGGGAGTGTTAGTGGAAGTAAGAGGACAACTTTGGGTGAAGGAAGTTGCTGCCTTTACAGATTGTTGCGTAAAGTCTAAAAACCATGAATCAAAGAATGTTCCTCGACACTGGAAAAGAAAAAGGAAACTTGATCTTCTGAGGATTCTGACAGGAAAGCAGTTCTGCAGGCGCTTTGACTTTCCTTTTTCTTTTTTTCCTATTCTTTTCTTTTTTCCTTTTTCCTTTTTTTTTCTTTTTGAGACATGGTTTTCCTACATAGCTCTACCTCTCTTGGAGCTTACTCTGTAGATGAGGCTGCCCTCAGTCTCAGAGACCTGCCTGCCTCTGCCTCCTGAATGCTGGGTTAAAGGTGTATACCACCACCCCCTGCCTTGGTTTTCATTTTTGAGGCCTCAGTAGGGCTACTGGTCTACAGACATGAGACTTCAAGTGTGGGTATTTTGAAGGAGTAGAAGTAACATAGTACTGTAAGGAATGCAAGATTCTACATGATTATCTTTCTTGTGTTTTCAATTTAATCTTGTTCCTTAGGCTTTGACAACAAGGCCTTCAATGCTTTTTCTTCCCCAATACTTTAGGATCTGTGAACATCAGATGGAAAGATACTAATCAGGACTACATCATGTAATAACATAGGAGCTGCAGTCTTTTTGCAGCTAAATGATAAAGGTCATTGATAGTTTAAGTACTAGAATAAGCATAGTCAGGGAAATAAAGACTAAAGACTAGTACCCATGCACTGCCAACTGCCAAGAGCTAATGATCTGTAGTTTTTCACAATCACATTGCAAGAGTGCAACAGGTTGGCGTATTGAACTCTGATTAACACATAGAAACATTGGTGAACTGTTTCTGGGAACTTGGATTATAAAGACTATAGCTCCAGTGGCTTAGAGACAATTTAAATCATTCAGGTATGTCAGCTACGTATTTGAAGTAAGAGTGTCAGAATGTTTGGGTTAAGTCAAGGGTTCTTTTCTGGGCATTAGCATACTGACTTCAACATAGAGGTAAAAAATATAAAATATCTTTCATTGAGCATGTCATTTCCAGATGTTCATTTTATGACTTAACTTTCTCAGAGGCCCAACCTCCCAATACTATACCACAATGAATTAGTATTTCAACATAGGGTTTATTTTTGTAGCTGTATAAATATTTATACCAATGAACAGCTATTCCAAATAAAGAATTAAAAGACTATGAACACATAGGTGATTTTAATATCATCCATGATTTTCAGTGAAGCCTGAACATGAGGTAAAGATAGTCCTTTTTCTTCCTTTTACCAAAGGAAGTTTAGGAATATAAACCAGAATAAACATGGAAAATCAAATGAGAGTTCATCACAAAGTGTCACCAGAATCTTGGTGAAGAGAATCTGGGATTAGAGAAAAAATAAATTAAATATAACTAGAGGAAAAACTCAGCATGAAACTTACTGCAAATATCAAAATAAAGATCATTAAAAATAAAAACTATAACTAGCTAGGTCCTGTGGTGCATGCCTATAATCCCAGCACTCAGGGAGGCATAGGCAAGGCAGATCTCTGTGAGTTTGAGGCCAGCCTGTCCACAAAGTAAATACAGAACAGCCAAGGCTTCACAGAGAAACCCTGTCTTGAAACAAACAAACAAAAACCAAATAACAACAACAAAAACCTGTAACTGAATTAAATTGATTCTATTTGTTACAAGAAATCTGTATGTTTGTGGTTAATGAACTTACTGTGTTTTATATTATTATATCATGTTATATTAATTATATTATTATTATTAATATTATTATTATATTATATGTATTCCCCCAAACTGGTAGTCTTAAAAGGTGGGTATTTTACAAAATGAAAGTGGGGACAGTGTCCTTCTAATAGAAACCATAAAGAATTTCTTTTCTCCTGCTTCCATGTGAGGGTGCAGAAAAAAACAAACACTTTGAAGCAGAAAGCAACGCACATTAGGTATTGAGTCTTCGAGCACATTGAATTAGATTTCTCAATGTCAGAAAATACGAGAAATACCTTTGAACTGTTTATAAATCACCCAGCTAATGCACTTGCTCAGACCAGAAGCCATTTCACTCTTGACTTTGTTAGTTACCGCGTAGAGAAGTTAATAATAATGCTGAAAACCAGAACGTTTAGTAGTTGAGATTTTATGTCTAATAAATTGACCAGAGTTTCAGGTAAACATCCATTCAGTGATGAAGACCATAATTAGCATCAAATGGCTTTCTTAACTTAGATTGTAAAGTAAACCCCTTAATTGATTCCTTCAAATGTTTGAATAATTTAACTTTGTCTTCTACATGCTCTGATTTTATGCTCTTAAGGAAAAAAAATTGTTTGGCAAGATGAACTATTGAAAGCTGTGTTAATTTTATTGTAATCTTTAATGCTTTAGAAGATACCTACATTTATGTTTTTCTCTGTAACTTGGGGGTTTTATGAATATGTGTCTATATTTCCACATATATTGAAAGACTATACCAATCATTAATGATGAATCACAATAGTAGCTGAACATGATACCTATATATGATACCTAATATCTTGATGAACCAAGAATTCTCAGCTCTGCTAGGCTGGCTAGCAATAAAGCTCTAGGGATTTGCCTGTCTCCACCCCCAGTGACAAGATTAAAAACATATGTAGCTATTTTTTTCAGTTTTATGGAAGGTATGATTTAAATTCAGTTCTTCATGCTTGCAGACCATGAGTTCTTACTCATTGAAGCATTATAAATGTTTTAATAATAATTTTATTGGGGTAACAATTGTCTGACTATTAACATGTAACATAAACATGCATTTCATATATTAATTTTTGATGTTTGCCTTTTTAAAATTAAATTTATATTTTTTATATTAGTTAGAGATTATTTACTTGGTATCCCAGCTGTAGGCCCCTCCCTCATTCCCTCCCAATACCACCCTCCCTCCCTCATCTCCTCCCTGCCCCTCTCTAAGTGCACTGCTAGGGGAGGTCCTCCTCCCCTTCCATCTGACACTCATCAGGACTGGCTGCATTGTCGTCCTCTGTGGCCTAGCAAGGCTGTTCCTCCCTCAGTGGGAGGTGGTCAAAGAGCCAGCCACTGAGTTCATGTCAGAAATAGTTCTTGTTCCCCTTACTAGGATCCCACTTGGTGAATGAGCTGCCATGGGCTACATCCAAGCAAGGGTTCTAGATTATATCCATATATGGTCCTTGGTTGGAGATACTATCTCAGAGAAGACCCTTGTGCCCAGATATATTTGGTCCTTGTGGAGCTCCTGTCCTCTCCAGGTCATATTAACTCCCCCTTCTTTCACATGATTCCCTGCACTATGCCCAAGATTTGGATATGAGTCTCAGCATCTGCTTTGATACACTGCTGGAAAGAGTCTTTCAGAGATCATCTGTGTTAGGCTCCTGTCCTGTTACTTGTTTTCTCCTACTTCCAATGTCCATCACATTTGTCTTTGTTTTTAAAGTAATTTATTTATTTTGATATTAATCACAGGTTACATACTTTGTATCTTAGCAGTAGTCCCCTCTCTCATTCCCTCTCACTCTCCCCATCCCTCCCTTATCTCCTCCCTGCCCACCTCCAAGTCCACTGATAGGGGAAGACTTCTTCCCATTCCATATGACCCTAACTTATCATGTCTCTTCAGGGCTGGCTGTAATGTCCTCTTCTGGGATCTAGCTAGGATGCTCCTCCCTTGGGGCAGGTGGGGGTGGGTAACTGTCGACAAACCAGTCATTGAGTTCATGACAGAAATAGTCTCTGTTCCCCTTACTAGGGTATCCAGTTGGATTCTGAGCTACCATGGGCCACATCTGAGCAAGGGTTCTAGTTTATACCTATACATGGTCCTTGGTTGTAGAAACAGTCTCATAGAAGACCCCTGTGCCCTGAACTGTTTGGTCTTTGTGGAGTTCTTGTCCTCTCCAAGTCTTACTAACTCCCCCATTTTTCATATGATTACCTGCACTCCTCTGCCTAAGGCTTGGTTGTGAGTCTTATTATCTACGTTGATACATTGCTAGTTCGAGTCTTTCAGAGGCCCTCTGTGGTAGGCTCCTGTCCTGTTGCTTGTTTTCTTCTACATTCAATATCCATCTCTTTTGTCCATTTAACTGATGATTGATCATCCCACCCTGGGTACTCCTTCTTGCTTATCTTCCCTAGGTGCATAGATTTCAGCATGTCCATTCTATCCTATAAGTCTATATAGGTGAGTATATACCAAGTGTTTCTTTCTGCTTTTGGGATACCTCACTCAGGATGATCATTTCTAGGTCCCACAATTTGCCTGCGAATTTCATGATTTCCTCATTTTTAATTGCTGTGTAGTATTTCTTTGTGTAAAAGTACCATAATTTCTGTATCTGTTCCTCTACTGAGGGACATCTGGGTTGTTTCCAGGTTCTGGCTATTATGAATAAAGCTGCTATGAACATGGTTGAGCAAATGTTCTTGTTGTGTACTTGAGCATCTTGTGCCTAAGAGTGGTATAGCAGGGTCTTGAGAAATCACAATTCCTAATTGTCTAAAAAAGCGCCAAATTGATATCCAGAGTGGTTGTACAAGTCTGCATTCCCACCAACAATGGAGGAGAGTTCCTTTTTCTCCACAACCTCTCCAGCATGTGTTGTCACTCGAGTTCTGTTTGCCTTATTTTAAGTGCTCATTTGTGTCTTGATTATTTTCTAAAATTACTTTAAATTTTGTGTGTTTCACACACAAACATTATACCTAAAATAATGAGTCATAGAAATTGCTTTAGCATTTTATGAGGAGTTAATCTTACATTAAATATGTGAGGTTGTCCAGGAAGATTTTTCAGGATTGTTTTATCCTAGATTTTTGAATTTCATTTGACTGTTGTATAACAAGGTGATTAAACCTTCATAAGTATGAGGACAGCATTTTTTTGTGTGGTTCCTCAGGGGTGCCTTTCCTGCATGGCTTCCTCAAGATAATGGCAAATGTCTCAACAATGACACCTGGCATTGCCCTACTTACCCAGAGGGCACATGACATGAGAGTATTCTAATTAGGAGTCTTTCAATTTTTTTTTTGGAGATAATTTCTCATTTCAGGTTGATTCTATTTCCATGTTCCAGGTACTATGATTCTTTCCCTCTAACAGTACTAAGCTTTTACTGTTGGTTAGTAATGTTTATCCTTGCATGTTGGTTAAAAAATAATTCCTCTGATTTCTTCATTTGAAACCTACAATATCTACCTGCTTTTAAAGGCATGATAATTTGATCGTGTGTTGCAGAGATCTCTGCTATATTTTCTGGCCTTCCTACACTTGAATATGCATAGGTGTGGATTTATTGAGTTATTTCTCACTAACATTAAATTTTTATGGTCTCTAAAATAGTCTTCAATGATCAATTACTGAAACTCCATGTTTTTTTCTTTTACATATTCAGATTACTGATCTAACACTTTTTTCTTATCAAAACAGCCTCTTGTTACAGAACTTTTACAGTTCATTGCATTGTATTCAAGCTGTAATTTTGCCTAGACCTAGGTTAGTCCCAGCGTTTTGTCAGAAGCATTCATCTGATGATGATGAAAGTATTGGATTCGGAAACCAGACGATGTGGGTCCAATTATGTTTCTTTTGGTGACCTTGGAGCACCTTCAATCAGCCTCAATTTCAATGTGTAAGAACCTTGTCTGAAAGTCCCTGTCCAGCCTACTTCACAAAGGCAGGTACACAGGCAAGCACATCATAGAGAACACACAGCATAGCCAAAGGCAGACCATTCTTATTAAAACTACATTCTGTAAAGCACAGATACATGAAAAGTTTCTGAGAAATGTGGGAAAAAATCTGTTGAGGTCACATCTTGCAAACTTAAGCATTTTTGGAGGTTTACAGTTATCCTAGGGAAACTATTGTGCCCTTTATTTAGTTGGATGTTACAGTGCATGGGAAAGCTACTGCTTTTGTAGCATTTTTTATTGTAGAAATGGATAATCCCTATGTCATTCCCTAAGGGAGTAGGAGGCTATCAAAAGCTCTTCCCACACAACTCTCTCCAGCTGAGTTGATACACATACCTTTTCAGTTCAATGTCAAGCTCCCATTGAACTCTGTGTCAGTTGAACAGCAACTCAAATTTCTCGTGCCTTTTATCCCCAGTCTGCAGACTGATGCTGCCATCTTCTCACTTGCTGGGATTTCACTTCCTAGGTGCAGGGCTAGAATTTGACACAAAGTTAGAAAACATTGTATGTTCGTTTTTACCAGCAGGTTTGTCTTTAATATTTCATTTCATTGTTAGATTATGTTAAACTAGAAGTGGTAGAAAAGAAAGAATTAAAAAGGGCTTCAGAGTTTCTTCAATATAGGGATTAGGAAGGGAGACTATCTTTCAAATTTCACACACTTGTGTTTTTTAGTATTATATTTAATAATTATAATGGCTTTAAAGAAGAATAACTATAATAAAGCTTTTTGTGATGCTCTAACTGGCAATGGCTTCTTTCTTTTTCTAGGAAATTTACTTGGAATTTAAGTACTTGTTAACGTAGTATTAATACTGAACTTGAGTACTCATTGAGCTTCCTCCAAATCTAACTTCTGCCCTAAAAAATAGATCTAGTATTGTCTGATAAAAATTTGTTAACACTAATTGAGAAAAAACAAAAGAAATATTTTATATGAGCATAAAAGACATAAGATTCACCATAATATCTTCAAAATATAGAGAAAACTTCCAAACAAAAATGTCAGATATTAGACTGTCCTTAAAGTAATGGAAATAATGTAATTTGCTCTTAGAATGAATTCTGTAGATTAACACAATATATAGTTATAAATTTTCAGTATTTTATCACTTAGTTATTGAGCCAGATCTTTATTAGGTAAAGATCGATGTAGACTGAAGTAATAAAAGTTCTCCCAAGATTTGGTGTGAGGCTTAAGTGAATAGTATATCTTGTAGGTAGTGTAATGAAAGAACTTGGTAAATAGAGTGATGGTCACTTATGTATGAGCATCCAATAGAAGATCCAAAAGGGACAGCAAGGGTATGACCCTAAGATAAGTAAAAGTACTGTTTACACATAATCTACATATCTTTGCATATATAAGATCAATTATACTGAAGAAAATATTCTAAGGACATTACATTTAATACGAGAAATGCAAAATTTGAAAAATTTAAATAATCTAACACTGTCAGAAATTACCTAGACTTTTCTCAAATAAAAAGTAGTGTCAGGGATGGGCTCAAGAGATGCCTCTTCCATTCAATGTCCATCCCATTTTATCATATAAACGAGCGTTGATCATACCAACCTGGGTCCTCCTTCCTGTTTATCTTCCCTAGGTGTATAGATTTCAACCTGACCTCTCTATCCTATAGGTCTATATAAGTGAGTATATACCATATGTTTCTTTCTGCTTTTGGGATAACTCACTTAGGATGATCGTTTCCAGGTCCCACCATTTGCCTGCGAATTTCATGATTTCCTTTTTAATTGCTGAGTAGTATGTCATTGTGTAAAAGTACCATAATTTCTGTATCTATTCCTCAACTGAGGGACATCTGGGTTGTTTCCAGGTTCTGGCTATTACAAATAAAGCAGCCATCAAGTTCAAGACTGAAACAGTCCCTGTTTCCCTTACTAGGGTCTTCAGTTCGACACTGAGCTATCATGGGCCACATTGAACCTCCCCCATACATGCCAGGGAGTAACAGCCTGGCTAGATCCCAGGGGAGGACATTGCAGCCAGCCCTGAGGAGACAAGATGAGCTGGGGTTGGATGGAAGGGAAGGAGGTCCTCCCCTGTTGGTGGACTTGGAGGGGGCGGGGAGGAGATGAGGGTGGGTTGGGGAAAGTGGGAGGGAATGAGGGAGGGGGCTACTCATGGGATGCAAAAAAACCAACCAGTGATTGATATTAAAAAAATAAATAAAGCAGCTATGAACATAGTTGAGCAAATGTCCTTGTACTTGAGCATCTTTTGGATATATGCCTAAGAGTGGTATAGCTGGGTCTTGAGGAATCACTATTCCTAATTGTCTAAGAAAGTGCCAAATTGATTTCCAGAGTGGTTGTACAAGTTTGCATTCTCACCAGCAATGGAGGAGGGTTCCTCTTTCTCCACAACCTCTCCAGCATGTGTTGACACTTGAGTTTTTGATCTTAGCCATTCCGGTGGGTTTAAGGTGAAATTTCAGGGTCCTTTTCATTTGCATCTCCCTGATAGCTAATGACGTTGAACATTTCTTTAAGTGTTTTTCTGACATTCTATAGTCCTCTACAGTGAGTTCTCTTTTTAGCTCCATACCCCATTTTTAAATTGGATTACTTGATTTGTTGCTTTTTAACTTCTTGAATTCTTTATATATATACTGGATATTAGCCCTCTGTCAGAAGTAGGATTGGTAATGATTCTTTCCCAATCTGTAGGCTGTCGTTTTGTTTTGATGACAGTGTCTTTTGCTTGATAGAAGCTTTTCATTTTCATGAGGTCCCATGTATTTATTGTTGATCTTAGAGCCTGTGCTGTTGGTGTTCTATTCAGGAAGTAGTCTCCTGTGCCAATGAGTTCTAGGGTCTTCCCCACTTTTTCTTCTAACTGGTTTACTGACACTGAATGAAGGAGAAAACAAGAAACAGGACAGGAGCATACAAAAGAGGGCCTCTGAAAGAATCAATTTAGCAATGTATCAAAGCAGATATTAAGACTCACAACCAAGCCTTCAGCAGAGGGAGGGAAATAATAATAAAAATAGGGGAAGTTAGTAAGACTTGGGGAGAACAAGAGCTCCACAATGACCAAATTGAGCAGGGCACAGGGGTCTTTTATGAGACAGTTTCTCCAACCAAGGACCATGTATGGATATGGCCTAGAACCCCAGCTCAGATGTGGCCCATGGTAGCTCGGTGTCCAACTGAAGACCCTAGTAAGGGGAACAGGGACTGTTTCTGTCATGAAGTCAAAGGCTGGCTCTTTGACCCTCCCCCATAAACGCCAGGGAGTAACAGCCTGGCTAGATCCCAGGGGAGGACATTACAGCCAGCCCTGAGGAGACAAGATGAACTGGGGTCAGATGAAAGGGGAGGAGGTCCTCCCCGTTGGTGGACTTGGAGGGGGCAAGGAGGAGATGAGGGAGGGATGGGGAGAGTGGGAGGGAATGAAGGAGGGGGCTACGCCTGGGATGCAAAATACCTAACCTGTGATTAATATAAAAATATATAAATTACATTTATAAAGAAAAGAAAGTGAATAAATAACATAAGAAAAAAAAAAAAAGAGATGGCTCATCAGTTGAAAGCCAAGGTTGCTATTCCCAGGGAGCCAGGTTCAATTCCCAGCAACCACAGAGCTCACAATTGTCTATGAAAGGAGATCTGACACCCTCACACACACACACACAGGCAGGAGGACTATCAATGTACATAAAGTAAAAATACAAATAGATAAATCATTTAACAATAATTCCTGTGAATGATGAACAGATGTATTAAGTTGGGAGTCTCAGTTATGAGTCTATGCTACCTATTTATATTTGGAGAGATGATATTGAATACTGAAGTAGAAACAAATAAAAATGACTAACTTCTAGGCACAAAGAGACATATTATTGAACACTCAATAACAGCATACCACAAACAGAAATTGGAAAGAATCACACTCTGTCATCAGAATCCATTTAACTCTTTTAAACTTAGAAAAATAAATAAATAATAAATAAATAAATATTAATCACTATACAAAGTAAATGAGTCATTCAATGGAAAGATGAAACTAGGTATGTATTTACCTAAGAGAAAGACAATTTTCATTGTTTGTTTTTAGTTTTGCAACACTGATTTTAGAAGTATGCAGAATTTATCTACCTGATTTCTCAGCTTCAGCTTGTTAAGCTCTCATTGTCTGTCTTGCTGAAACAGATCTCAACATAGGCTCCTCAAAAGTTGGGGTCTGGATATGTTTTTTCAAAATTGTTCTATACTAGACCTACTTCTGAAAGCAGTTGTCAAATCAAACACAGCTGCTTTGGCTCCAAGCTGTTGAAAACAAAAAGACTAAGATGAGAAAAGAACGGTTGACCCAGCTCAGTACTGCACTGTAGGAAGCTGCACATGTCAGTCATATCGCTGCAGAATTCTTCTGGGAGCAGATGAAATATGAAAGATGGGGAGGAAAAAAAAATAAGCACTGAAGCTCAGGGAAGGACGTAAGACCATGGAAAGAAAAGAAAGCCCAGCGGAAAACAAAAGGCAGGCACAGCACAATAGAAAAGACCAAATTTATTTTCATATAGTAGAAATCTCAAGTGTGCAAACCCCTTCCTTTCAAGTTGATCACCTCAAGGCCACATTGGTTCACAGAAGCAACTCCAAAGCACAGGAGAGCAGCAACAGCATTTGATGAGGGAACAGGATCAATGAAGACAAGCTGGTTTAACTTTGAAGAATTATTAACCACCTGAAAAGTCAAAATGCTTAAGAAACAAGGGAGGGTAAGTCAAAGAGGAGAGTGTGAAAGTTTTATTTTTAAATCCAGTTGACATGCCAGTTTACCCAGTCAAGAGCTAAGTGAGTAGCTTAATATCTTGGGAACTTTCCTATGAAGTACGGTGAAACAAGAATTGAAAGGGCTTGCCAGCTCTGTTGCTATTCACATACTTTAAAATTCCTGATTACCCAAAGGCATCCTTTTACTTTTTATAATCTGATGATCTTTGTTCAACTTTGCTAAAAAAAATTAATATCACTCTGAAAGTCATGCTGATTCTAGCTGACATTGTAAAAAGCAATCTTTTCTGGTAAGTAGAACCTAAGTTATATTAGAATGGGGGTCTCATGAAACTGGATATTGGCTACTTCTGGGAAAAAAACTCTATACCCTCTACCAATGTGTGAATTTTAGATCTGAATATGATTTACTCAAAGTAACCTACCACCAAGACTGTATCTTCTTATTTAGCTCAACGTACTATAACACAACTGAATTTAAAACTCTTTTATTAATTACAATGTATTCACATTGTATCAGAGATGTAGCTCCCTCCATCATGCCCTTCCAATTCCAACCTCCTTCCCTCATCTCCTCTCATTCCCCTCCCAATTCCAACCTCCCTCCCTCATCTCCTCTCATTCCCCTCTCAATTCCAACCTCCCTCCCTCATCTCCTCTCATTCCCCTCTCCAAACCCACTAGTAGGGGAGAACCTCTTCCCCTTCCTTCTGACCCTGGCCTATCAGATCTCCTCAGAACTGGCTGCATTGTCTTCCTCTGTGGCCTAGTAAGGCTGCCCCCACCTCAGGGGGAGGTGACAAAGAGCCAGCCACTGACTTTATGTCAAAGACAGCTCTGGTTCCCCCTTACTGGGGAAGCCCCTTGCTGACTGAGCTGCCATGAGCTACATAAACACAATTAAAGTTAACGTCTCTGAAAAATAAAATAGATAAAATGCCATAGAAATGTTGTCCATATCAACAAAAATACTGCCCCTCTCTCTTCTTTCTTTTCCTCTTCTTGTTTTTTCCTTCTTCTTCCCCTTCCTCACTCTATTCTTTTCCTCATGATCTTTCATTTCCTGTAGACGAATAAATAATATGTATTATCCATTATTTTATCTGTTCCTGAAAAATTATTTGAATAATCTCCCAGTATTCTTTTGAGTCCTCTGAGATATTTTCCTATCATAATCATATAAAGTTCTTGGAACCTCATGTACTGTCAACTTTACCTATATATTATCTATATTTACCTCTATATTAACTCTTTCAAAGTGCAGTATATTTACTATGTAGGCACTTCACTTATGCTTTAGTAATTTACATATATCTTAACATTTGCATTCTAATGAGTGATATTATTTTCTTCATGGGTCATCCATAAGATACTTGTTTCCCATATGGTTGGAGAATTTTCCCTCTTCCTCAGTTAGGCCATATCTTTGTCTTTATTATTTTCCCCAAATTACTTACATATCTGGTATTGAAATAAATACCAATAGATCAATAAAATGACATATTATCAATCCACTTTTAACTAATACTCCACATTTTTTTTACCTCCTCTGCCTCAGGATATTCTCCATTAGATTTTCTTGTGTCAAATAAACTCCATCCACAAAATGATTGCTTTCTTTTCCCCTCCCTCTATTTTTAAACTACCGTGAGCTATCTATTGTCAGCAAATTATCTATTTTCTTAATTCAAATACAGTAAGTCTGAAATAAATATGAAAATCATCACTATTTTTCTTAAAACTAACCTGTACTTTTGTTGTTGTTTGAAACTTGACTTCAATTTTAGTGATTAATAAAAGTACACAATTTCCCCTTCTATTTCTTCTGTCCGAACAGTCCAATATACCCCCTTTCCTCTCTTCTTTTCCTCCTTTTCCAGTCCCTTTTGGACACTTTAATAACATATCAAAGTAACATATCATTATGCTGACTATAGAATGATGACTTGCCTGTTGCTTACCTAGTTTTGTCAACTTGATTTAAGCTAGGATCTTTTCACAAGAGGAGACCTCAATTGAGACAATGTTCTAGAGCAGCCTGCGCGTGGTGCATTTTCTCACTAAGTTATTGATGTGGGAGGGCCCAGACCTTTTCAGATGATGCCACTTCCAGGAAAGTGGCCACATGTGGTATAAGAAAGCAAGATAAAAAACAAGCCAACAAGCAGATGGGGAACAAACCAACAAGCAGTTTCCTCCTTGAACTCTGCATCAGCTCCTGTCTCCAGCCCTATTCACGTTTAGGCCTTGACTTATATTGAACTGTGATGTGAAACTGTAAGCTGAAACAAACCCTCTCAGCTTAACATTGCTTTTAGTCACATTCATATATCATTTTGATCATGCTACTGTTTTAACATAGCAATAGATGCCCTACCTAAGACACATAGAGATTTAGTATATACATGTACATAAAATACGAAATATGATTCAGTTTTCTGGTTTCTTGATAACATACTCAGTAAAGAGAATATGTGAATATTGGTGGAAGATTTTTAGTATAGTGTAGGTTTACAGAAAAAACTTAAAGACATAAATTTGTATTTTCATAAATACTTTATTTTCATTCAGTATGTATCTTAGAATTTTTGCATCAATATTTGTTTACCATTTTTAACAACTGCTATTCATTTTAGGTTGTTCACATTTCCTTGGTTTGTCCTTTGCTGTTGTTTGTTTTTGGATTCTATTACAGATACCACTAGAATGCTTTTAATTTAGTTTATTCGTGTTTCCTTAGGCCACTTTTGACTGAGACAAATCCTCAGACTTTCTTTGTTGTCATAACCTTAATAGTTCTCAGAAAGGAAATTGGAGTTTGATGTTTTTCTCATGATAAGAGAAGGGTTATGGGTGATTGGAAGGAAGATCAGAGTAGTAAAGTACAATTTTCTCAAAGAACATAAAAGGTCAATACTACCAACATAGCTTGTGTTAATGTTGGACTTGGTCACATGCTGACATTGGGATGCTAGAGGGTGATGTAACCCTTTTCTATATTTTTTAGTTTAGGACTAAAAAGAAGTTAATTGTCCAAAATATAGACAGTTATATATAGACATAAATATAAACAAGAA
Source organism: Pachyuromys duprasi (assembly GCA_028658305.1). Classification (NCBI taxonomy): domain Eukaryota; kingdom Metazoa; phylum Chordata; class Mammalia; order Rodentia; family Muridae; genus Pachyuromys; species Pachyuromys duprasi. The sequence goes on along the minus strand of CM053753.1, from coordinate 82,895,338 downwards.
GTCATTTTCTTTCTTTAATGAAAAATTTCTGTAAGGCAAATATTTTTGTTTATGATTTCATAATTAATTTAGCTGTTATTTAAGCCATATGGACTCCTGGGTATTTATGCTACCCTATATATAAAGAAAAATTATGACAAGCTGTTTCATCTTTGACTGTACATTTTTTTCAGTTGTCTCATTTACCTCTTTTATAAGCTCATATTATTGCTTTTATACTTTATTTTTTAGAAGGGGGCATTTAAAAATTATGGAATTTAATTGATTGGTTGATGTTCCATGCTCATCTTGTATATATTTTGGATCCATTTGTTCCACACAGATATTTTTATCAAAAGTACTCCTTCTATATTTTGAAGAATTATGTTATAGACCAAGATTTGAAGAAGTGGAGAAATGGCTCAGCTATTAAAAGCACATGCTTCTTTTGAAAAGGATCAGAGTCTTTTTCATAACATCTATGTCAAATGGTTAAGATCAGCCTATAATTCTACTTCTATGGCATCAAAACCAATATTCCAGCCTTTATGGACACATACAATAGTAATTAAAAAATAAGATTTGGGTATTAGTGAGGTTATATTTAATGAATATTTGTTCCTTCTAGACCTTGCTAGCTTGCAGAGTAAGAAAGTACATGTTTCCATAGTATTCTGCTTATCTATAATTCTAGAAGAGTAATTATATGTCACCTTTTACATCTATTCAAGCCAGGGAGAAATTATCCTTAATAAGTTGGATGCCAGTCTTAAACCAAATGTGGTTCTAGGCATCACCTTTGGCTTATCTGAAAATTCATTCAAATGACAATAAACCATTGTCTATCTTCCGTTTCCATGAGTTTGCTATTCCAGTATTTTCTAAAATCTTGATTTATTAATTTTGTGTGTTATTTCTATCATCTGTGGTCTTACAGACATCCCTAATTCCAGGCAGCTATGTTTATGGTATAATCTTCCATACCTTCCTTTCACCCAGGGCAGAACTTGCTTATAGAAAATGTTCAGGAAAATATCATTTCTATTTCTGCAAGACATATAAAGATATACTTCATGAACCCTTACAAATTGTACTTTGCAAACTTTTGGACTTAAGACTTCAATATTGGATTGTTTCCTTAAGACTGGGGCTGTCACACTTTTGTCATTTCTGTACACATCCATTCTAAGCCTCCAACATTTTTCAAAATCACAGTTCAAATATACCTGTTCCTAATAATCAGATAGCAGTTATGATTCTCAGAATTTAATATATTTGTCTTTTGAGATATGAAGGTGTCAGTTTGGCTGTCTTAACGGGTTCAAAAGAACCAATTATATATATAACTTTCAGCTTATTTTCTTGTTTAAAGTTGGAAGCTTTGTCTCTAAGATCGCTTTTTATTTTAAAGGAAAACAGGAAAATTCCCCACAATTTAAGGAATTAAACTAGAATAAATAGATTCGGAATTGTTTGCAGGGTAATAAATGACCTTTGTGAGGTGTCATTTTCAATTAGTGTAGATGTTTCCCATTATAGGAACACCACAAAGTGATCAACAGAGAAAAACATGGGCTCAGGGCAGCCTGCAGAGACTGATACTCCAACCAAGGACCATGCATGGAGAGGACCTAGATCCGCTGCTCAGATGTAGCCCATGCTGTCCAGTTTCCACATGGGTTGCCTAGTAAGGGGAACAGGGACTGTCTCTGATATGAACTCAGTGACTGGCTCTTTGATCACCTCCCCCTGGGGTTGCAGCCTTGTCAGGCCACAGAAGATGATTCAGCCAGTCCTGATGAGACCTGAAAGGTAGGGACAAATAGAGGGGAGGGGGGCCTCCCTTTTCAGTGGACTAGGGGAGGGGATGGGGGAAAAGAGGAAGGATGTTTGGGACTGGAAGAAGACAAGAGAGGTGGCTACAGCCAGGGTACAAAGTGAATAAACTATAACAAATAATAAAGAAATTAAAAAAGAAAAATGTATCATATTTTCCATTTATACATAACAGAAGAAAAAAGTGATACCACAAAGAAGCACACTAAAAGGGGTAGATATATTCAAAAGCAGAAAAAAAGATGTGATCCTGAGTGATCTATTGTCAATAATAAGAATTTATTTGTTTTGCCAATGTATAGTGAAGAGATTGACATTTTATATGTTATTGTATATCCTCTAGAGTAACTATATATTTCTGTATATTATAGTAAAATTTTAAATTTATAATTTCATAATGAGAACTGAAAAGATAAAAGTACATGCAAATATTTAATTCAATAAAGATGTAATGTACTGGGGTTGGAGATTTAGCTCAGTGGTAGAACGCTTGCCTAGCAAGCGCAGGGCCCTGGGTTCGGTCCTCAGCTCTGCAAAAAAAAAAAAACAAAAAAAACCCAAAAAAACAAGATGTAATGTACTTAATAAGTTAAGAGAAACTATCTTACTTAATACTCTTGGCATTTAAAAGAAAATTGGGACAGAAGCCCATCTGTTTCTGGAAAATCACTTTTATAGAACACGTAAGTCCACTAGGTCTTTGGGTAACTGAATAGTTTCTGCACCTTTTTATCTATGAGAGTCTGATATTGTATGTAATTTTATCAAAGAAGGGGAATATTAAAATGGATATTTTGTAATTATGACACTATTATTATGGACAAATTATTATCAAATATCAACTACAAATGTAATGTCAAAATTATTTATATCTTGAAATTTTTACTTTAGTGTAAAGGCAGATTTTCATAGTATTCTTATACAATAAATTTTATTTTAAATACATGAAAAAATTTGCCAGAGAGAGTAATTTCATGTTAGATTAATCACTGTGTGTGTTTGATCATGCCTCCATCAAGGCATGGTGTATATGTGGTCAGAGAAGAGCTTGGAGGTGGGTGTAAGTGTCAGGGATCAAATTCAGGTCAGCATTCTGAGTGGTAAGCAAGCTGAGCCATCTCACTGGACAAGGATTTTCATACCTTTTGTAAATGTGGAAAAAAAAATTGGCATGTTCTTTTTGGTAAAGATTTTCCTCTCTCAGCCTTCTTTAGTTGCCTGTATTTCTCTGTTTATTGCTGAGTCATTGTGTGCTTTCCATTTCAATCTTAGCATGTCTTTTGGTGTCCTCCTTGTTCAGCTCATGATTAGGCAGTCATGTATGTGAGAGTTCATGGAATAAGGGTTAACATCCTTCAGGAAATCAATTATGTATTTCACAGGAAGAAAAGTAAGACTGACTAATTGACTGACTAATTGTTCTTGCCAAACATTAATTATCAAAAGATATGAATTTCACAACAAACTATTTTAGTACAGCGGACATAACTTCTAGAGATTATCATAGCATTATAGCTCAATGATGTATACAAACACACACACACAAACACACACATGCACACACACACACATGAATATATATAAACAGAGCTGAGGGGAAAGTGACAGTATCAAAAGAACGTGCTTACTTTGGCCTCTGGGTGTGATAGATGGGAGCTGAAGTGTGTCTTGAGATTGGAAGGAAAATGTTTCAGAGACATTAATATTCAGATAGAATATAGCTGGACAGGAACTCAGGTTTGTAGCTAAGGCAATATAGAACAGTGACAGTTGTTGAAAAAATAAATTTTATCAAGAGTTAATGGTATGTAGCTTATTTGTAGCTTATTTACTTTCCATGTAGAAACACAATTATGACTTTGTAAGACGCTTTAGAGTACAATTAAATATATTGTCTATTTAAATTAGAGAAGAAATTAACTGCCCACATACAGGAACAATCCAAGATAAACAGAGAGGAAACATCCAAAATAGAAGACAGAGTCAATCAGTTGAAGGAAATGGTACAAAGCATGAAAACGGAATTAGAATCTATAAAGAAGACA
>CM053753.1:82880357-82890978 GCA_028658305.1 Pachyuromys duprasi | reverse complement strand
TAAGTTGGGGTTGGATGGAAAGGAAGGAGGTCCTCCCCTGCTGGTGGACTTGGAGGGGGCGGGGAAGAAGGAGATGAGGGAGGGAGTGGGAGGGTGGGAGGGAATGGGGGAGGGGGCTACGCCTGGGATTCAAAGTATCCAACTTGTGATTGAGATAAAAATAAATAAATTAAAAAAAAATAAATTAGATTACAATATTCTCTAAAGTAGTATCTTAACGGAGGGAAAATGCTAATCTCACAATAAACAAGAAAATAAACAAGAAAAATCAAACATATATGTGTACTGTCTCATAACTAAAATTAGTATCCAAGTAGGGTCCCTAGTAAGGGGAACAAGGACTGTCTCTGACATGAACTCAGTGGCTGGCTCTTATATCACCTCCCCCTGAGGGGGAAGCAGACATGTCAGGCCACAGAGGAAGACAATGCAGACAGTCCTGATGAGACCTGATAGGCTAAGGTCAGATGGAAGGGGAGGAGGACCTCCCCTATCAGTGGACTAAGAGAGGGGAATGGGAGTAGATGAGGGAGGGAGAATGGGATGGGGAGGGAATGAGGGAGGGAACAACAGCTGGGATATAAAATGAATAAACTGTAATTAATATATAAAAATAAAAATTTAATTAAAAAAGTTCAATACAGAGGGCTAAGTCCTAATGTGCCCTCTTACAAATAAGCCACAACTACTTAGTATCAGTCACTGCCTTACATTTCTTACTAAATGTTTTATAAAGTCATTAGTTCTGTTTTAAATTTTTCATTTTTACTAATTACAGTTTATTCACTTTGTATCCCCCTTGTAGCTCCCTTCCACACCCCCTCCGAATCCCATCCTCCCTCACCTGTCTCCACCCATGCCCCTCCCCAAATCCATTGATAGGGTATGTCTTCCTTCCCTTCCTTCTGATTCTAACATATAAGTTCTCATCAGGAGTGGCTATATTGACTTCCTCTATGGCCTGGTAAGGCTGCTCCCCCACCTCAGGAGAAGGTGATCAGAGAGCAAGCCAATCAGTTCTTGTCAGAGACTGTCCCAGTTCCCATTACTGTGGAACACAGTTGGATGCTAAGCTGCCATGGGTTACCTCTGAGCAGGGGTTGTAGTTATCTCCATGCATGATCCTTGGTTGGAGTATCAGTCTCAGAAAAGACCCCTGTGTCCAGATTTTTTGGTTCTGTTGCTCTCCTTGTGGAGCTCCTGTCCTCTCCAGGTCTTACTATTTCTTACTTATTTTATGAAATTTCCTGCAATCTGCCCAAAGTTTGGCTATAAGTCTCAGCATCTGCTTTGATACCTTGCAGGGTAGAGCCTTTCAGAGGCCCTCTATGGTATGCTTCTGTCCTATTCCCTTTTTTTCTTCCTCTTCTGATGTCCATCCTCTTTGCCTTTCTGAATGGGATTAAGCATCTTAGCCAGAGTCCTCCTTCTTGATTAGTTTATTTAGATGTACAGATTTTAGGATGTTTATCCTATATTATATGTCTAATATCCACTTATGAGTGGATATACCCTGTGTGTCTTTTTGCTTCTGGGATACCTCACTCACAATGATTTTTCCAGTTCTCACTATTTGCCTGCAAATTTCATGATTTCCTTGTTTTTTATTGCTGAATAATATTCTGTTGTGTAGATGTACCACAATTCTGTATTCATTCCTCAACTGAGGGACATCTGGATTGTTTCCAGATTTTGGCTATTACAAATAAACTGCTGCAAACATGGTTGAGCAAATGTCCTTGTTGTACACTTGAGCATCTTTTGGATATATGCCTAGGAGTGATATAGCTGAATCTTGAGGTAGTCCTATTCCTAATTGCCTGAGAAAGCGCCAGATTGATTTCCAAAGTGGTTGTACAAGTTTACATTCCCAACAGCAGTAGAGGAGGGTTCCCCTTTCTTCACATCTTCTTTAGCATGTGTTGTCACATTAGATTTTGATCTTAGCCATTCTGATGGGTGTAAGGTGAAATCTCAGGGTTGTTTTAATTTCCATTTCCCTGATGACTATGGACATTGAGAATTTCTTTAAGAAACCCAGAATTGCTAAAACAATCCTCTACAATAAACGATCTTCTGGAGTTATCTCCATCCCTGATCTCAAGTTATACTATGGAACAACAACACTAAAAACTGCATGGTACTGGTATAGAAACTGACTAGTGGATCAATGGAATCTAATAGAAGACCCTGAATTAAACCCGCACAGTTATAGACACCTGATTTTTGACAAAGATGCCAAAACCATACAATGGAAAAAGGATCGCATATTCAACAAGTGGTGCTGGTCTAACTGGATGTCTACATGTAGAAAAATGCAAAAGATTCATAAGTATTACACTGCACAAACCTAAAGTCCAAGTGGATCAAAGACCTCAACACACTAAACCTGTTGTAAGAAAAAACAAGGAAGAGCCTTGAACTCATTGGCACAGAAAACAACTTCCTGAACAGAAAACAAACAGAATGAGCTCTAAGATTAACAATCAATACATGGGACCTCATGAAACTGAAAAGCTTCTGTAAAGCAAAGGACACCGTAGTCAGAACAAAACGACAACCTATATACTGGGAAAGGATCTTCACCAGCCCTACATCTGATATAATATCCAGAACATATAAAAAAAAACTCAGTTGAACAGCAACAAATCAAGCAGTCCAATTAAAAAATGGGGCACAGAGCTAAATAGAGAATTCTCAATAGAGGAATATTGAATGGCAGAGAAACACTTAAAGAAATGCTCAATGTTCTTACTAAATGTTAAGTGAAGATCTCAGTAATTGTCTGCAGTGTTCTGAATCTCCAAATGGAAAGAGTTGCGTTCAAAGAGTGGCTGCTTAGGGGAAATTCCTGATATTGAAAAATGTTCCATTTCTTTCCCTCCCATGGTTTGTCTAAAGCCAAAGGAGAGAATATACAAACTTTATACATCAAGGATTCCTAGGAAACCATCATAAGTAGGATTATAAAATACAAAAAATCCACTCAACAGAAACGGCATTAAATGAAGGTTATCTTCAATAAACATCTCTGTAAGGTTTTTTTAATCAATATTATCGTGTAATCTAAATCTTGACTTGAAATTCAAGTTGAATGACCGTCTACACTTTTATGGATAAGCAAGTCCATATTAATTATAGGCATCCTTTTTCCTGGATGAGTATTTGATTCATAAGTACATGGTCCATATTACACTAATAAGCCCTTGTTTAAGAACCAAAAGTAAGGTTTTGTTACATTTGTTAAGAACTTTTGTTCTTTTCCTATCTTTCAAATTATAATATGTAATTACATGATTTTCCTCTTCCCTTTTCCCTTCCAGCCCTTCCAGTGCACTCCATTGTTATCTCTTAAATTCATGTCCTCTTCTGTAATTGTTATTGAACATACAATGTATACTAATAGTTACCTATATACATACATTATCAGAGTTGACCATGATATTGGATAACAAATTAGGTAGCTCGTCCCTGAAGATAAACCATTTCTAACTGCTTTCAAGATTCCCCAACTGTCCAAAGCTTTTGTCTAGAGCCAATGCCCCACACGCTTTTCTTCTTTCTATGCTGGCATGTTCATTGTGTCATCATTGTTTAGCTCATTCATTAATGTATTTATTTATCTATCACTCTACATCCTGAGCACAGCCACCTCTGTCCTCTCCTCCCTATCAAACCCTCATACCCCTTCTCCCAGTTTCCCTTCCCCTTCTCTGAGAATGGGAAGGACCCCATAGATACTAACCTACTCTGGCACATTAAGTCATATCAGGACTAAGTGCATCCTCTCCAACTGATATCAGGCAAGGAAGTCCAGCTAAGGAAAGGGATTCAAAGACTGGCAACACAGTCAGAGACAGCCGCTGATCTAATTGTTAAAGGGTCCCTGTGTAGAACAGACTGCTTATCTACTATATATATATGCAGGGGGCCTAGGTCCCATCGATGCATGCTCTTTGGTGGTTCAGTCTTCATGAGCCTCCATGGGTGCAGGTTCGTTTACTCTGTAGGCCTTCTTGCAGTGTTCTTGAGCACTCCAGTTCCCTCAATCCTTTTTTCCATTCTTCCATAAAACTTCCCGAAATCTGCCTCTTTTTTGACTGGGGGCTTCTGCATCTGTTTCCATCAGCTGCTGGATAAAGCCTCTCAGAAGACAGTTTTACTAGGTCCCTGTCTATAACAATAGCAGAGTATCTTTAGTAATGTCAGGGGTTGGCTCTCTGCGAATCATTGGTTGGCTTTTCCCTCAATCTCTGCTCCATCTTTGTTATGAATATAAACATGCTTTTGTTTTGGTCCCAGGGGTGCAATGTGGGACTGATTCAGATGGTCCACAGCAGCACAGTATTTGTCTCATGCAGACTCTGAGAGGAGCTCTTTGTCAGTTATAGACAGTTTAAATCTGAGGACTCTGGAAAGAGAATAAATGCCAGAGTGCAGAGTGTGTGGAGGCTCAGAGAAAGAAGGTTGCTCCTACTTCTCCCTTGCTGCTCCTGGTTGATGCTGTGAGACAAGAAATAGGAGATATCCTGAAACAAGGGTTGGTCTGTCTCCAAGGAACCTAATGACCCTAACCATCACATATCAGCTAAGAGAACTGTGGCTTCTTTCCTACTACAATGCTTTTTCTCTCCTACCTGGTGTTGTGGTGTTAGAAGGCTTTGGGATGAGTAGGGGAAAAAAAAATAAAAGAAATGTAAATAAAAGTGTTCCATAAAATAGCTATACATCTTTATTCCTACAATGTTTGTGTTGAAGAATTTATGGGTGGGTTTATGTCCCTCTCCCTTCATTGAAGTCACACCTGGCTATAGAAGGTGAAGATTCTAGGCTCATAAACCCTAGGAATCTCAGCTAGAATCGCCCCATAAACTCTCAGGGAGCTTCTCCTGTCCCAGAGCTGCCCACCTCCATGAATTTCTGTTCTCTCTCGCAGTCCACCCATCCTCCCTGCACCTGATCCCCAGCCCTTCTCCCACCCAGGTCACTCCATCCATTTACTTCAGATTTGTATTTTATTTCCTTTTCTGAGTGAGATCCAAGCATCCTCCTTTGGACTTTCCTTGTTACTAAGCTTCTGAGTCTGTGGACGGTAGCATAGTTATCCTGTACTATATAGCTAATATCACTTACAAATGAGTTCATACTATGTGTTTGTTTTTCTTGTCTTGGTTACCTCATTCAGGATGATATTTTCTGGTTCCATCCATTTGCCTGCAGATTGCATGCTGTCCTTGTTTTTATTAGTTGTATACAACTATTCCATTGTATAAATGTACCACATTTTCTTTATTCTTTGCTTGAGGGACATCTAGGTTGTTTCCAGTTTCTGGCTATTTTGAAGAATGCTGTTATGAATATTGTTGAGCAAGTATGTTGTATGGTGGAGAATCTTTGGGGTATATGTCCAGGAGTGGTATGGCTAGGTCTTGAGGTAGAGCTGCTTCTAATTTTCTGAGAAAGGACCAAGATTGACTTCCAAAGTGGTTGCTAAATTTCGCATTGCCACCAGCAGTGGAGGAGTGTTCCCCTTGCTCCACATCCTCACTAATACGTGCAGCCACTTGAGTTTTTATTTTAGCCATTTTGATGGGTGGAAGATGAAATCTGAATCATTTTGATTTGCATTTCTCTGATGACTAAGGACACTGAACATTTCTTTAAGTGGCCCTTAGAGATTTCTCAGTTGAGAATTTTCTGTTGAGCTCCATACCTCATTTTTTAAATTGGGTTATTTGATTTGTTGGCATTTAATTTCTTGAATTCTTTATGTATTTTTGGCTATTACCCTTCTGTCAAGTGTAGGTTTGGTACGTTCTTTCCAATTCTGTAGGCTGCCATTTTGTCCTTTGTCTTACACAAGCTTTTCAATTTCATCATGCACCATTTATTAATTGTTGATCTTAGTGCTTGAGCTGTTGGTGTTCAGTTCAGGAAGTTGTCTTCTCTACCAATGAGTTTGAGGCTATTTCCCATTTTGTCTTCTATTAGATTGAGATTGTTTATTTTTATGTTAAGGTCTCTGATCCACTTGGACTTTAATTTTGCGCAGGGTGAAAATAAACATCTATTTGTATTCTTCTATATGTAGACATCCAGTAAGACCAGCATCATTTGTTGAAGATGCTTTCTTTGTTCCATTGTATGGTTTTAGCTCATTTTCCAAAATCATGGTCCATAGATGTATGGCTTTATTTCTGGGTCTTCAATTTGATTCTATTAATCAAGCTGTCTGTTCTTATGCAATACCATGTGGTTTTAACTACTATTGCTCTGTAGTACAGCTTTAAGTCAGGGATGATGATACCTCCAGAAGTTATTTTATGGTACAAAATTGTTTGCAATATTCTGAGTTTTTATTTTTCCATATAATGTTGAGAATTGTTCTTTTAAGGTCTGTAAAGAAATTATCTTGAAATTCTGATAGGAATTGCATTGAATTTGTAGATTGCTTTTGGTAAGATGTCATTTTTACTATGTTAATCCTACCAATCCATGAGCATAGATGATCTTCCCATATTCTGATAGCGTTTTCAATTTCCTTCTTTAAAGACTTAAAGTTCTTGTCATGCAGGTCTTTCACTTGCTTGGTTAGTTGCACCAAGATATTTTATATAAATTTTGTCTATTGGGAAGGGTGTCTTTTCCCTAATTTCTCTCTCAGCCTGTTTATCACTTGTATAAATAAGGGTTACTGATTTCTTTTTGGTTCATTTTGTATTCAGCCACTTTGCTGAAGGTATTTATCAGTTGTAGTCATTCTCTGGTAGAATTTTTGTGGTCAACTATGTATCATATCATCTGAAAACAGGTATACTTTGCCTTCTTCCTTTCCAATTTGTTTCCCCTTGATTACTTTGAGTTGTGTTATTGCAGTAGCCATCATATCTATGGTCATAAACATTCTATTGGCTAGTTGTAGCAAGATTTTAACATTTTAATATTTGAAAAGTAGCTAATGGAAAATCCTGATTATATTTGAGAATTTTTTACAAAATTAGTTTATGTAAGATATGCAGGAAGGGTAATTTAAGATCTTTACTCATTCCTTCTCTCTTGCAAATTGAATCCCTCAGCCTTACCTCAAGCTCTGAAGACCACCTGTTACAGTCTCCCCTGTCTCTCTGAACCCATCTCCAATGGATCACTTAGGTTTTATCCTCCAACATTTCTCCTCACTCATCCTGTTTTCATACTTCTCAATCCCAGCAGCTCTTCCCTGCTAAGCTTGCCCGAGAAGGGAATAAGCCAGAAAAGGAGTAGACACATCTGCAGGATCTCAGAAGAATTTACTACCAGGCAACATAAAACACCAACTACACCCTCCTAAAATATATAGAATATTGAAAGGGTTGGATAGATCAATTGATAAGGCTCCAGACCCTGAATATGATAAATACATAGTATAAAAATGTAAATATATTATTTATACTGTGTGTGTGTGCATGTGTGTGTGTGTGTGTGTGTGTGTGTGTGTGTATGTGCCTGTGTGAATTCTATCCTGAACCCAGCCTTCTGGAACTCTATCAGTCAAGAGAGAAGTTCTGCATCAAAATCTTGCTAGAAGTAGGGATGCAATTATGTTCACCACAGAGCTTTAACTGATCAACTAAAACTAACTTTTAAAAATGTATCCCACATAAAAAGGAATCAGAAGAGAGCTTGGTTATGCCACTTCTCTGTCCTTGTTTTAACATGGGTTCTGGCATTAAACTCAGATTTGTGTTATAAGTGCCTTTACCTATGGAGCCACCTCATTTATAAGTATGTTATGATTAAATATTTAAAAGCAAGTATTGAACTACATGGTTTCTATCCAATGACCATGAATTTAGATTCTTTTTGCTTGTTAATGGAGTTTTAACCCTTGAAAATGAAATATATGTGGAAGCACAGTACAATAAACACATATAGATTATATGTGAACATTTTAAAATAATTTCATATGTGACATTTGTGTCTTTAAATGTTTTTTATGAAGTTACATTACAGCAGGATGTGGTAAAGTTTCACATTACTTTATGAGAATGCTAAATTTCCATTACATTGATGGTTGACAGTTTGTCATTACTTTATAGTTTGCAGTCTATGTTCTATCACTGCTCCTGTCCATGCGTGTACAAGTACACATCTGGGATTCTTTTGTCAGTTATGTTCTTCTTTTTACAAGAACCATGTTATTCTAATTACTGTACCATAGTGATAAATCTTTCATCTGCTGAATGAAAACCATACCTGCACAATGTTTTTACAGGGAATATTGGCTACTCTTCAGGAAAATAACTTTGGGTTTTGGCTGTGATTGCTTTAAATATATAAATCAGTTTGAGAAGTATTTTATCTTCATGATATTATAGTTTCAAATCCATAAACATTGCATTTGTCAATTTAATTAGGTCTTTTAAAATGTTTCTCAATAAAGTCTAATGATTTTTCCCAAAGAGGTTTCCTATGCACATTATGAAATTTCCTTCCAGATAATTCACATTTTTCATTATATTGTAAATGCTATCTTTCAAATTTTCATTTGTTAAGTGCTTCTTGCTGGTAGGTAGAAAATAAATAGGTTTCTGTATTGATTTTGTACCCAACATTGGTTGATAAATTCTCTTCTTATTATAATAATTCATCTGAAGATCCTTGAATTTTCTCTGTACCATCATACCTCCTGCAAATAATGACAGTTTCATTTATTCCCTAAAATTTCTTAGGAGTTTAATTTGTTTTCTTTGCTTTACTGCTTACCACATCCAGAAAAGTGCACAACAGAAACCAAAATATTTGTAATTGTGTCATGTTTCCTTTCCTTTCAGTGTTAGAACAGATTATCCTGTTTGATATGACTATTCTATGCAGATATTCCTTTTCATCTGGATACTTTATGCTATTTTATATTAATTATGTTTAGTTCATTTAACTAGCAATATAATCACTTGATTACATAATCTTGTAACCTACTTAATAACATCGATTAATTTTTTCAATTTAAATAACAGTACTTACAATACCCTAGGAAAGATGCTCAATCCTCATTCAAAAGGGCAAATGCAATAGACATCGGAAGCAGGAGAAGACAGGGAACAGGACAGGAGCCTACCACAGAGGGTAGACTTTAGTGATCGTGGTTATCAAAGCAGAGGATGAGACTCATAGCCAAACTTTGGTCAGAGTGCAGGGAATTTTATTAAAGAAGGGGATATAGAAAGACCTGCATGGTTGGAGAAACAACCAAGGACCATGTATGGATATAAAGTAGCACCTCTGCTGGGATGTAACCCATAGCAGCTCAGTATCCAAGTGGGTACCCTATTAAGGGGAACAGGGACTATTTCTGACATGAACTCAATGGCAGGCTCTTTGACCTTCCCATCCTGCAAGGGAGGAACAGCCCTGCTAGGACAGAGAGTAGGACTTTGTAGCCAGTCCTGAAAACACCTGATAAAAGAGGGTCAGATGAAAGGAGAGGAGGTCTTCCCCTATCAGTGGATGTGGAAAGGGGCAGGGAGTAGATGAGGAAGGGAGAGTGGGATTGGGAGGGAATGAGGGAGCGGGATACAGCTGGGATACAGATTTAATCTGTCCCTCAGTCGAGGAATGGATACAGAAATTGTGATACTTTTACACAATGGACATACTGAAATCTATACACCTAGAGAAGATAAGCAAGAAGGAGGACCCAGGGTGGGGTGATCAATCTTAGCTCAGATGGTCAGATGGAATGGACATTGAATGTAGGAGAAAACAAGCAACAGGACAGGAGCCTACCACAGAGAGCCTCTGAAAGACTCTAACTAACAATGAATCAAAACTGATATTAAGACTCACAACCAAGCCATCGCCAGAGTGCAGGGAATCATATGAAAAAAGGGGGAGTTAGTAAGATTTGGTGAGGACAAGAGCTCCACAAAGACCAAATAGTTCAGGGCACAGGTGTCTTCTATGAGACTGTTTCTCTAACCAAGGACAAACTATGGATACAAACTATAACCCCTGCTCGGATGTGGCCCATGGTATCAGTATCCAACTGGGTACCCGGGTAAGGGGAACAGGAACTATTTCTGTCATGAACTCAATGGCTGGCTTGTCAACTGCCCGCCCCCCTCTCGAGGGAGGAGCAGCCTAATTAGATCCCAGAAGAGGACATTGCAGCCAGCCTGCAAGAGACAGGATAAGCTAGGGTCAGATGGAAGGGTGTGAGGTCCTCCCCTATCAGTGGACTTGGAGGGGGGCAGGGAGAAGATGAGGGAGGAATGGGGAGAGTGGGAGGGAATGAGTGAGGGGGCTACGGCTGGGATACAAAATACATAACTTGTGATTAATATAAGAATAAATAAATTACTTACAAATGTGACTAATAGTAAAAATTTTAAAAAGGAAAAAATCTTAAGCAACAATTAAATTGTAAAGTGGGTTCTTTAATAAAGGGAACAGGGGCTGTAATCTGGCAAGAACTCAGTGGCAGATTCTGATCCCCCTCCCTCTCAGGGATGCAGCCTTGCCAGGACATAGAGGAAGATGATGCAGCCAGCCTTGATGAGATCTGTTAGGCTAGAGTCACATAAAAGGGGCAGAGGTCCTCCTCTATCAGTGGACTGTGGGAGGAGCATAAGAGGAGGAGAGG
>CM053753.1:82861543-82880257 GCA_028658305.1 Pachyuromys duprasi | reverse complement strand
GCCAGCCCTGAGGAGACAGGATAAGCTGGGGTTGGATGGAAGGGAAGGAGGTCCTCCCCTGTTGGTGGACTTGGAGGGGGCGGGGAAGAAGGAGATGAGGGAGGGAGTGGGAGGGTAGGAGGGACTGAGGGAGGGGGCTACGCCTGGGATTCAAAGTACCTAACCTGTGATTGAGATAAAAATAAATAAATTAAAAAAATAATAAAAAAATAAAAAGACTAGAATACTTCTTGGCTTCAGACATGGTAGTTAATAGACTTAGATTGAATAAAACAGAAATACCATAACTGGAAATATTGTCACTATCTAATGGATTTTGTGATGGTATCAGTGAAATGCCAAACTAGACTGTTTTGCTGTAGAAAACATTTGTTTCTTTTGGATCTGAAGGTGGAAATGGCATACAATCACTTGATAGGAGGTTTAAATAAAGGCTTATTTATCTCAGATACGCTTTCTGCCGTTGTCAGCACATGATACACTTGAAGAACAAGCTCACTTGGGTCTTTTTCACAAGAACAGAAAGACCATTCAAAAATTTTCTGCCTTCCAGGTCTGTGATGTGGCATCCATTATTAACACTAAAACCATCTTACCAAACATTCTAAATGGGGATGTTGATTCAGTGCAATCCAAACGAAAAATCCATCAGGTGATTTGCAAATTTTTACAAGATGTGTATAAAACATAGAAATATTAATAAGATTTAATGTACAAAATTATTTCTGATTGGAAATAAAAAATATTTGAAAAATAATCCATGGGCTTACATGCCAAAACTAGATGTATTTACTCAGTCACTTGAATCTATCCTTTACATGTTTTTTATGTGTTTGTTTTTTGGCTGTCCTTGACTTTCTTTCTTGACCAGGTTGTCCTTGAACTCATAGAGATGTGCCTGCCTCTACCTCTCAGAGCACTGGGTTTAAAAGTGTGCAACACCATGCTAGGCTTGTCCTTTACATCTCTGAAGAGACTGAGTAATCCACATAGAGTGAGAAAGGCAGAAAAATAAGAAGTATCTACATGTAAACCTCAAACTACATTTCTCTCTCCCCTTTATACAGCCTTTCCCACTCTCTCCATTACCCTAGTGAAAGATTGTTTTGCCCAAACCTCATGAGATGATTTTATCAATCACAAACTTAATTGTACTTTTTGGTACTTGTTTAACAAACTAATTATTTCCTCTTTATTATTTATGAGTTATTAAACTTTACTACTGTAAATATAAATATGCTTACAATATTCAACATGCTGAGTTTTTAAAGGATTGAAATGTGCATATGTTAGAGAATTTTGTTGTGTATCTCTCTTTATGCATACCTACTGGACTCAATAATAGTTTTATTTATATATCCATTTTTACTAAATATTATCTTTTAACTCAAACTGTATTAGTTTTCACTGTCATATAATACTGAATCATAAAACTTTATTTTGTTTTTCAGTTTTATTTAATTGTAATTAACAAATGTTAGCCAGGTATAGTGAAACAATGTTTTGACTTTTCATATGCTGTCCATATTTTTGTCCAATTAGGATACTGAACATATTATCATACAAATGTGTTTTTGTGTAGACATATGTAGTCTGTGCCACAAATTCTTTAAACCTCTATCTTCAAAAGTTATCAGAACTTTGTTGGTATACTTTGACTCAAATAAATAACATTTGTAATTTTTTATTTTAAATTTTATTCACTCTTCAAAATAATTATTTTGAGATTCATCCTTGTGGCAGAATGTATGAGTAAGGCATTTGTTTTTGTTATTGATGTTTGTTTGCTTGTTTGGTTTTGCTTTTTCCTTTAATCAAGAGATGATTTGTTTATATCAGTTAAAGACAAGATTCAAAAGAATGGCCAAAGAATTCTCATTAACTTATTTTTACACACTCATAATCTTCCCCTCTTTTTCTATCCCATGTCATAGTCTCACATCAGTTACAGGCAATGCACTTCATTGCCATGAAATTGTCACCAAAAATATGGAGATTTAATTATAATTCACTGTTGATGATCTCTGGGCTCTGACAGTGGTATAATGCCCCTTCTGGCATGGCCTCTGAATAAATGAGTTAACAGCCTCTAATGTTTTTTCAGTCTCTATATTACAAAGATTAAGAGTTCTACTGTCTTCATGATTATGGCCATTAGAGAGTGTCATTAATTCTCAAACCAGAAAGACAATTTTTTTCTACAAATATTTATTTGTTTCCACTTTTATTTCAGATGGCATTGAAGCTCTTTTAATTTTCAGTGTTGAATAGTAGTTGATTGTCTGGATATGTCACAGGACCTGTCTAATATGTATCAAAGTAGTATCAAAAATTTGAAAGCTATTAGTAAAAGTGGTATCAGCAGTCATACACAAGTTCTGTGTGAATATAAGTTTCTAGATCATTTGACCAAGTACCAAGGAGTGTCATTGGATAAAACAAACAAAACAAACAAAGCAAAACAAAACAAAACTATGCTTAAGTTTGTAATGGATTGCTGAAGTGAATTCAAAAGTGGCTATACATTTCACATTCTCACTAGTAATAAACAAAAATAATTTTGGCTCTGTACCCTGAGCAGCAGTCAGTGTTGTCATTATTCTGAGTTTCTGTGATTTCACTTTATGTGTGATGTTATCTTATTTTATCTCTTGGAATTCCTTGTTAGCATTAAATATGAAATATATTTTATATGTTCACTTGTCTTTTGTTTTATTTTTATTATTATCATTTATTACAATGTATTATCTTTGTATCCTGGCTGCAGCCCCCTCTCTAGTCTCCTCCCAATCCCACCTTCCCTCCGTCGTCTCCCCCTATGCCACTCGCTAGTCCACTGATAGGGAAGGTCCTCTTCCCCTTCACTTGTCTTTAAAAAAAAAGAAATATAATTAAGTTAAACTAAATTAGTCATTTGGTATCAAAAGCATCTCAAGTACTTTTGGGGCCAGAATTCTGTCCAAACTAGCTTCCAAAATCTAATTTGTATGACTTCATTAGTTAGTTGTTATCTTCATTCTATTTTCTTTTTTCAAAACTTTTTAAATTAAAATTTTTTATTGTTGTTCATTTTATCCTTTATTTTTGGCATTATAAAAATAATTACATTTAACACTTTAAATACTCCCATATACCCGTCCTCATCCTCTTCAAATTTTGAGGCATCCTTTTCCATTAGTTTTTGTTACATACACACTTTTTTTCACATACGGAAATTGATTGACTAGAGCTGATAAAAACATGTTATTTCCTAGTTATCAGTTGGTTTTATTGAAAACAATTATAGTATGCTCTTTTACCAAGAGTTTTGCTAACATGACCCAACACTACCTTTCTGTAGTATCTAGAAACCATCGTTTCAGTTTATGCTTCAGCAGAAAAGTAGAGCCCTCCCGTCCACCAGTATTAACCTTCTTCATCAAATCATGTATCATCAGGACTGACCATATCTTCATCCCCTGGGGCCAGGCAAGGCAGCCCTGCCAGGGGGAAGTTATACACAAGCAAGCAGTAGAGTCCATGCTAGAAACAGCCCACACCCCAGCCCCCACAACCCCTCCACATGACAGGCAGGTCATCATCTACATGTGTGCAGGTCCAGACTATGAATGCTCCCTAGCTTATGTCTTAGTCTCTGAGAGCCCCCACACGACTGGGTTGGTTGTCTCTGTTGATCTTCTTGTGAGATTCCTGCCCCCTCTAGGTTCTTCCATCTTTCCCCCAAAACTTTCACAGGACCTCTAGATCTCTGCCCCATGCTTGGTTGCAAGTGCCAGCATCTTCCCTGATCCTCTGCTGGCTAGAGCCTCCCAGGAAACTGTCAAGTTAGGGACCTCTCTGCAAACAAAGCAGAATATCATTATTAGTGTCAGGGGCTGGCTCTCTACCACGGAGTGAGTCTCAGGTTGGCCCAATTAATTGGTTGTGCTTTCCCTCAATCTTTGTTCCCAAATCATCCCTGCACTTCTTGTAGACAGAGTAATTTTTGATCACAAGTTTTATCTCCTGTCCTGTTCCCTCTCTTCATCCATATTAGACTTATAATACCAGATAACCAAACTACAATCCATAGACCCAGAGAAGCTAAGTAAGAAGGAGGGCCCAAGAGAGGGTGCTGGAAAGTGACTTAGAAGGAGAAATAGAGAGCCCACTTGGAGACTGAGATGCCATGGGCTACATCTGTGCAGGGTTCTAGATTATCTTCATGAATGGTCCTTGGTTGGAGTATTGATTTTTGCAAAGATTTGCAAAATATCTTTGCCCAGATATTTTGGTACTCTTTCTCTTCTTGTGGAGCTCCTGTCCTCTTCAGGTCTTACTATCTCCACTTCTTTCACAAGATTCCCTTCACCCTGCTGAAAGTTTGGCTAAGAGTCTCAGCATCTGCTTTGACACCTTGCTGGGTAGAATCTTTCAGAGGCCCTCTGTGGTAGGCTCCTGTCCTGTTCCCTATTTTCTCCCTCTTCCAGTGTCCATACAGTTTGCTTTCTGAATGAAGATTGATCATCTTACCTAGGTTCCTCCTTCTCGCTTAGCTTCTTTTCTTTTCCTATTTGTATTCCTTTAATTTCGTACTTTTGCCTGATTGCCTCAGCTAGTGATCCCAGAAATGTATTGAAAAGGAATGGAAGTATTTGATAGCCCTGTCTCATTTTTTAAATTGTTTTATTTGGGAAAAGTACTTCTTACAAAAGGGTAGCTTTGAAATAGAGACCTCTGCAAAGATGACTTGCTTTTCTTAAGTGAAAGAAAGGGTGGGTTCCAGGGAAGCAAAAGCAGTGGGACAAATCAGAGCATCTCCCAAGTTTTTCCAGAGCAATGACACACAAAGGTGAAAGCAGTAAAATGCAAAGGTGAAAGAAATTCCTGCCAAGTAATTCTAGCAACTTCATTTTTGTTTGTCTTGCCATATCTTCCCTTTTTGTTAGTGGAAAAGGGGTTTATCACTACTGCAAACTAATTTTTCCCCATGTCCTTCATCAAAGTACCTGCATGCCTTGTTGCTCACGGCGTCCTTGTGTTTCTAATGACTGTCTGCTTTTCTTTCTCCTCCACCCACTACTCACTTGGAATGACAGTTAGATGTGGTCTGGCATTGTGAGCATGGCTTCCTGATCTTGCTCTCGTTACTTAGCACTCCTCCACTTACAAATATGCTTGAGACAATAGGTAGGACACTTGGAGAGGAGCCCCAAGAGGCACTCACTGGGTTTGGTTTTCTCATAGGCCGCTTCCGTGCAAAACTCGCAATCCATGCCTTTGCTGTGCTGTACAGCAAGAGAGCTCAATGTCCTTCTCCTGGGCTTCAATGTAAAGTTTTATGTGCTGTGACCTCTGGGTAGCATCCATTGGGTGTAGGATCTGCAGGCCACACATGACACAGGAGTCTCCATGGCAATACTCACAGTTTTCCCCATAGGGACACTCTCCCACTGCCCCATAAGGGCAAAGCTGCATGTTTGTCTCCATGCAGCTCCTTCTCTGATCCTTAAGTGGTCTTTGAGCCCTTCAGGGGTACTTTGCTGCAGGAAGGAACAGGAAGGCCACAGTAGGAGGCATTCACCCAGTCCTCAGAACCTGCTTCTACCAATTGGAAAGTTTGGGTTTCTTGACTCAGCTTCCCCTGAATTAATTTCAGCAAGGGATCCAACTCTGAAAAAGGAAGCAGCAAGGGGTGGTTTTGCACTCAAACCTGCAGAAGTCACTTTTGCCTGTTTCAGTAGCTTGATGCGCTCATGTTTGCAGCGGTTTCCGTAAACACGGTATGCTCTTTCAGTGGCTGGCTCTTCGACCTCCCCGTCCCCCGAGGGAGGAGCAGCCTTGCTAGGCCACAGAAGAGGACATTGTAGCCATTCTCAAAGAGACCTGATAGCTAGAGTTAGATGGAAGGGGAGGAGGTCCTCCCCTATCAATGGACTTGGAAAGGTGCAAGGAGGAGATGAGGGAGGGAAGGGGAGGATAGGGAGGGAATGCGGGAGGGGGCTATGGCTGGGATACAAAGTACATAACCTGTGATTAATATATAATAAATAAAAAGTAAAACAATTAATTATTTATTCACTTTATAAAAAAAAAAGAAAACACTTGCACACTGCACCAGATGGACTGTCAGAGAAGTCATGAGAGTATAGACAGGTATCTTCTTCCTTACGAACTCGAACTCCATACATAAAATATCTGTGGTGATGGAAGCGAGGATTGGGGACTCTGGTCCCCAGCATTCACAGGAGCACCCCTAGGTGAGGGAAGGTGGCACTAAGGCCCCCAGCAGTCCAAGCCAGCAGTCTGAGACCCTTGGCCAAAATAAGCAGTGTGTGTGAGTGTTGGGGCAGGGCAGAGTTTGGAGTTAGGGTGAAGCAGGGATACTATGCTGAGTCACCCTGGTTCAAGAGTCTGAGCAAGAAACCAGCTGACAGGGATTAAACAAAAAGGTAGGACACTGAGAGAAGCGTATTTAAGATAGTGTGGAGAAGATGCTTTTTGCTTTTTGCTTTTTTATTTTGGGTCCTTGGTTGAGTAGGAAGCATGGTGCTTTCTCTGCCTCTCTGAGCTAGTAGGTTCTCACCCTAGCATCTGACCCCTTAGATTTTACTGGTAAAATCAAACTATTGAGATTTATTTTTTTTCTTTAAAACAATACCTCCTTCTTTCCTTTCAAGTGTGTGTGTGTGTGTGTGTGTGTGTGTGTATGTATGTGAGTGTGTGTGTGTGTGTATGTATAAATGTATGTGTGTGTCGTAGTGTGGTTCACTGGGATTTACAGAAGTGTGGGTGAGAATTTAACTGTTTCTTACGAGAATCACTACTCAAAGTGCCTCTGACTCCCAAATCTTTAGAGTAAGATGGGACCCATGATCTGGACTCCATTTATGATCGGATGTTAATAGGAAAAATCTTGTTTTTTGTTTTTTTGTTTTTTCACAAAATCATAGTTTCTGCTGTAATAGCTATGTCATGCCCTGGAGCCAGTAATTTTTGTGAAACTGCCTCAGAGAAACTTCTAGTTTCATTTTGAATATTTTGCTTAATTTGTTTTAAAGAATAATGCCATGTTTAAAATTTTATAGGTCATTACCAATTAATTTCTATGCACAGTATTTTCTGGGAATTTCACTCAACCATTTTTTTTTAATTCGATGAAGTAAAATTCTTTGAAATTTGTTCCCATGTATATTGGATTTTTTTGAAATATCTATTTTGTTAGGTTGCTAATTATACATTTTAAAATATATTTTCTCTAAAGAAGATTTTTTTTTGTTTTTAATCAGTTTAGACACTACACTATCAGTGGCTTCTTCAAGTTTAAGATCATTCAGATTTTCCTGTTGATCTTTTCAGAAACCACCAATGTCCCAATAAGCCAGTACTTTTCATAGTATTGCAAAATTCTTTGTAACATTCCTTCCATGCTTATTTTTTATTAACAAGGCAAATTGTGTTTAAGGCTCATAGATACACTTTAGTTATACTATTATTATTATTTAAATTTATTTTGACCATAGTCTTCCTCTCCCTAAGTCCTTCCATATTCTTTCTTCCTCCCTCCCAACCCAAATTTAATTTCTTTCTCATAAAAAGAAATAAAAACCTATTCCAACCACAGCCTCCCAAAAGAAATAAAATAAAATAAAACATTAAAAACCAGAACAAACTAAACCAAACCAACCAAATAAACAAAAAATCACCAAAGTGTAGCCAAGTAAAAACACACACACTCAAACTCTGCAGTCCATTAGATGTCGGTCTACTACTTCTGAACATGAGGCCTGTCTGGAATACACCCAATGTCACTCCATTGTAGGAAACCAATTTCCCCTTTCCCAGTCAGTATGACAGTTAATTGTATAACCTTTACCCTAGTGGCAGCTGTGTTTTCATTCATTCATTCATTCACTCACTCACTCACTCATTTTTCTTTATAAAACAGCATCTCATGGAGTTTGGCTGGCCTTTTCCTTACTATATAGACAAAGCCCAGTGTCACCTAGACCTGTTTTTAGAGGCGTGTGTCACTAGTGTAGTTTATGCAGTTCTTTATTGAATCCAGAACTTTCTGCATATGAGGACAGCACGATATCCATAGAGCCTCATCTTTCTGTCTTTCTTTCTTTCTTATCTTAATTTAATATGTGAACTATTTTCTATTAGGCCATCTGTTGAAAAGCATCAAGAATTTAATTCTGTATCTTTTTCTTAGATAGATTTTATGCCTAACTTAATAGAGCTTTATAAGCTGGGCATGTTGTGGTGGTGCACACCTGTGATTCCAGCACTGAGGGAAGCAGAGGCCAGCAGAACTAAGTTTGAGGCCAGTATGTTCTACAAAGTGAGTCCAGGACAGTGTAGGCTTCAGGAAGAAATCCTGTCTCAGAAAAAAAAGAAGTAGCTTGATAAGTACACAACTCTTGAAACAAAGATAACAATTAGGTATTTATCTTAGTATTTTTACATGCATCTCTTCTCCCAATTCTAGAAAATACTTTTTAACTGGTGCATTTATTTACTATTCATTAAAATTTAGGAAGCATCTTATCCATTATTTTAAACTGTTTTTAGCAGGCAGAAAAATCAACTCCAAATCTCTGGTATTATATATCTGGTAATAGAAGTCATTCCAATATTATTCTTAGCCTTCTTTTTTCATTGAAAACATTACTTTCTCTTACAATATGTACTGATTATAGATATCCATTCCTCTACTCCTTTCAATTTCCCTCTCCCTGGATCCACTTCCTTACTATATATTATTAGAAAAAAACATGCATCTAAGAGGTAAAAAACAAATATGACAGAATAAAATATAAAGGGGCTGGAGAGATGGCTCAGCTGATAAGAGCACTGTCTGCTCCTCCAGAGGTCCTGGGTTCAATTCCCAACAACCACACAGTGGCTTCACAACCACCTATACTAGAATCTGATGCTGTCTTCTGACATGCAGGTATACATTCAGATTGAGTACTCACACGTAAAATAAATAAAATCTTTAAAAAATAAAATATAAAAAGACAAAGCATGTTGGACATAGCAACCTAGCAGGAGGAAAACATCCCACAAACAGGTAAAAGAGTCAGTGACCCACTAGTTCTCATAGCCAAGAGTCCCATAAAAGTACTAAGCCAATAGTTGTAGCCTAGACAGAGAGGATATTGTCCAGACCTTTGTAGGTCCATTGCTTTCTGCTTCAGTCTCTGTGAGTTCATATGCACTTTGTTTAGTTGATTCAGACGGCTTTGTGCTGATGTCTTCCATCCCTTCTGGATCTTCCCATCTTTCTGCCTTGTCTTCTGTAGGATTCCCCAAGCTCTGAGATAAGGGATTTGATGGTGACCCCCAATTTAGACTCTCTCTCTCTGTATAATGTCTTATAGTGGGTCTTTGCATCCATTCCCATCTGCTACTGGAAAAAAGCCTCTCTGTTGATGATTGCTTAAGATTCAAATATATGAGTACAGCAAGATATGATTAGAAATCATTTCATTGATTATTATTTTTTAAACCAGTAGTGTTGGTTATTACTCTTCATCCCTAGGCTATCAAATTTCTGGTTCTTAGTTACCAAAGAAGTGTCAGCTGTGGCTTCCTTCACAAAGAATAGAGTATACATCAAATCAGACATTGGTAGGATAGTCCCACAAGTTCTATGACACCATTGCCCTAATATATTTGCAGGCAGGACAGACAAATATTTACCAGCTGGATTGGTTGTGACTTTTCTATTTCTGTAGCCCAAGAAGTCACTACACAGATACCGGAAGCCAGGTAAATGCAATCTGAGGAGGGCAAGCAGATGCAGACTCATTTGTTCAGGAAGAGAGGGCAGGTTATATAACTTTGGGCAGTCAATCAGGTTCTCCCACAGGACCTTTGAACCTGCCATTGGTTGTTTGTCTCTGCGCAGACTCTCCAACTTCAGGTCACTTATTTTCTACCTGAGTACTTCAGTTGTTACATCAGTGTAAGCTGCCCCAGACCATGAGTCTTAAATGGCGCTTTACTGGGAATGCCCACAGATATGTAAACCATATATAACAACATTGTTTAGTTTTTGATATTTGGTTTCTTCTGTTCATGATAAATTTTGGATATTAATCCTCTATCAGACGTGGGATTGGTAAAAATCTTTCCCCTATCTATTTATCCAATTTACAGTGTCTCCTTGTCTTACAGAAACTTTTTAGTTTTATGATATCTCATTTACTAACTCTTGATATTAGTTGCTGTGCTATTGGTATTCTGCTCAGACAGTCTTTGCAATGTCAATACAGTCAGTGTTATTTTCTATTTTTATCAAGTTAAGTGCATCTGCTTTTATGGGGAAATCTTGTATCAACTTGGAGTTGACTTTTGTTCAGGATAATAAATATGGTGTTATTTGCATTCTTCTCATACAATATGACCAGCACCGCTTGTTGAAGATGGTGTCTTTTTCCTATCTGGCTTCTATTTCAAAAACTAGATGTCCAGATATGTGTGGATATATACCTGGGTATTCAATTTAATTCCGTTGATCAACATGTCTGTTTTTTATGACCATTCCATGTAGTTTGTAATTACTATAACTCTGTAGTACAAGTTGCAATCAAGGATGGTTGATGCCTCCAGCAATTCTATTATTGTTCAGAATTGTTTTAGCTATCCTGGATTTTTATGTTTTTCCATATTAAATTGAAGATTGTTCTTTCAAGATCTGTAAAAAACTGTATTGAAATTATGATGGGGATAGCACTGACTTTGTTCATTGCTTTTCCCAGGATGGCTATTTTCACTGTGTTAATACTACCTGTATCTGAATCCTAATCCTAAAAATTAGAAGATCTTTTATGTAGAGGAATTTTAATTAATAACATGGCTGTTCTGGAAAGAGATCTCATCCAAAGACCTTCTAGGTCTGTGTGATCTGGCTGGAATATAAACACTCCTTTAATCCCTATAGGCAGAGGCAAGCGGATCTCTGAGTTCAAGAACAGCCTGGTATAAAGCAGATTTCAGATAAAAAAAAAAAAAAGCTTAGGTGATATACTATCATATCATCTACAAATAAAAATACTTTGACTTCTTCCTTTCCAATCTGTATTTCCCTTCCTCTCTTTTAGTTGTCTTACTTCTTTAGCTAGAATTTTAAATTTTATATTGAATCGATATGCAGAGAGTGAACAACCTTTTCTTGTTCCTGATTTTAATGAAATTGCTTTGCAATTTTCACCATTTTATTTGATTCTGGCTACAGACTTGTGTAAATTGTGTTTATTATGGTTAGGAATGTTCCTTGTATGCACAATCTCTCCATGACATTCATCATAAAGGGTGTTGGATTTTGTCAAAGGACTTTTCTCCATTTAATGAGATGATTATGTGGCTTTTTTTTTTCTTTCAGTCTGTTCCTATGGTGGATTTGTTGTGACTGATTTTCTTATATTGAATCATCCCTGATTCATTCTCTGGGATGAAGCCTACTTGAGCATGATGGATAAAATGTTTTATGTGTTCTTGGGTTGATTTGGAAGTATGTTATTGAGTATTTTTGTGTTTGTGTTCAGAGAAAATTAATCTATAATTTTATTTGTTGAGTATGTGGTTTGAGCATTGGAATAACTGGAACCTCATAAAATAAATTGGGAAATGTTCCTTCTGTTTGAATTTTGTGGAATAATTTAAGGAACATTATTATTAATTCTTTTGTGATCAGCTGGTAGAATTCTGTGCTAAATCCAGTTTTAGCCTTGAGTTTTCCTGTTCTAGAGATTTTTAGTGACTGCTTCTATTTCCTAAGGGGTTAGAGATCTGTATATATTGTTTACCTGGTCTTGACTCAACTTTGGTAAATGTTTAGGAAATTATCTGTTTCTTTAATGCTTTCCCAGTTTGTGGAGTACAGATTTATAAATATGCCTTTATGATTCTCTGGATTTCTTTGGTGTCTAATATGTCCCCTTCATTTCTTTTATGTTAATTGGATATTCTCTATGCCTCTTAATTTGGATATCTGTTTGTCTATCTTGTTGATTTTCTCAAAGACTCAACTCTTTGTTTCCTTGATTCTTTGTCTTGTTCTCTTTGTTCCTATTTTATTAATTTCAGGCCTCAGTTTTGTTTTTGCTTGCTATGTATTCCATTTATCTCTATTTTTAGTAATATATGTATGATAGACCAATGAAGAAACAAGAAAATTGTCAGTTTTAATTATTTTTTTCATAAGACATGCTATCTGTAATGGAATATGTTTCTGTACTGCTTTTGATGTCTAATAATTATAATTGTAAATAAGATACATAAAGTTAACTACATAGTTTATATATATACAATTTTATATAGTTTTACTAGAAAACCTAAAAACAAATTTATTTTTTTTATAAATATATGTTGCCGTAGAGTTTCTATTGCTCTGAAAAAAAAAACATGACCAAAAGTAAATTGGGCAGGAAAGAATTTATTCAGATTACATTGCCACATGGCAGTTCATCACCAAAAGAAGTCAGGACAGGAAATCAAACAGGGTAGGATCCTGGAATCAGAAACTGATGCAGAGGCCAAGAGGGGTGCTGCTTAGCCTTTTGTTCAGCAGACAGTACATGCATGTACTACTGTATTATTTAATTTAATTGTTAAAATGATACACAAATTATTTAACTATATCCTTTACCAAATCTATGCAAGAAAACATCTTGACATTCAATCTATATGTGATATTTTTAAGCCTAATTTGTCTATCATTCATATGAAAATTAAGCAACTCACTTCATGTTGTTCAGTTATTTAATTATGTGGTGAAATTTAAAAATTGGAAAACAATGCTGAACCACAGCAAAAATTTAGATTTTGATTCATAATAAGCCATACATTTTACTTGTAAGCAAAACATCCTTGTAAGCCAAGTGGTAGTTGTGACTTTATTTTATGACATAAATTATAATGTACTAATTAGAGTGTGGGCTTCATAAAAGAAAACATACTGCTTCATTGTACATGTGTCTAAACAAGGATCTATGTCAGATCCAATAAATAAAACAATGGTGCTAGGACTATTATACAATCAAGTAAATATGCACAGTGATAACTTATCATATCAAGTATCCTGCTCCTTCATTCCTTCCCAATCCCACTCTTTCTCCCTCATCTCCTCCCTGCCTCTTTCCAAGTCCACTGATAGGGAAGACCTCCTCCCTTTAATTTGAGCTTTGTGAACGTGATGAGGAGTTAATTGGTTTTCCACATTCTTCATGAATTTGAACTCATGAAAATACCTTGAAGTTAAAATAATATCAGCTCTTTGTTCATAATTCAAAATTATGGGAAACCAACAATGACAACAAACTGGAGATGAGGAAATGTTTCACTGGGGTAAAAAAAATTGGAGCTGTTTTATGAGAGAAAGATGGTTGATGTGAGTTATGAGAAAGAGAGAAGAAAAGTGAGAAATATGTGTGAAAATAAGACAGGATAAATCAGCTCTATTTTAGCAGAAATCTGTTTCCATATTCCTACAGAATATCTTCACCTTACCAGATTTTGTAACTGCTTCTGAGATCTGAAGAATTGAGGCATTAAAAAGAAATTAGATGTATGAAATGCATATAGAAATGAGGAGTACAAAAGGGTAAAGAAATTAAATCATTTAAGGCATATACCAGTTATAGTATTACCTAAAATTGCCTCTCTAGCCTTTCTAATTCTTCATTTGCCTTTTCTATTAGAAAGCTTCAGATTTTCATAATAACTTAAAATTTTCCTTTAACATTAAAACTGTTTTCATTAAATAATTTTTTCTCTAAATGTTTCTTTCTTACTTTTCTTTTTTATATGTTCACTGCAAGTTTAATTTTGCTGTTATATTCAGAATTATTTTTCCTCATCTAGGAACAATTATGTTACTATTGAAATAAATAGATAGCTGTGTTATTATTGGACTTTAATACTTAAGTTAAAACATTCAAAGATATATTACTTGTGTCTTATGTTAAGTTTTTAATTTTTCAGAAATAAAAATGCATTTCATTTTAATCTTGCTAGTTTGAATTTTACTTCCATATTAAAACAGTTACCAAAATATCTTTCTATAATATAAACATAAAATATTAATACATACTTTTCACATGAGATCATTTGTTGGAATAGGCTGTTTTAACAAGCAATTTTTAAATCAGCAAGAAATTCACAGAACATGATTAATGTGAACCATGATGACTGCTTAATTTGCACAGATTTCTCTTTCATGTGAAGACACAACCGTGTAGCTCTAAGTGAGTGTCCAGCCCAAGGTTGAGGGCAGCGAGTTCAGGCTTAGGGTGGTGAGCAGCACAGAGCCACCACATGGACACCAGGAGTCCTGTGAAAGCGAACCAAAGGAGGGCGTTTATTCAGGAAGAGGCAGCAGATTATATGGCTTTGGGTGGCCAACCAGTTCCTCCACATCATCTCTGAGCTGGCCAATGGATATTCATCTCTGGGCAGACTCAGAAATCTGCAATTTGCTTACAAGTAAACTAAACAGTTCCAAATCTTTCACTCCAGTGAAACATTTCCTTATCTCCAGTTTGTTGTCATTGTTGGTTTCCCATAATTTTGGATTATAAACAAAGAGCTGATATTATTTTAACTTCAAGGTATTTTCATGAGTTCAAATTCATGAAGAATGTGGAAAACCAGTTAACTCATCACCTTCACAAAGCTCAAATTAAAGGGAGGAGGTCCTTCCCTATCAGTGGACTTGGAAAAGGGCAGGGAGGAGATGAGGGAGGGAGGGTGGGACTGGGAGGGAATGAAGGAGCAGGATACAGCTGAGATACAAAAATACTAAACTGTAACTAATATTTACAAAATTAAAACAATTAAAACATCAAAACAATAACAAAAAAACCCCAAAACCTATCTTTTGTCACTCTCTGGAAAATTCACTTAAATGCATCTAAATAACCCATTGCTAGATTTATACTCAAAGCTGTTGGCAAGGATTGCATATATGTGCAGTGAATATTATGCTCATTGCTTCTCATTCTGCCAAGACTGCTCCATGTCATTTGTTGGAAAGTTGTCTGTTGACACTGATCTTGACTGCTCTTCATCAATGTCTATCTTTTTGGCATAATACTGAGTTATAGCCATCACCAGTCCTCCATATTCTAAATATTGATGTTACATCACTTTGTGTGGGACTTTAAAATTAAAGGGAATCTGCAAGATGTGAAATAGAAGCTGCACAAACCATATACGTGTTACTATAGAATTCTGTGTCTGAAAGAACAAATGTGACATGTGGAGTTGAGTGACATCTTTCTTTAAAATTCTAAGAATAGTTATTATTATTTCCAAGACTGAAAAGCAGCTTCCTATAGTTTCAAACTAGTAAACTTCTGTGAGTACAGAGAAATTATACAGGCAGATACTACTAAGTGAATTATGACAAATACATTCTCATCTTAGCATTTATTTGAAATAGTCAAGTACCTTATTGAGTGTGTATTATTATTTGTAATGGCATTTACTTCTAGGAAAATAGAAAAGCTTCTGCGAAAAATCTAATAAAAACAAACAAAAACAGAAGATAATGAGGAAGAAAGATCACATTCTATGTAAAATCTGTTTCTAAACAAGGGGTGCATATATTCTATTATTTTACTACCAAAGATACCAAATTTTGAAATACAAATATGCCCTGAAGTATTTAGTAGACTACTAGTGTCTATTGTATATTTTCTATGCAAGACTGAAGAGATAGGATAATTTGAAAACCACAAATTATTATTCTATAGCACACTGGTCTCAATAATTTGAATATCTAAAACTATAAGGAGTATCTATTGGTTAATAGATTATATATTACTGATAATATACCAGTGCTGAACATCCTTAGAATTCTTGACTTTTGGCTGGCCTGAAGTCTCATCATCAAGGTTATGTAATCTTCACAACACCTACAATTATGCCCATATTACTTATAAAACACATTGCTTAGAGAGCTTAGCTGTTCTCAAAATTACACAGGAGAGAGGGGGGAGGATTGAAAACTGAAAGGCAAGGGGGAAAAAGAGTGAGACACTGTGTTCATTGCCTTGCTGTATCATCACAGAGACTTCACACATTAGTCCAGTCCTACCAGAAATGAGGATGCTTTGTCCTTCATTTCCCATTGCTCCCGCCTCCACTTTACTTCTCTTCTCCAAAACACGGCAACGCAAACACATTGGCAAATGCATTTTTCTTATTCTATTAACAAAAACTGCATAAAGTTTGTAATGGATACTTTGCCTAAGGTTACACAGCCAGTGGCCAACAGAACTCAAATGAAAATAAAAAAGTAATTTAAACACATCTAGCAGTGATGAATGTAATTTGTAGTACACATGGTATTTGAATGTATTTTTCCTGCTGGGGGCATTTGATTTAAAAGAGACAAGGGGAAGTGTAATCAAATTATCTATTTAAACTCTGTTGCCCTAGAGAGTATATGGATTTAATAACCTAATAGTAGGTCCAGTAGAAAAATATGATCTATGACTTTATAATGTAGAATTATTAGTCTTTTATGTTCCTCAGTGGAAAAGCCAGCAGATGAATGAAAAATAGAAAATAAATAGTAAAAATGCATTTGTCTACTGATATTTCTATAAAGTACTTTATTATTTTAAGAAAGCACACTTACATTTGTGAGAACAGAATTACATATCACTCCTGTCAGAAGAAAGGATCATAGGACTTTATTGTATTGAAACATCACCTTAATATTCCTAAAAGGAATGTATATTTTATTCTTATTTTACTTATTATATTTTTAAACATTTTAAATTCAAATATAGTTTGATCATATCTTTCCTCCCCCAAGTCCTTCCAGATCCTCTGCCACTCCTAAAGTGCCAAAGTTTAAGCACTTTCAAAAAAAAAAAAAGAGCCAATACAACAGCAAAATCCAACAAAACTGAAATAATGAATTAAAATCACATTAAAAAGGAAGGGGAAAAAAAGAAAAAATACTGTAGCAAAATAAAAGCACATACACATTAAAACAAAACAAAACAGAGAAAAACAAAAAGCGAAGACCTACGGAGACCATCATATTTGACCCCACACTCCTGCACATGAGCTCTGTTCTAGAGTGGCCACCTGCTTTGTTGGAAAAAACTGATTTCCCCCTCTCAGCAGGTATATGTGACAATTCATCTGTTAAACTTTTCCCCATTGGCTAGGTTTTTATTCATGCACTCAAATATATATATACTGAAGTAAAGTATAATAAAATAAAAACAAAACTCCACATCAAGCTTGGGCCAGAAGACCTGTTTGTTTGCACACTTAGGAATTCCAAAAAATATTTAACTGGAAGGCATATTATAGACTCAGAGGACTTGGTGGAAGTTCTATGCACGCTGCTGCAGTTTCTTTTCATGTGAGCTTTGCTCATGTTGATTTAGAGGGCCTTGTTTTCTTGGTGTTTCCCAACTTCTCTGTCCCCTCTATACTTTTTGCCTCCTTTTCCATTGAGTTCCTTCAGCCCTGAGGAAAAGGATTTCATAGAGCTATCCCATTTATGGTGGAGTGTTCCAAGGTCTCTCACTCTTAGAATAATCTCTGGATGTTGGTCTCCATAATTATTCCCATCTGCTGCAAGAGGAAGCTTTCCTGAGGATGTCTGAACAAGACATTGATGTATGAGAATAGCAGATGTCTTACATCTTTTTTTTCTGAGTTGATCTTAAAACTGTGTTTCACAAGTTTATTCCCTCCCATTCTTAACATTACCTTACCTTTAGATTATTACTATCAAAAACATTTTATTATTTCTGTTTTTCCTGTGTGCATATGTGCATGATGGGTGTGGTAAGGATGCATGTGTAGAGGTGGGAAGGAAAATTTGTAGAGTATGTTTTCTCTCTTTACCTTCATGCAGGATTAAAGGATCAAATTCAGTTTGTCATGCTTGCAAAGCTAGAGCATTTGTCTGCTGAGACATTCCTACTGCCCAACTCTCAGAATTCTTAATTATTAAAAAATCTTAAATCATCACTCAATTAAAATTATCTTCTCTTAGATAATTTTTAATTTTCTGAATAGCATGTAAAATTACAAAGAATTAAGTTAAGCAAAATAAAATCCTTTCTACCATGGTAACAGAAAATATTCTTTCTGTATATAGACAAATCAGAATATTTTTCAATTAATTAATGTAATAAATAAAATATTGAATGAATACATAAAGTTTTTATTTACTTCCTTACCAAGCAGCACTGGAGCTCTGGTAACCTAGGAATATCACAAAACAATTCCATGGGAATCTTCAGTAACAATAAGATTTGGTGGCTTTCTGAACTTAAAGAGGACTTCTGGCTGAAGGTACTGGACACTTTGGGCTCCAACTATAGAGAGAGAAATTTGGAATTGACTTGGAAGCCTTCTGTATGAACATTAGTTTTCATAGGATTGGAAGGTTCTATACAAGCCTCCAAAAGAGAAAAGTAATCAGTAGTACAAATCAGCCCAGAAAACTGATAAAGGCAACATTATTGATCTGGATAGATACCAACATGGTATAATAGTAGCACTTTTACTTTGGTAACCAATAACAGTCTAATATGAGTTATATATCCCTCAATAAGTAGGAATTTCACTTCTGATACTGTAAATCTAGATATTTACTTGTGGCTTGAGAGGTCACGGTCCCTAAAAGAGAATGTATTACTGCTATTTTCCTAAATCGATGTAATTTCTAGCTGTACTTTAAACATT
>CM053753.1:82788228-82854634 GCA_028658305.1 Pachyuromys duprasi | reverse complement strand
ATAGCCTGGAACCCCTGCTCAGATGTGGCCCATGATAACTCATTGTCAAACTGAAGACCCTAGTAGGGGAAACAGGGACTGTTTCAGTCTTGAACTTGATGGCTGACTCTTTGACCCTCCCCTATACACGCCAGGGAGTAACAGCCTGGCTAGATCCCAGGGGAGGACATAGCAGCCAGCCCTGAGGAGAAAAGATGTTCAGATGGAAGGGGAGGAGATCCTCCCCCGTTGGTGGACTTGGGGGGGCAGGGAGGAGATGAGGGAGGGTTGGGAAGGGTGGGAGGGAATGAGGAAGGGGGCTACGCATGGGATGCAAAAAACCTAACCTGTGATTGATATAAAAATAAATAAATTTATAAAAAAAAGAAAGAAAGCTTTTTCCCTAATACCAGAGTTATCATGCAGTAATTATAGAGCACCCAGGACTGGTAAAAATGCAAAAAATAAGTGACCATGTTGTGGTCAACTCTAATTAGTATATCTATAAGGCAGCCCTTACATTTAAGGCTCAGAGAAGCCCATAACAGAGGTGGTAGAAGGGTTGTAAAAGTCAGAAGACCAGAATGTGTACTGTGGATAGCATATTCTAGATATGAAGGAAAAGCTGAACACATAAAAAATCAACAACATGGTTTTATAAACAAGGCCTGCATGATGATAACACCAATCAACATGGGAATCATAGGGAAAATGTCATGAGGCCCCAACACCTAAATGAATAGCTACAGAAAATCAATGACTATGAGAGGAGGAATCAGTTTTCTCCAGGAACAATTTCCCTGGTAGTTTATGCAATCTTGAGTGGCCAACTATAAACACATGCTCGTACAAGCTAGGCTGAGTGTCCTCAGAGAACTGTAATTATAAATATAGGCATGTCACAAAAGTTGAGAGAGATTGGATTGAGTTGGGGAGCAGTGAAAGAGTTGGCAGGGGTAGAGAGCAGAAAAAATTATGTACATGTAACAATCATGTATGGAATTTTCAAAAAGATTATCATAAAAATGGACATTGAAAATTGCATGGCCACTGCACCCAATCATTTAACCTTTGGAGAACTTAGATGTCTCTGTAGAAAT
Source organism: Pachyuromys duprasi (assembly GCA_028658305.1). Lineage (NCBI taxonomy): Eukaryota > Metazoa > Chordata > Mammalia > Rodentia > Muridae > Pachyuromys > Pachyuromys duprasi. The sequence continues at coordinate 82,853,555 of CM053753.1, read as the reverse complement.
TTGTTTTACTTACTTTCTGTTGCTGAAATGAATACGGACCAAAAAGAACTTGGGGAAGGCAGAGTAGAATATCAAGTAGTGACTGGAGTCAAGAACTGAAAGAAAAAGTACGGCTGCTTACCAGATTACATTCCTTGATATGTTCAAATATTTTTATTTATATATTTGTTTGTTTACTTATTTTATACAGCCTAATCCTTCCCTGTAGAAGTGCCACTATCCAGAGTGGACTGTGCTTTCCTATTTCAAATGTCAATCAATAAGTACCTGAAACACATGTCCACAAGGTAGTTGAACAGAGGCAATTACTCAAATGAGGATCCCTCTTCCTCTTCCCAAGTGTATCTAAGATTTTGTCAAGTTGACAAAAACTGAACAGCACAATCTATTCCTTGTCAACTTGTATACACAAACACATAATTTTAAGTTCATAGTCTTTCCTTCTCTGCTTGCAAATTCTCCTGTGAATTCTATAACATAATGCAAAGAAGAACTGTAATAGCCTAACAGTCTCTTTAAAAATTCCAGTGTTATTTGGGCTCCAAGATGGCGGCGACTAGTGTGTTCCTTATCTGAGAGGCAGAGGATCCGAAACTCTGAAACTGGTGAGTGGACAGGCAGCTTGATCCATAACATCAACTTTGAGGTTTCCCAGGGTAGAGGGGACAACTCCTGAGCTGGGTCGGATTGGTTCCAGCCTCCTCCCACCCCTGGATGTCTGCGTGGTCTGGGAATGGTAAACTGTGGACCCCCTGCACATTCACCTTTCCTGGTGACAAGTGCTTAGCTCGAGGTCCTGGGACGCTCTACTCTAGTGGTCTACTCCTCTGCAACAGCACTGGAATCCTTAGGACAGTTGAGGTCAATCAGATCCAGAGCTCCTGCCACTTCTGCCAGAATCTGAACTTGGGGAGCCATGGGCAACGGCCACTTCCTGCATAAGCCTGGGACAGCATGCTGAGGCCCAGACCTGGGGGACCCTCTGTGCTAGTAGCCAGTCACCTGATCCCTCACATCCCCTCATCCAACTGTGGAAAGCAGAATGATCCCTGGGACAGTGTTTCGAGGCCCCTGCTCTGTGGGTCCACCCATGGAGTCCAGGCAAATGACAAACAGCAGAAGTGCAAAGTTCCGGGGCCCAAGATGTGCAGCCCAGGCAGATCTGAGTAGCTGAAATACAGAATCTGGGAGACCTGTGGGCCACTATACATTGCAGATCTGAGACATCCTGTGATTGCCACCCACATTGAGACATTCTGGGCACCTGCACACAGCACACTGCACCCATGAACTGCACCAGCACCCCTACCCACCCCGACACCTGTACTTGCCTGCTGGCCCTCAAGGCACACTCCAACCCAGGGTCCTGCCTTTGCACACATGTGCCTGCAACCTTTCTTCCTTAACTGCATCTGAAATACTAGCATCCATTCCCAAACCTCTGGACCTCTCTCATCATCCTGGAACAACAGCCAAGGCAACAGGCAACCAGATGGCTAAAGGTTGGCATAAGAACACATCCAACAAAAATCAGAACATAAAAGGCTTCTCCAGCAACCCCAAAATTCAATGGATATTTTATTGCATTGGAAACACAGGAAAATGATCTTAAATCTGTGTTTATCAAGTTATTAGAGGCACATAAAGAGAAAATATACAAATCTCTCACAGAAATACAAGGGAATGCAGCTAAACAAATAAAAGCCATCATAGACAGGCAGGAATCCACATTCAAACAGTGAAGAAAATTAAAACAGAATTATAATCAATAAAGAAAACACACACTGAGAAATTCCTGGAGATGGAAAACCTAAGGAAGAGATCCAGAACACAGAGGTAAGCATCACCAACAGAACACAAGAAACAGAGGAAAGAATCTCAGGCACTGAAGATACAATTGAAGAACGCAATACATCTCTAAAAGAGATATAAAAACAGAAAAGGTCCTGACACAAAATATCCAAGAGGTCAAGGAAAAGAAGAAAAGACAAAACCTAAGAGTATTAAGAATAGATGAAAAAGAAGATCTCAGGCTCCAAGGTCCAAAAAAAATTTCAAGAAAATCATAGAAGAAAAATTTCCCAACTTAAAGAAAAAGATACTTAAACATAAAAGAGGCTTACAGAACACCAAATAGACTAGAACAAAAAAAGAAACTCCTCCTGCCACATAATAATCAAAACACTAAATCTACAAGACAAAGAAAGGTAGGGGGATAAGAGGAAAGGAGGATTTGGGAGGAGATAAGGGAGGGGGCCACTGCTGGGATACGAACTGAATACATTTTAGTAAATGGTAGTAAAAGAATCAAGCAGAAAGGCCAAGTAACATATACTGGTAGAGCTATCAGAATCACACCAGACTTCTCAACAGAAACTATGAAAGCCAGAAGGGCCTGGGCAGATATCATACAAACACTAAGAGCCCACAGATGCCAACCAAGATTACAATACTCAGCAAAGCTTTCAATCAACATAGATGGATAAAACAAAATATTCCATGACAAAACTAAATTTAAACAATATCTACACAACACCCCAGCCCTACAGAAGATACTAGACAAAAAACTCCAACCAGGAAAACAGAGGCTATAGATATTTTCACACCAAACAAAATCAAAATAAAACAAGCACACATACACACATACATTGTCACCACCAACTCTGTAATAATAGAAACTAGCATTCATTGGCCACTATTATCTAGCAAAATCAATGGACTCAACTCTCGAATAAAAAGACACAGACTAACAGAATGGTTGTGGAAACAGGATCCAACATTCTGCTGCATTCAAGAAACAAACCTCTAAAACAAAGATAAACACTACCTCAGAGTAAAGACCTGGAAAAATATTTTCCAAGCAAAAGCAAGCTGGAGTAGCTATCCTAATATATAATAAAATACATTTTCAGCCAAAATTCAACAAAAGAGATGGGGGGGGGAACACATCATTCTCATCAAAGAAAAAAATTCACCAATAGGACATTACAATCTTGACCATCTATGTCCCAAAATACAAGGGCATTTGTAAATGAAACATTATTAAAGCTTAAATCACATATCTATCCCAACACCTAAATATGGGTGATTCTACCCATCACGGTATTGAAGCAGATGCTGAGACTCATAGCCAAACTTTGGGCAGAGTGCAGGGGACCTTATGGAAGAAAGAGGAGATAGAAAGACCTGGAGGGGACAGGAGCCCCACAAGGAGAGCAACAGACCCCAAAAATCTGGGCCCAGGTGGGATGCAGAGACTGATGCATCAAACAAGGACTATGCCTAGAAGGGGCCTAGAGCTTCTGCTCAGAAATAGCCCCTGGGTAGCTCAGTCTCTATCTGGTTCCCTAGTAAGGGGATCAGGGGCACTCACTGGCATGAATTGGGTTGCTTACTCTTTGATCACCTTCCCCTGTGAGGTGGCCTTTCTGGGCCACAAAGAAAGAGGATCCAGACAGTCCTGATGAGACCTGACCCACTAGGATCAGGTGGTAGGTTAGGAGGAACTCCCCTGTCTAGAGTAGGAGAGGGACATGACGGAGCAAAGGGATGGAGGGTGGAACCGGGAGGAGATGAGGGAAAGGCTACAGCTGGGATACAAAGTGAATATATTATAATAGATAATAATAAAGAAAAAAATTAAAGAACAAAAACATGCAAAACAAAAATAAAATAAAATCAATGAACAATTTTACATTTTATCTACCGACTTCTTTCTGTTTTGGTTTTTGTTTGTTCTTTGAGACATGGTTTCTCTGTGTAGCCTCAGCTGTCCTGGACTCATTTTGAAAACTAAGCTGACCTTGAACTCACAGAGATCTGCCTGCCTCTTCTTCCTGAGTGCTGGGTTACAGGAGTGTGCTACCTCACCTGCCTTCACTTCTTAGTTTATAAATTATCTTTTTAAACTTTATAAAATGAACATAAGTAAAAATTGTATTTTTCATGTATATTCTTGTTCTTTCAGAAACAGAGCATAATATCAAACAGTATTTAATCAAACAGTAAATCTTTTTGCCTACATTAAATCATCTTATCTGAATAATAACTTGTGAAATAGAAATGACAGATTCTAGTGTGACATTCACTCTCTCATATTCTTTAAGTCTCCTGGGATCAACATCTATATAGCAGTTTCTCTTTGAAGCCAGTGAAGATGAATCCTTGCTCATGTCTCAGGTCAGAAGGAGCAGGGAACTCATACCATCTTCAAATTCTCTTGAGGAGTATTGAGAGAGGATAAGCTGGGACAAAAATACCCTAACTTTGATTCCTCCAAATGCATGATAAAGCCATGTAATTGGATTTTTTTCTCTGTTTTCTCAATTATTTAACTATCCACAGTGGTATTTCTTTTATAATCCATATTTTTCTTAGCTCATGTTTTGTGTATTGCAATCTGATGTTATCTTTCTTTTTATGCAAAAAACAATAACAACAAAAATCAATCAACCATGCAAAGACACTTAAAATCCTTAATATTTAATCTTTATATAGTACCAAAGGAATAATTACTTCAGCATGTATTAAAAATCAAAATATGCAAATAGAGAAATCAAATATTGCAGGAGAGCTATTCCTTTTATCTTTAATACTTCTGAGAAGAATATTTATAGGTATACGGGGTATAATTAGTGCAATATATGATAAAAAAGAGAAAACTAATGTTATTAAATTTACAAGTTTATGAGGATTGTAGTATAAAAGCAAAGCAGGATGAGATGGTGATTCTTAAATATAGATTTATGACTCTATAATTAAGTTATGATTCCTAAATATTTTGTCATAGTAATAAATATGTTTAAATAAATGATAGGAAAAATGAATAACCTCACTACAATACTATTTTCTACAGTGGAACTACAGCACAAGATTTGTGATGTGATGTTGTAAGTAAGTATATCAGCAGTCCTTCACTTTTTCTGGTCAATTAAATGTCAGTTTTCTGAGTTTGGTGAGTAAAGACATTAATCTAAAGTGTTTATGGCCTGTTGCCTTTTAGCCTATCTGAAGTGACAAGTCCTCAAGTAAATTCAACGTTGAGTCACCAAAAGTCAATTTAGCATAATTTAAGATAACAAGTATTTAATTCTTTAAGGTCACATGTAGGTCATAATATGATTGGCAGGCTTACTTTGAAACAACATTTCTGTAGAATGATGAGCAGGAGCTCATTTCAGTAAATCCATGTTGTTTCCATAGACATTGGCATCTGGAGAAAATACTCAGCCATATCTCTTCTAGTCCATGAATTTCAGATTACTATTTATATTTGGTTATTTATTCATTTATTTGAGACAAACATTGTCTCACACCTATGTTAAAGCTGGCACATAGTGTGGCAGTCACTATGTAATTAAGGTTGGTCTAACACCTTAGTCTCATCCCAAGGGCTTGCTTGTATTGCCAGAATGAACCAACATGCCTGGCTCCAGTTTATTCTTCAATCTGTGTAAATATTTCTTCTTTCTGATATTATGCAACATCTTTGTTTTCTTTTGAACTTTAAAAATTCCATTTCCCTTCCATATTGAGGTGGAGAGAAACAAAAAGATGTATTAATGGGTTTTGTTACTGAAATATAAGTGGATCATTACTGGGGAATGAGCAGAATCTGAGGCTCTCAAAGTCTCCTGGTATTTGCTTCAATACTGTTGGCATAAGTATCATACAGTGAAAACATTAATCTCCTTTACTGTTCATACTTGATAGTAGCAAGTTCTGGGCAGATATGTTTCATTTATACAACTTACATGGGTAAGAATTTCACTTGAAATTTCACTGTCTTGGGAAATCAAAGAAATATTTAAAATGCAGACAAGCACAGCAGATAAACACACTTTTCCACCTAGCTGAAAGACCTGAGTCTGTATAGTGGGAGGACAGAACTGACTTCTGAACACTGTGTTCTGGCTTGAAAATACATGCCATTACTTCTCCAAACCTTAAATAAATAAAATGATAAGAAAGAGAAACATTTAAGAAAAACCAAGTGCCTTAATAATATCACCTTATTCTTTATGATTAAGATTAAGAGATCCCACTTGAGATCCATGCCATGGGAGAGAGCCAACCCCTGACACTTTTAAGAATACTCTGGTATGCTTGTGACAAGAGACTAGCACAACTATCCTCTGAGAAGCTCCATCCAGCAGCCAATCAAAACAGTTGGGGAGACCCAAAGCCAAACCATTGGAGGGAGGATAAAAGGACCCAGAGGGGACACGAAGACCAACAGAGTCAACTAAGCTAGGAGCATGGGAGCTCACAGAGCCTGAACCACCAACCAAAAGGCATTCATTGACTGGATCAAGGTAGGTCCCTAGCACATATGTCACTAATGGGCAGTTTGGTCTTCATGTGAGTCCTGTAGCAATTAAAGCAAAAGTTGTCTCTGACATGGACTCTATTGCCTAGTTTTGGATTATTTCTCCTAGCTAGAGTGCTCTGTTGTGTGTCAGTGGAAGAGGATGCACTTAGTCCTGATACATATTGATTTGCAGGGGTAGGTTGATGAGGGGGCTCTTCTTTTCTAAGAAGAAAGGGAGGGAGAAAAAAAGGAAGAGAGTAGGAGGAAAGGTTGGGAAAGACAGGAGGGAAAGGGCTGCAATAAAGTGAATAAATAAAAAAGACTAAGAGAATAAGGCTTGGTGATAAAAGGAAATTAAAACACAAATTTCAGTTTCTAAAAAAGTTGGTACTTAACTCAGGGAAATTTTATATCATATGACAGATTTCACACATCTATATGATATAGAAACCAAAAAGAAATCATATATACCCATCATGTTTCACAGTTTTGTAATTAAACATTGTACTATGTGCATTTATTCCTTAGAAGTATAATTTGGAAGGGAAATGAAAAATATATAAAGAATAGAGTCATGGAGACAGGTCAATTTGTCTTCTCGCTGTTTATGTGAATTTTCATTTTCATTTGAACCAAGGTTTTATCCTTTACAACAGAGCATATATTAAATGTGCAACCTTGCCAGGCTACAGAGGAAGACAATGCAACTGGTCCTGATGAGACCTGATAGGTTAGAGTCAACAGGGAAAATATTAATATCCTTTACTCTTCATACTTGATAGTAGCAAGTTCTGGGCAGACATGTTTCATTTATACAACTTCCCTATCATTTATACAACCTCCCTTATCAGTGGACTAAGGGAGGGACACAGGGGGAGAAGAGGGAGGGACAGTGGGATTGGGAGGAGATAAGGGAGGGGAACTGCAGCCAAGATACAAATTGAATAAATTGTAATAAATAATAATAATAATAATGTAACAAAGTTAAATTATTCAATAGTTTAAGGAAAGAAAACATTAAACATCCACAATGTACTAGTTACTGTTTTATGTAACACACATGTTATGTATGTTGAGAAGTTAAAATTAAAATTTTTCCAAGGTCTTTTCCTCTCAGTTTATTGTGTGGCAGCATATCCCCATATTTGTTCCTCTCTGCTGCACTGGGAAGTGTCTCTGATGATGGCTGGCAATGATATATGAGTATTGTGCAAGGGTGTTAGATGTAAACTATTTTTTGCTACCTTCTTCTACTAGAAGAGGAGCATTTGGTTTTACCCTAGGTTCTTGGGCAACCTAGTCTCTAGTCCTTGGTCATCCAAGAAGCATCTGGCATAGGATCCATCTCATATAGAAGGTCTAAAGTCAAATCAGATATTGGTTGGTTATTTCCATTAACATGGTGCCACTATTTCACTGATGTATCTCATAAACGTGACACCTTCATAGATCAAAGATTCTATAGCTGGTATGCTGTTTTCTATTATCCATTGGTAGTATGTTGAGTACCTTTCTGTACTAAAAGCTTGCTAGCATGTAGAAGAGAAGGCTTCATGTAGACACCAGCTCAACTCCCCATGTTCAAAGAGTTGTGTAGGTGCTTTCGTTAGGCCTGGGGCCTTGACATTAGTTTGTTAAGCAACACCTATATCTTTGGCTACAGCCTGGGCTATTTGGGAGTTCCTCTGGACCCTGATTACTATCAACTTAAGTGTGTAACTCAGTCCTTGTACTAGAAGTTTCTTTTGGTGGTAAGGAATATACAGTTAGGACTCTGCCTGCTTGTTATTTGGGTATTTCATATAGATTATCTCCATGTATGTATGTATTTTAGGAAGCTTCTACTATTTAAGATTTCTATACTTTCCTTCAAATGGACCTTCAAATTTCAGCTACTTCTCTCATATTCCCTCTCTCTTTCTCCTCTTCTTTCTGTGTCCCTCACTGACCTCCCATTTGTGTACAAACCACTGTCCATCTATAACTATGTATTCTTTTTCACTTTCCTAGAAAGATTACCTGTTGGCCCTTAGTCCCATACTGTATACCTAACCATTGGATTCTGCGTATTGTATTTTTGTTGGTACTGACTTAACAGCTATTATACACATATATGCCAATGCATGCTATATTCCTCTTTCTGGTTCTGGGATACCTCAATTGGAATTTTTTCTAGTTCCATCCATTTACCTTCAAGTTTCATGATTTTACTTTTATTTTTAATGGCAAGAGTAATTCCAATTTTACAGTTGTAATTTTAATGACAAGAGAAATAAACCCTTGCACATACACACAAGATTTTCTTCATTCATTCTTTTTTTGATACGCTCTTTAGATTGTTTCTAATTTTTGACTATTAAGAATAGAGCAACAATGAATATAGTTGACCAGTTACTTGTGGAGTAAAATAAAGAGTCATTTAGGTATGCCTAAGAGTGTTATAGCTGGATTTGGATGTACATAATTCGGAACTTTTGAGGAGCTACCAGACTCTTTTTCATAGTGGATATACAAGTTTGTCTCTTGGAACACCCAACACTAAATGAGATTTCTACATCAAATCCCAACCCTTAGGATTGGGGGAATCTCAGAGAATAAGAGCTAGAAAGAGTGTAAGAGCCAGATGGGATGAAGGACATCAATGAAATAAGGCTTTCTGTATACAGCAGGACTATTTAATATATGAATACAAACTCAGAGATGCGGGCAGCATGCAAAGCACTTGAAAATACCTACACCCAATGGAGTTGTAGAGCTAATAGGAGAAATAGTCACATGCCCCTATCACTATCTCAGAACCTATTTCCAATTGATAACAACTTGCAAATGAAAGTTCAGTTTTCTCCAAGGAAGTCTCGCAGAAAAGAAATTACTTTTAAGGGTAGGCTACTTGCCTAGCAGTGGATGGCCAACAGAAAACAACCTTAAAGACATCTTTGGAGGTTCCTTTTCTTATAATGTCATGTTAGGTCTTTTAAAAATATTGTTTTTTTAATTTTTATTGTCATTTCTTGATGTTCCTTCCTCCCCCATGGGTCTTTTGTATATATATTATAGATTCTGGTTTTCCATTTTTATGAGATTCCCAAGTGTGGCAATGCTTTGGTTCTGCATCTATATCCATTTCTTCTGACTTTTCTTGAAATATTTTTCTTTTGTTTGTTTGTTTTGGCCTATCCAGGTGTTTGTTTTTGTTTTGTATGGGCTTCTAATGAGAGATTTAAAAAGGAGGGGATTCAGATAGAAGCAGTAGAAACAGAGAAATAGAGAGAGGAAAAACTATTATCATTATATAGTATATGAAAAATACTTATATTTTCAATAAAAGAAAGTACAACAGATTTGCTCTATCAATACAAATACTAGATTTTTCTCTCAGCATACAGTAAATGAATCAAAAAATCCCACTGGATGTTACATGAATGATAACAAAATCTATGATTAATTTTAGCAATGTATTTTATCAAGAAATTTCTTTGTAGTGTTTCAACTGTTAACTGTACTTTGTTTCTCTCTGTGTGTATCCACTAAGTGAACTGTTTGTCTTATATAATCATCTTAACAATCATACCTAACAGATGTGCTATTATACTTCTGAATTTCTTACCCTTTTTTTAATAAATGAAAAGCTGTCTTCTTCTATATATGCCAAGTAGACAAAGCCTGCATTTCTGATTATTCTACTTCTCTTTATAATCGTATGCTTTTAACCTTTTAACTGTTAATCTAAGTTAATCTAAAATTTGGAAATTTTCTCCAACCGCATTGGCATTATTATTTTTAAAAATTTTAAAAATACTTTTATATTAATCACAGGTTATTTATTTTGTATCCCAGCCAAAACCTCCTCCCTCATTCCCTCCAATTGCACCCTCCCTCCCTCATCTCCTCCCTGCCCCTTTCCAAGTCCACTGATAGGGGAAGTCCTCCTCCCCTTCCATCTGACCCTAGCTTATCAGGTATCTTCAGTAATGGCTGCAATGTCCTCCTCTGTGGCCTAGCAAGGCTGCTCCTCCCTCAGGGGGTTGGGGAGGGAAGGTCAAAGAGCCAGTAATTGAGTTCATGTCAGAAATAGCCCCTGTTCCCTTTAGTAGGGAACCCACTTGGATACTGAGCTACTATGGGCTACTTCCGAGCAGGGGTTCTAGGTTATATCTATACATGGCCCTAGGTTGGAGAAACAGTTTCATAAAAGACCCCTGTACCCTGACTTATTTGGTCCTGGTAGAGTTCCTGCCTGCTCCAGGTCATACTAGATGTTCAACATCCTTAGCCATCAGAGAGATGCAAATCAAAACAACCCTGAGATTTCACCTTACACCCATCAGAATGGCTAAGATAAAAAACTCAAGTGACAACACATGCTGGAGAGGTTGTGTAGAAAGGGGGATTATCCTCCTTTGCTGGTGGGAATGTAAATGTGTACAACCACTTTGAAAATAAATCTGGTGCATTGGCATTATAAACAGCTCTAGAGTGGAGGATTATTAGAACACAGGTGCTATAAAGGGAGAAATGGGAGAAATTTAGGGCACCATAAATCGAGAGAGTGAAGAATGTATAGTATGAAAGAAAGAGTGGAATTAAAGATAAATAACAATAAAGATGTTGAAGAAACCATAAGGGAAGTATTTCATGAGATTACTTAACAATGTATACATTTGTGTATACATATTTATAATACATATATATTATGGGCAATGGTATCACACTACACATAATAATGGCGCTTCTTCCAAAAGCCACATACTGTCTAAGAAAATCCTCAATACCAGTTGTGGAACACTTTCTCTCAGATTGTTGGTTAGTTGGAAACAAGAGTCTTCCAGATCACTATAAGCTATTGCCAGTGCCCTTGGTTGCCTTTTCTAACTTGAAAGTAAAACCCTATTCCTAAAGACACCATATACCTCAAATACAGAACTTGAAAGCACCCAGCTAGAACCAACCCTGAGGTGTAGCACATATGGCAACTGAAGGTGCTATTCAAGCTTCTGGGAGGGAAATGCTATTGAACTTCCTAAACAGCTTTAAAGCCTATAATCAAGAACAGTATGTGGCCTGGAAAGACAGCCCCAGTGGTGTACTAGTGGCCCTTACGTTTTATGCAAACAACAGCTGTCTTACTGTATATCAGACCTTGTAAAAGGAAGAGAATTTATGCCAAATATTTAATAATCACTATCAGAATATTTAGTACCATAATTTCCTAAACTAATACATTTTAACTGTATTTCAATTACATATTCCCAAAGATGGCAGCTTTGTTCCTCATGGAAGAAACTTCTTTTTTCAGTGATTGTTTATTGTTATGGTTGCTGCATTACTGGTTGAAGAAGTGAGCATGGTTTCCAAATCCCAAGTGACACATCCACAGTGTTACCCATGTATTTAAAGTTCAGACGAGAAGGGCACAGAGGAGGGGATTGAAGTTTGTAAGAATTAGTGAAACAGGATGCATTCTGGAAGATAGTGTTCTAGAGACCCATGAAGGTGAGAGAAAAGAAGCCACTTAAAGTTTTGTTTTAACCTCACATTCCCACTACATCATGCAACAGCCCACTCTCATACATTCACATACACTACTGTAAATATACCACAGTGGTGGTTATACCACTGTAACCACTGCTGTATAAATTAATAAAGGAAATATGTCAATAAATACAAATATGCAACAACATCCTGCGTTCAAGTTCCATTAGCTGGACATGGTTGGTACTACATGTTTTCTGACCAGAAAAGTAAATAGGAATAAAAATTTCTCTTAGCAAGTTCTGGTAAAATGAATAAGATTTCATTGTAACATAAAAATATAAACATGTATCAAAATATCTTTTTTAGATTTCAAGATCAGTATGCCATGTAAAGTCATCTGTATTTAATTATTTTATGGCTGTGGATACCTTCTCTGGATGTGACTGTGCGATATGTATATAGTGCCTGAGGTTTCTTGAAAAGGATACCAGAACCCCAGGGGTTAGAGTTATAGAACTTTGACCCATGAAAAGTCAATATTATATTTGCCTAAATAAGAACTGAACAAAAATTTGAAAATACATGATGGAGGATAATACAATCTGAACACTTGATAATTACAATAATTAGATAATTTACAAGAATTATTGAGTAAATGCCAGTCAGGTACAGTTTTTTTGTGCAGTTCTTGGCTGTAGACTGGAAGACAAAATTGACAGATTTCTTTTCTTTTCTGTTATTGGGGATTTTGATGTTACATAAAGAAATACCCACATATAAATAATACCATAAGTTACTGTAACTGCTGTGAAGTAAGAAAGAGAATGTTATAGAAAAATCAATAGAATGATCCGGTGTATTTGGAACAATAAAAGAAAGCATTGCTCCCACACTGATATTAAAGCTGAGACCTGAAGCATTGAGGAAAGAGTCTCCATGCAGCTGAAAGAGCCTTGCTCTTTCCTGGAAACATCAGATCGGCAGCATACCTTGTCCATAATGAACAAAATGAGATGGGAGGCAGCAGAATAAATTTTCTGGCAGGCCATCCTCATCATTTTTATTTTAGCATTGGAACAATAAAAATCACTCAAAAGAAACTGTCTTCTTCATAATTATCAAAGCTTATATTAGGTTTCTGAAATAATAATAAGAGGACAGAAGCACAGGGTCATGGATAAGACACAGTTTAAAGATGATGTTAATGATATGTAGCAATAAACATAGTAATAGAAGAAATACATATACATTATAAAATATATATTCATTATACATGTATTTATGTACATATACACACAGGCATACGTTATAGAACCAAGAAGAACAGGTAGTGCAAGGGATGATACAGAAAAACATAGTGTCTGACTAACAATGAAAGCCCAGAGAATCACAGGAAACTTCAACAACTGAAATGAAAATCCAGTGCAAAGCCAAATTAGTGAGTTTTATAATATTAAAGCTATTAATATTCTTGCTACTTGACATCAAGAAAATATCATAATTAATAACATATTGTGATAAGATAGATGACTTTAGATAAAATTATTACAAATATCTAAATGTTAGGGCTGCTTGTGAGGCTCTCTCTCGCTTGTGTTCAAATCTGGTATCATAGCCCAAAGATGTCCATGTTTAGTATTTAGATGAATGTTAATAGGCAAAATCAGCCTATTTTATCAAAACCCAAATCTTTTAAATTATACATGAAGGAAGAAATATTTTTTGATGCCAGGATATAAGGTTACGCTTTTCCTTTAAAAATAGCATAAAAGAGCGTTGGTCTAATAACTTAAGAGTTCATCAAACACATAATTTTGTAGTATCTTTGGATTGCTGCTTTAAGGAATTTCATGACATATGGTTTGACAGCTTTGATCCTGAAGTTTTTTATATTTTCTACAACATTACCGATTTGTGTGCATTTTGATATACGACTGTCAAAATCACAAACAAATGAAGAATTGTAAAAAATTGAAATGACAAGATTGTTGAAGTGACTTTAACATGGCGATGTGTTAAAAATCTAGGACCTGAGATACATTGTGAATTTTGATGTAGTGAAATTAAATCGGTATCTGACAGTTACCAAATGTGTCCAACTACTCAATGTACCTAGCATACAACACTAAAATTCTTTAGCACAAACAAGAAAAGTGTCAGTGTGACTGTCAGAGGCAAAAGGAGAAACATACAACTTCCATTATAGCCTAAGATAACTCTGAGAACAGACTATGCACAGGCTCCTAGAGAGATAGTTGCTATTATATGTAATCAGTTGACTTTCCCGAAAACGCCAGTGTGTCCTAGAGAAAAGTGATACATAATACAAAAAAGAATAGCACATAAAACACACACACACATATATTTTCCACTTTTATTTAGACTTTTTTTTTTCAAAGATGTCCTTATCCTACTCTCTTTACCTTAGTCTATACGGAAGACATTTCAAACTGGTACTCAGCGAGCAGAAAGTTACCATGCAGTATCCCCTCAGATCAAATATGGTCACAAATATCTTTCCACGAATAAGGAAAAAGGCTAACAGCCAGTAGGAAGTCATGGACTCAACAGGTGGATTGCTAAAGGACGGATAGAGAGTCTATCCTGAAACCTGAAAAATAACTGACAGCCACTTTTGCTATGATTTTGAAAGCTGATCATTAAGAAATGAATTTGTGTGGTTTCTGGCTACTAACTTTGCGCTGAACTGTATTGTAACAGTAAACTAATGCACTAAATGTTCCAAAGCCTTATCTGAATTCTCTTCAGGGTTTATTCAGACACAACTGCTGTCAGGATTTTGTGGGTCATTAATTACAAAATTTATTTGTCACATAGTTGCTGATATTGCTGAAATTCCAATTTAAAATAATTACGCACGTTCAAGAGATACTCATATTACGCCGCTTAAAAACTGCTTTATTTTGCCCACTCATTTCTAAAAATAACTACAATAATGGAGACACAATGACATTAAGTATTTTGAACTATGATACTAAACAAATTATATTAAAATATGTATATTTTTGTTATGAAAGCATGTGATCATAATACTGAAAAATGAGCAAGGCTTTGCTCCTCTTGACAAGCTAAGAATTTAATTTTCAACAAAAGCATATTCCCAGGATTCACTTTTGTTTTCTAATAAAAACCCAATTTCAGGGGATATTGAAATGTAAACAGGAAATAGGTATCACCCTCGGGTCAGCCGGCTATAACACAGTAAGCTATTTACACTGCACATGTCACAGTCCTTGTCTTTAAAGTAAATAATCATCTCTCTTACTTTTTAGACTTAGACACAGCTTTTTTTAATGTGCAATGCTTTCATGGTATTTTTTTCTTTTAGGGATGGTAAACATGAGTGACTAGACATGTGCCAAAATGACTGATGTTAGAAGCAATTTTGAGCTGGGAAATAGCATGGGGAAATTGAAACATTTGTGAAATAGATTATATTGGAAGAATAGGGAGGAAGGGTGATACACTGTATTTTACTTAGCTCTCCAGCTTTTTTACACTTTCTTCACATTAATTACTTAGCTTTTTTGTCATACAAAGTAAGGAATAAAAGCAGCAATGAGAGAAAAACCACAAATATACAACAACAAAATCAGAAAAATCGTCTATGTAGTGAGAATTGACACAAAATGAATTTTTATTTATCAAATTTGAAGAAATTACAAATAAATATAGTGGAAGGGATGGCATACCGGTAATGTATTTTACATCAAACAGAAAAGAGGTACAATTAGGAATAAAAAAAAAAATCTACCAACCTAATGGGAAAGTAAAGACAGAAGTAGGATAAGCAAGTTGATTAAAAAGAAAGCCATCTGTATTGATACTTAGGCTTAATAAATTCAATGGTTGCATTATACATTTATAAATTATTTATTGATTGCTAATTATGCATCAGGAAAATTCCAACTTTGTGAAAACAGCATCTAATAATGTAGCATCATGCAATTTAATGATATGATGTTAGAATCCTGGAAGGGTAAACAAAGACATATATGTCCAAAAGCAAGTGAAGTACAAAAAGGCTACAAGGTATTGTACATACAGGGTATTATAAATCAATCATTTGTCTAGAAACAGTAGTCAAGAAAAGCTTCCTAATGAAGTTAAATTTTAACTGAAATACTACAGAAAAAATATGAAGACTGTGGAAAACCAGGGAAATTTAGAAACAAATAGAATTATAAGACCAACTCTATGGCAGGGATATGCTGTCTTGAAAGAACAGCTGGAATTTCTGGTTGCCTGGAATAGCATGATATCCTCCTTCTCTTACTTCTACACTTTCTCTTCCTCCCACTCTTCTCCCCTCTTCCTTCTCCTCCTCTATCTCTTTTTCTCCTACCTCTCCCCTGCTTTTTCTTCATTTTGTAATGTATTTTATTATTCATATTTAAAAATTTTAAGGTAAAGTGTTATAAAATTTAACTACTTCCTTTACCTAATTCTTCCCAACTCCCTGCTCTAATATTCTTGGCCTTTCTTCTTTAATTATTATTGCTACACACACATAAACAAATAAATATAACCTGTTGAAAGTGTTTAAATTTTTTTTAATGTATATCAATTCAGGTGATTCAATTAGTATTATGTAATAATTCATGGAGGGAGGGCAGGGTCATCCATGGGAAAGAATAATTCTTCTCTCACTGGTTGACAATTGTCTATAGCTCTTCCTCTAGGCATATGTTTGTGTAAAATTTTGAAGTTTTCATGTCAACTGGTTATGGGAGTTAACAAATCTTGTTTACACTTCCATGTTGTTAAGATATCACTGATGTAGCTTATCTATTCTATCTCTAAGACTCAATCTTGAGATAGACTAAAGAAATGCAATTTTGATAATTATTAAACACAGAAGAAAATTGGCATGTCATTTGCATGTAGATTTGCTTGTTTTCTTTTCTTTTTATTTTTAGGCTATAGTTTACTTCCAACATTCTTCTCTTCTGTTTCCTCCTTCCAAACCATCCCATATACCCCTCCTAACCTTCTTTCACATTCTCAACCTCCGTTTTCATTGTTATTGTATGTATGTATTTATATGTCTGTACATATATATTCTTAAATATTACATAATCAATCTGTATTATGCTATTCCTATGGAGGTTTGTGGGGATGGTCATTTGACACTAGAAAACCAATTGGCGTGCTCTTTCCTGGGGAATACCACTACTCCCATTCCCATCATTCCTGTGTTGCCTACAGTTCTCTTTTTAGAGTTCAAGCCTCCTGGCCTTTTCGCTGACCAGTTTGGCATGTTCATTAATGCCAACTTTGTTCCACTCTCATTTGGGCATTCATGTTGATGCGACTCTATGGACGAAGAGACACAATCTCACAACAGGTTCCTTGTTCCTCTTATGCTTGCAAATATTTTGGCCCCTCTTCCTCTATGTCCTTCCTCTATGTGAGCCTTATGTGGGAGAGTATTTTCTAGATGTATCTATCTGTTAAATGCTGGGGCTTTACTCTGAACTTTAATTGGATGTGGTGTTCTGTATAACTCCTTCATAAATGCTGAAATCAATGCTTACCTGTCAGTTTAAGAACAAAAATTGCAGAATGCTTTTAGGAATTATCAAAGATTACAAATTCTTTAGGAATCACTGGTTATTGGGAGAATAATGCAGATGACAAGGAGGAAAGATTTTAGGAGTCAGAAGCAAAGGAGGATACCTGAAGAACATGGGCCACCAAATTGACTGACCAGGGCTCACCTGGGCTGACAGAGACTGAAGCAGCAAGAATGATATCTCTATGGATCTGTACTAGGTTCTTGGCTTGTAAATTATCCCAATTATCTTGGTAACAGAGGGGAACCAGTAAATCTCTGATTATTTTGCCTGCTAGTGGGACTCATTCCTCCTATTCAGTTGCTGTATCCAGCCTTGAAATGAGAGCTTTCATTTTGTCCTACTGTATCTTGTTTTGTCTTGGAGGCCTGTTCTTTTCTAAAGACAAAACAGAGAGGGAGTAGATATGGGAGAGAGGAGAGGTTGTTGGGTAGCTGGAATGAATGGAGGGAGAGAAATTTGTGGTCAGGGTGTATTGCATGAGAGAAGCATCTATTTTCAATAATTAAAAAAATGTTCTCTTTGTTAAATCCCGTTCTCTACAAATCTTAGAAGAATTACTTATGCAGGCCCTAAACAAAAAGTTTCCCTTTTCTCTTTTCTGATATTTTAATAATAGTGCCATTAACATGCCAGGAAAAACAAGTTGAGATGCTGACCTAACTAACAATCTAGAAAACTAAGCAGACCTCAGAACTAAACAAATACATAAGTACTGAAAACAATAGCATGGTGTCTGGAAAAATAAACATTAGAGGGCTTTACATTTTTTAAGTCTTTCTTTTATTTTATGAGATTATAATATAATGAAGAATTCGGGCAGTATTTCAAGCAAGTAGCAAACAAATATTTATTTCAACAGCAAGGGAGTCATATTGTCAAAGCTCAGCAGAAGATATGAGGTCATGAGGCAGAGAAACTGACTATAGATAATTTTCTTTCCTTTGGTCTGTATGCAACAAAACAAAGTGAACTTTATTTTAAATTTTAATTCTAATTAAAATATTTGATTCAAAATATAAGAAAGTCATTTTCAAGTATTTGAAATTTTTATAGAGTGTAAACTTGTTTAGAAAGTATAGTTGTTCACAGAGGTATCTAATAATTAATCTTATAATGCAAGTTCAAAATAAATTGAATGTTTTAGAAGCTCCTTTTCACTTACTGAATAATTTCAAATTTAATTGAGATAACAACACAGAATAAATCATGCTATGAATTGAAAGATCATTAAACTGGAAAATTTAAATGTTTTCACACTTGGGTCATAGAATAAAGACAGTGTGAATCATTTTACGTTATTATATTGTATTATTTTTTTGTATGTGTATTTCCCTGTAAGTGAATGAGAAGTACAGCAAAGTTCAGCAGTCAGTGAACTGTAACCTTTCAAGCACTAAGTATATTAAAAATACCAGAGTAATTTAAGTGTAGAGCTCACTGTGGTGGCAAATGACCACAATAGAGAAAAATCAATTAGAGATAGAATAATAACAAACCCTGGAAATGTTTGGAAAAGTCACAATAGGAAAAAAAAGGATGCATGTGTTCCTTTGGAACTCTAGCTACTGGGATTTCTTTATCTAAAGTTTTATATATTGTAGAAAATGACTAGGGAATAATATTATTTATGAGTTTACTAAAATACAAAACCATATGGGGAGAAGGAGGAAGGGGGAAGAGAAGGAAAAGAAAGGCAATCCAGAAGGAAGGGACAGAGGAAGGGAGGGAGAATAAAAAAAAAGGTTTTTTGTTTGTTTATTTGTTTGCTTTTAAGCAAAGCCAGTTGCATGCCTGTAATCCCAGCATCAAAGGAGGCAGAGACAAGTGAATAACTGTGAGTTCTAGGCCAACTTAATCTACAAAGCAAGTTCACGACTTGCTAAGATAAACCGTCTCAGAAAAACAAAACAACAAAAAAGCACAAAACAAAAAAATGAAGGAAATTAACTCTTGAAATAAAAAGTAGACTTGGAAAGGGGCAGGGAGTAGAAGAGGGAGGGAGGGCGGGATTGGCAGGGAATGAGAGAGTGGAATTCACCTGGAATACAGAGTTAATAAAATGTAACAACAACAACAACAAATTCCTTGATCTCTACTTTAATTGTTAGACAAAAACAAAAACAATTCTTTCTGTCTTCACTAAGAAAAGTGCTTCATATATATTACACATAGTTTATGTAATATAGATAAACAGAACTTTTATCCACTTACATTAGCTGAGGAATTTTGATATGTATGGAATCTGTTTCTTTGTTATTTGTCACCAAGCATCCTTTATCTTTTACCCACAAGAAGTTATGTACCTAATAAAGTGTTTGCATATTTTTTGCTTTGCTTGCATGTTTGGTTTATCCCCAGATATTTTTCAGCAAGTCTTCTTACCCTTAGACACTTACTTTCAATATGTTTTATAACATGTGCTATACTCATTATTCAATTCTTCTCCGGCCATCCAACAGTCAGAAGAATATTTCAAATGTCTAGTCATTCTTAACATTGCTGTTTTGGGGCAAAGGACAATCGTTTCTTCACATGTGCCAATTTAACCACAAAAAGAAAAGACGAGTAAATTTTACATTGAGAGCAAAATTTAAATTGACCTTATGAATAGATTTATCACATATCCTTAATATTGATTTATGAGGCTTGGAGATTAAATCATTTAATTATCTGAGTTACAGCTGTCACCTGTTACCGGGTCTCTTCTTATTAAAGGATGAAGTAAAATCAAGAGTATACTAGATCCGTCAGGACTGAAAGTCTACCCCCTACCGAGTTCTTTGATTTTTATTTTGTTCTACCGAAGAAAGTGGGTACTGTGGCTTTTTCTTCATAGGCAAAGAATCAATGCATTGAAAATTGTTCTGAGCATCGGCAGATTAGGTTCTATCAGCGTGAGTCCTGGGGTATTTCACACCCTTCACTGTGGGAAGGTGCAGCACAGTGGGGTTTCATCACTGTGCAGGATACTTCACAAGCACACACAAAGGTTTCCTTCAAGCCCTTACGTTATTTTTGTTTTAATGTGCTATTTCTCTAAATAGTAGAACAATTTTTACATTTAGCAGGTATAAGCTATGTATCTTCTAAGTTTTCATAAGCTACATCACTCTCCATATGAAGCCAATTCACAAACAATTTTCTTGTTTGTCTCAAGAAATACTTTGGTGTGCTTTTAGGTTTTGGCTATAGCGCTTGCCTTTTCTTGGAACAAACCTTCTTTTCACATTAATTCCAAATGTTTTTCCTTTTGAATTTTAAAGCTGCATTTCAACATGAGCACATCGGGTGCCTTGCAGCCGTGTGAGCAGACATGACAGACCCGCCACAGGCCGCACCTGATCCTGTCTATCTTGACTCACAAAACACCTTCCCTGGATGTGGAGCTGGAATGACATCTGTGGGTTTTGGTGGGGACTACCTTAGAGAAGGAGGAATAAGAAAGGAATATGAATATGTGTCCTACACAGCCACATGATTATACACTTTGGCCATTATCTTATTTTCTTTTTCATAACTGACATGATTTTTCAAATTAATCCACAAAATTTATACATCTAGTGTAAGGAAGTTCTTGATATACTTGCATAAGTCTATAACTATATAACCTAGTGATCATCTGTATAGTTACAATGGCCAATATGGAACATTGGATTCTTGCTGAGGGCTTTACATTTGAACTCTCAATTATGGTACTTATTCATTTTTATGATGCCTGCTACTTCAATACCCAGAAGACTGAATTCACTATTATGTAAATGGAAAAAATTGTGATGGAGATGAGACTCGAAGAAAAACAGCTTTGAAACCTATTTCATGACTCAAATGTCCTTTGGCTAATTGTTTCCTTTCTCATTACCTAAAATACCCTTATCTTCACCTCCTTTATAATCTTTAAAATAGACCATCATATAAATATATATATATATATATATATGTGTGTGTGTGTGTGTGTGTGTGTCTAAATGTATATAACATAGGCTAACAGTCACATATGTGAGACTTTCAGGAACTTTTTATGAGTGTGCTCCATTCATCTTGACTAATATTGTATCTTTTGGGGATCAGGAACCGGAGGAAGGGGAGTGAATTGTAACAGATCCCACGTAGAATCCCGAGAGTCAGACTCCGGAGACCAGACTCAAAGGGGCTGATCTAATTTTATTATCCAGTGTAACAGCGTTTGAGAGATTGGAAGGCCTTTTGGATTATTCCATGATAGCCTCAACCACTAATAACAATCACTCAAGTTGGTGCACCTGTAAGGAAATGTGGGAGATTTGTGTGGGGCGGTCCAAGTCACCTTAGCAGACTTCCGTAAAGAAGGGGTAAGAATTCACGACCTTGGCCTTGGATCCATTTTGAGACTTCACTTGTGTGCTAGGTGCCCTAGTAGATGAACATTGTGTTCAGCAGATCAGGATCTTTCGAGGAGTCATAGGAGTAACTGATGCTTCACTCTCCATTCCCTATTGGCCTCCAAAAGCCTTACCGTAACCTTCCCCACATTATCTTTCAAGTCTATCTATTTTCCTGCAAATATCACCAATTCATTTCCTAGACTTTTATAGAGAGTAATAAATATATAATATTGCATGCAATTTTTGTTGTGTTAGTGTTTTGATATCATAAGAGAGTAGATGTTGAATTTTCTACAATCAACATATTACTAGAGTTCAAAAACATTTTATAGCTCGAAATTTCATACCTTTTTGATCACCATGAATAAACAAAAATGACAAAGAAATCAAAGGTTTTAGATTAATTTAATACATTTTATCTTAGATTTCCATTCCTTTTTATTATAGCCTAATATATATGCCCATATATCATATGGGTCTGGTGTCAAATAATGGTAGTCAGTTTTATACAAAATAATAAATTTTGTGTGTATATAATTCTAAACTTTTTAAAGTGACTTTTTTACTTTTGTAAATATAAACAAAATTACATATTTTACCCCTTCATTTCCTCCTCTCACAAAATTCCCTGTACACATCCTTTCTAATTATCTTTTGTTACTAATTGTTATTATGTATATATTTATTAATTATTCCTAATTACACACCACCCTAAATTTCTTCCAAATCCATGTTCTGAAAAGAGTTTTGTATAATCTGTTGTTATAACAACAACAACAATCTAAATCAACTAGGATTTAGCTGTGCTTTTCCTAGTGCAGTAGGGCAACCTCAGTAATTCAGGATATTTGTGAGTTTGAGGCCTACCTGGTCTACAAAAGAAGCCCAGGACAGCCATGGCTAAACAGGAAAACCCTGTCTCGAAATACAAGTAAGTAAATAAATAAATAAATAAACAAATAGAATGCAAGATACTAAGAAACTTGTGCTTCATTTTCTGTTTCATTTTATTTAATTACTGTATAAGATATTAGACTGTCCATTCATTAACTTCATTTACATGACGTCATAACATCTGTCAACTATAATGATCTTCAAATACTGGAGTTAGATGAAATAATTAATATGCTGCATTTCTCAAATTTATTTGACAAGAGGAATACATGGCTTTGAGCATTCTAACACCAGTGTCAAGTAATCAAAGAGTATTGTGACAAAAGAAAACTGAATTATGATGTTACTGTGCTCAGTTGCAAACTTTTTTCCAACCCCACTGGAGAGCTGACTCAGTTTGAGAACACTGACTGTTCTTCCAGAGAACCTCGGTTGCAGTCCCAGCATGCACATTGCAAATCACAACTCCTGTTCTGTACCTCCTGTTCCAGGAGATCTGACACCCTCAAAGAGACATAAATGCAGTCAGAATACTAATATACATGAAAAGATAAATTAAGAACTGTATCTTACCATTAAAGATTCATATTTTAAAAAATACATTGTTTCTTAACTTAAATTTTGTTATTTGGTGCCTCAATATTTTTAATTAATTTTTTATTATTAGTTACATTTTATTAGCTCTGTATCCCAGCCGTATCCCACTCCCTCATTCCCTTCCAATCCCACCCTCCCTCCCTTATCTCCCCCCTGCCCCTATCCAAATCCACTGAGAGAGGAGGACCTCCTCCCCTTTCATCTGACCCTGTTTTATCAGGTATCTTCAGTTCTGGCTACAAAGTCTTCCTCTGTGGCCTAGCAAGGCTTCTCCTTCCTTGGGGCATTTGGTAATGTACTTATATTTATAGAAAGGAAAAAATAATGGTTAAACCAATTCCAGATGTACACAAGATAAAGTGTATTTCAAATGGTTATACGAGAAATGAAAACAATTCTATGTATAATGGCTAAGAAGATTCAAATATATTCCCAACTTCACACAGAGGTATGAAAACAATATAGCAGGTGGCCAGAGAATAAGGTAATTTAAAGAAAGGTCAGGATACATGGGACAGTGGAGTGAATATAGGAGCTTTTAGTGTCATGGCCAGAAAGTTTCTGGAGCCTCGGAAAATACCTGTTATTCTGTGTCATAAATATAATTGCATGTAAGCTCACAGAGGAGAGCGGGCAAAGTCTAGTATCAATATTTCATAAATAATTTGCAACAGGATGACAAGAAAATAGGCAGTAATTCATTATTTGTAGAGGAGGAACCTCTGTATTGTAATTTTAATCCAGTAATATGGTTGTTCTGATCACATCCCAAAGAACTTCTAGGCCGGTGCTCCAGGTGGAATGCCAAAATAATCTTAGTACATACTTTTAATCCCAAACCGAGAATGTAAAGTTAGTTCATAGAAGGAAACACCCATGCTTGAAAGTGATGTCTAATTGAGAGGGAGATGAATCAGGGAAAGATTTGATGGAGCAGGAACTACTGAAAGCGCAGCTTAGAAGGAGAGGGGAAAGTAGTTTTATCAGGAGAGTTATACAGACACAGGTTGAAGAGAGAATAAGCAAGGCAGAATGAGCCAGAAAATAAGAATGTGCCAAAAGATTATAACAGATTGGTCAAGTTAGTTTGAGGTCAAGCGGAGTAATTCAGTCAGAAGCGAGAAAAGCTAGTCTGAAACAGTCAGCTTGGAGAGGAGTTTTAACCAGAATATTTGGTCAGAAAGAACTAACAGGGTGTAACTATTCAGCAGCAAGTCTCACAGGCTGAAAACATTCTAGTCCTAATTAATTAATGGATTGAATGGAGGCTAGAAGCTTCCGTGACTAACCCTAGATTAACAGATGGAGGCAGTAAGCCTTGGAGATGTCATTGAAAACAGGTGAGGTTACTTTTACAAAATAGTGTCTGTTTTAAAGGCATTGGATGCTTCTCATTCAAATTTAAGCTGAATATTTTAGGAAGACGCTTATGATGGTTCAAAAGGTATAATTGTTGATCCTAACAACTTTCCCTACAAATAAAATTATTCATCTGAATTTAAGTAACTTTCCATATTGGAAATTTCTATTTCAGAAACTAAGATGCATAGACTTGTATACCAAATTGGTAATGTTGATTAAGTATTATACCCAGATAGCCAGAACAGAAAGACCCAATACAATCATGACTACCTTCATTCAAGTACAACACAGTTATGTAGGAGGATTAAATACTGGAATGAGAAAAACTTTTCATCATGATGACAACATAGTATTAGAATATCATAAATGCAATTAAGATGTTCTTTACTTATAAATGTGCAGACCATGAGCATCATGATCTTTTGTTTTGTGTTTTTACTTTTGTTTTCTTAAGAGAGTCCTTTTCTGCACAGCACTGGATGTCCTAGAACTCAATCTGTAGACAAGGCTGGCCTTGAGCTCAGAGATCTGCCTTCTTCTTCCTCGGTAGTTCAGGGAGTATAGGTATGCACTGCTCTCACGCAGCATGAACTCATTTTATGTAAGTAAAGTTATCCAGAAGGAGCTATGAATAATGCACTGTAGCCAGGGTCTATAGTCAATAGCTTTAACAGAGTGAGATTTTTAACTTTTTTAATATTTTTCTTATACTATGTGGTAGTAAATTAAATTAGTCATAATTATTATGTTAATTCATAGGTATAATAATCATTATTATGTATATTAGGTGTAAAGACTTTGATTCACCTTTACAAGTAGAAAATAAACTTTACCATTTACATGTAAAACAATCTAGAAATGACTTTCAAATGTGTGATCAACACATTTCTGTATTTTGATCAAAGAATGGAAATATCAAACAAAACAAAAAGAAAAGTGCTATATTCATTTCCCATATTTTATCATTTCATTTGAATTTTATTTATAAAATTTCAGTTTGTGTCTGTTATAGTTAATCTAAATGAAATCAAAATGAGCATGCCTCTTTTTTATAGTGCATGATCTGACCGAAGCAAAGTACCACTGTTTTGTTGACAGTGCTTTCCTCTTTTTATAATCAAAAGGTGAAAGTTAGCACACTTGTGATGGAAAAATGGGATCAGAAAGTAGGTGGAAGACTGGTGTGGTCTTAATCATAAGGAAAGAGGAATACAAAGTGTGGCTGAATGCCATAACTTATGCTCCACTTTTTGCTTGATTAGACATGAGATAATTCTCAGTAGAAACAAAAGCAATTCTTTTTCTTCTTAAACAGAGAAGAAAATGCTGACAATACCCTTTTCTGCATTACGGATATCAATGCAAACATGGAAACTTTTCATTTTTCTCTCAAAAGATGACAAGAATAAACAAAATTTGACATATTTACCAAATTATATGATCTATAAAATGTTTTAGATAATTATTTATGTTATTGTATTTAGCTTGAAATAGTCGAGGATTTTTATGGGTAAATGAAATAATGACCTTGAACTCGCCATTTCTAACTTACTAGATTATCAAATTTCTGTTTTTTAATGTGATATTGAGCTGTGTATAATTTCAAATAAAATGCCATTATTTGCTACTCTTTGGTAAGACAGAAACACATGTTTCCTTGATTTTTCTGCTTATACAATAAATTGCTGGTTGTCATAGAAATTAAAATAAGGCTCCCTTATTTGTTTCTTTTTTGGGTTCAGTGAACTCTTCTTGTCACCTACTTTATTGACCATTATATTATCTATTTTTTTGTTTTCTTTGTTATTGGTTTATTTTAGATCATTGTTCGTCTGACCTTTGTTTCCCTATCTTTAATGAAAGCAAAATTTCACTTGATAGTATATATTTTTCGAATATCTGGAGTACTTATAAGCAAAGCAGGATAAGGAAGCGTTATTTTCCTTGGCCATTTTGTCTTTTTATGAACTGGAAGTTTGAAGACAATGCCACGGTGGTGTACAATGTTGCCATCATCAAAATCAAGAAAGGCTGTAGACATAACATAAACTAAATCGAAGAGAAGCCAACACTATCATAAAACTCACGTTCTTAAACTTTAACAATAGTATGATGTGTCAGAGGTTGAAATCTGAAACAGTGTGAAACAGTGGTGTTAGCCACGAAACAGCATGGTATCTTGAAGACTGTCCTATCATGCTTGGAAGGTCAGGTTCAGAGTCTCACAGGAGAGGTTTCATCCTACATAGAGGGGAAGAGAGAGTGGCGGAACTTTCCTGCATACTGTGAAGGTGACTTTGTTCTCAGTGTGAGAGCAGGTAGCCATGGCTTCCCCAGCTGACCTCGCAGCAAGCCTATCTATAATGTGGACACTGGGAGCTCAAAGGCCGGCTTGGAGGCAGCCTTCTGTCTCCTGCTTACAACCTAGCACATGGATCTAGTGCAGACCAAAGAAGTAACAAGAAAAGCCAAAGGTAATTTGGTATTGGTAAATAATATCCACAGGAGGTAAATAACGCTCCGATGAATTGCTAAGCAAGGCAGCAAACAAGAAGGGACAAGATTAATGAAAAAGAATAAAAGTTCAAAAGAATCATGGAAAAGAGTCTTATTTTTAAGACTTTATCATCTGGGAGCCAATTTCTCTGGGTTATTGTCTCTAAAATATCTTATAGCCTGAGACGATAACTTTTCTGTCATTTTTATAGTGCAAACATTATAAAAATAATATATTGCAAGGCAGCATTAGTACAACAATCAATGTTCATACAACCCATATATCTGTTGACTGGCATTTACTGTCTTTCCTTTAAAACAAGTTGTGTAGCAGGCCATCATTAAAATGTGTTTTGGTCATTATTTTTCTCTTTAAAAACAGATTATATATAAACGTATACAAAGGTGCACATATGCATATATATGTGAATATATATATATATATGAATGAAACTAGTTATATTTACAGTTTTAAACCTGAATTATCTCATTATCCAACTGTACTCATTTTCCTAAATGTTCAAAGCTTATAGATATTTATGTCTCTCTCTATATATACATTTACCATATGCTTATATTAAAGTATGTTTTAAGTTCACTGATATCTGTAACAGATGAATCTGGACAATAGCATGGCTATGTTCTTACTGTCAATTCAGCATATTACCTTGCTCGGATGATGAACTCTGACTTGGGCAATAGTAAAATCTCATGAGGCAACTTCATTTCTGTGTGACGAGAGTAGTGTGTCAGACATCTTGAAAATGATGCTTTGAAGGTCTTAGATTGTTCTCGTTGTGACATCTTGATTTTATAATAATCTTTCAATGTATTCCAGATATTTACTCATATTTATTTTTATTTTAGTTGCCTGAAAATTATACTCAGTTCCCATTAGGAAATTATTTGCCTTTCCATGCTAAGTTATTTTAAAACTTCTGTTATTTATATTTACATTATTTTAATGTGTGTATGTGCTTGTCTGTATGTGTGTGTGAATTTGTGTCACTTATGTGAGGAGAAATAAGATCCTTTGACTGTTGAGCCCACTCCCCTGACCCTTGCTTCATTGAGTAGTGTATAAGGTTGTACTTTTTTTCTCCAGAGACTTCTGCCCATATTTAGTTTTGTTGGAGATGCCCTTTTATCCTTCTTTTCACCCATCATCCTGTTCCCATGTGCGCTTAACCTCACTCACATTCACCCCCACTGCACCCATAACACTTCCTAGTCTTACATATTCTATTATTCTTTCTCTTCCTCTTTCTCTCCCTCAAAGTCTATTTTGTTTTAACTCATGAGTGTATTTTTAGCTTGCTGGCCTTTTTACAATGTTCCATTTAAGTGTATAACAATGCGAATACAAGAAATTGTAAAGTAAATGTGTAAGTAAAAACCCGTCTTATTTTATCGAATTGTCCTGTTATACACATTGTCCTAGATTTTCAAAGATTATTATTTCTTTATAATTGAATAAATTCTACTGTGCATATGATTCGTAGTTTCATAACTGATCTACTAGTTATATATATATATGTTAATTCCATCTCCTTGCCATTGTGAATAGTTCAGCAATAAACAAGAATGTGTAATTATCTCTCTGGTAGTACATTGAGTGCTTTAGATATACCTTTAAGATTTCTTTAGCCGGATCATATGGTAATTCTAATTTTATTTTATGAGAAATCCACTGCACATGTTGTAACCAGTGCTTTGTATGTAGTCACTGAAATTAAATAGCAATGCATTATTTTCATGATTTCTGAGATAGATTTTTTTTGTAAGTAAATTACTTGTGTCAGAGTCTGGAAGGTATGAGTTTGATTCAATGAAGCCATGTTAAAAATGTCAAAAATGTTAGAGAATTATTGTAATTCTATTTCTGGAAACACAAAGGAATATAAATACCCGGAGGCTGAGGCCCAGACAGTTGAACCTACCTGGCGATTTCCAGATCAGCAAGAAGCCCTATCTCAAAAGAATGTTGGAAAATATAGAGAAATCATGCTTAAAGTTCCTCTCTGACCTCCACCTTCCACATTCACACTGGGTACACACATTCACATATGCATAAACACACACACACAATACCATTATCACATAATCCACGATTTACATTACAATTAAATATTCTGGTCTATAAGTGAATAGATAATTATAGTGACTACTTAAAATTCACATTGCAAATATAAATTTACAATTTAATGTTTAAAGTGATTTTTAAAAATTGGTCGCATTTGAAATTATTTAAAACCATTTCATGCAGTCAAAAGTAAGTTACCATTTTGTTTCTCCTTCCAATCATCATTAATAATAATAGTCTTAACGAAAATAATATTGTGGGAACATACACAGGGGTATGCCTAAGAATATAGTTTAGGAAACAGGGAGAGGCAAAGCTTGGAAACCATCCGATTCTAATTCAGGTGTAAGAATTAACTCTGTGACCCCAGACCGGTTCTTTAACACTCCTGAATCACTATATAATTGGGCTTAGACTGCCTAGCCCCAAAATCATAAAGCCATGAGGTTTTTATAGCTGCTTTATGTAAATTTATGACCCATTGTAAGATTCTATGCCCTTCCAATTGATTTTCTTGCCTCAAAATCAAAATAGACTGACAGCCTTGGTTTTTTCCTGACAAATGGCATAAATAACTTAGGTTACCAATGCAAGCAGATTTCTGTGGAATTACACCTTATCATGGACTGCTCTTTGAAATGCCCTCACCCGATAGCTCATTTGTACAACCTAACTCATATTAAAACTATTTGCATACTTAATTTCTCATATAACAAAATAGAGACATTATAAAATTGTTCTTATTAATCAAATTCTTGCTAGTTTAGGTCACTAATGGTTCATTTTAGGTTCATTTTAATTTGTAGAAATATTTAATTAATACTTTAATAAATTAAAATGTTTATAAATAAAATAAAATGTTTATTTTAAAACTGTGATGTTAAAATTTATCTATAAATATGAACTAATCTATTGATTTAAATAGAAGTACTTTTGTTACACTGTCTCAGGCTAAACAATATAAAAATGATACTGTTTGATTATTTTTATCATGATCAAATAGTATACCTTATTTTAAAATAAGGTATACCTTATTTTAGTATACCTTATGCATACTATTTCACATTTCTTACAAATTTGTAGTTTGAAATTTTAAATAATGGGTAAATTATGTTTATTATTAGCTAGATGTGATTAAAGAAGTCAACTTGTTGATGAAAAGAAGACTGAAAATTTCAAGAAGGATATTTTTCACTATTTATGAAAAATGAAAATTATTCTGGTTGTATTAAAATACACTGAATTTCTAATAATAATATTGAATTTTGGCATTGTTCGTTTAATACGTAAATTGGTATTTAAATATATGGCATCTATAGTTTAATTTTTTTTCTTTAAGTATCTTTTCCTGAAAAGATCTTGACTCTCAGAGGCATGACTCTTCCTAGTCTCTGGCTGTCAGACAGTCTCATTGGCTCTGTCAGATAGAAGGCTAATGAGTCTGAGATGGTCCTAAGGTAAGGACTAAAACATTTGAGAGGCTGGCAGATAGTATTACATAAATGGGGAATAATCAGCTCTCTAGCAGCTGATTAGGAAAGAGGGCAAATTTTACTTGCAAATAAGACAGTTGGCAGGTTAGCCTGAGTGGGTCTCAGTACTGTTGAAATCTCCTAATGGTGCTCTGTGAGTTTTTGCTCTTAATATTTGACATTTTATAATTGTGCTACTTTGTGTATTGTTTTCTTTGGGGGCTTCTGGGGTGTTTAAGAAAGAAAATCTTTAAAAAAACACTAAAATGATTTCAGTTGATTTATTTAAATAACTATTATTAGGTTAAAATGTAATCTAAATTGTATTTTTCTTTCTGTCTAGTTAGCACTATATCTATGAATTTTGTTTTTTAAAATATTTTAATAAGCTAAGAAATATTAGCTTAAAATTATTACAAATATAATTTCCTATTCCATTTCTCTGAATAGAATACTATTTTAATAAGGTATACTATTTCACATTTCTTACAAATTTGTAGTTTGAAGTTTTAGTTAATGGACAAATTGTAATTATGTATGTAGAAAATATTTTTAAAACCTTTTGCCTTTATATCTTATATAAGCTAATTCACTAAGATTTGATTACAATTAGCCAATATTTATTTTTCTGTATTAAAAATAGAGGGCTTAATTTCTTTTAGAAAAGTTATGTAAAGACTAAAGAAATTATCCCAATCTAAAAAAGAAATTTCCTATATTATATAATCAAATTACAATATGACATTGTTTTATAATTGTCTCTAATATTATGAGTGAAATAATTTGGAAATAACTTTTATAATTCTGCACCTGTAATTATGTGAAATTATATTAATTACACTAATGATGACATGTTGAACATTAATGATTAATAAGAAAAAAAAGATAATGAAAACCTGACAGATGAAAACCTGTTCTTAATTCAGTATTTCTAGACAGTTCATTGAATTGTGCTAGTGAATGAAAAAATTAAATCCTAATAAAATAGTGATACATATAAATATATTAATCAATAATTAAATTCCTTTCAGCAGCTATCACTTGCTAACAGCTTCTTTCTAGGATTGACACTTCAAGTATTCCTCTTCTCTTCATGGACTGAACTCATTTGAGCTTACGTGGAGCTTCTGCATGCAGTCAAGATGCTGTGACCTTATATGTACAGCTGTCACAGCTGTGTCCAACAGACACCTTTCCTTTGATGCATTCATCACTCATAGCTCTTATTATGTTTCTTCCCACTCGTTTGCAATGATCCATATTCCTTGGGAAGCACCTATTATACAGATGTGTATTTTAGGGTTGAAAATTCTATAATTTGTTAACATCTATGTAAAATGAACTTTTATTTGTTGGTTCAGTTGGTGTCTGGAAGGCTTACTGCATTTGTTTGCTAACTTAGGCCTAGTTTTGGAACTTTCTAGCCTCTGTACAATCTAACCTAGGCCTGAAATGTTTTCAGCCTCTGAGAATCACTGCTTAGTATGCTCACCCTTTCTGGTTCTTCTGGAGCTCTGGGTTGGCTGGTTCAACTCAGCTGTTCTGGCACAAAATCTTCTACCAACTTTCTTATTCAATCTTGCTTTTCTCTCTGCCTCTGAATTGCTCTGCTTTGCCTCAAACTCACTCAAGCAATCTGCTCTAATTTCCAGGCTCCTTCTCATTTTCTGGCTCATTCAGTGTTCACTTGAGTTCTCTCTGCAACCTGTCTTTCTATTACTGTTCCAGTAAAAACTGCCTCCTATCTACAATAAAACTTCTCTCTCCTGCTCTCTCTTGCTCTCTCTTAGTTGTCTTTTTTAAAAATTTTATTTTTATTAATTACAGTTTATTCACTTTGTATCCCAGCTATAGCCCTCTCCCTAAACCCCTTCCAATCCCACCCTTCCTCACTCTTCTCCACCCATGCCCCTCCCCCAGTACACTGATAGGGGAGTCCTCCTCTCCTTCCATCAGATCTTAGCCTATCAGGTCTCATCAGGAGTGGCTGCATTGTCTTTCTCTGTGGCCTGATAACACTGCACCCCCCTCAGGGGGAGGTGATCAAAGAGCAAGCCAATCAGATCATGTCAGAGGCAGTCCCTATTCCCATTACTATGGAACCCACTTGGACACTGAACTGCCATGGGCTACCTCTGTGCAGGAGTTCTAGGTTATCTCCATGTATTGTCCTTGGCTGTAGCATCGGTCTCAGAAAAGATCCTTTTTTAAACAGCTTTTCTTTCTCTTCTCCTGAGAGTTGGGCGTACCCTATTCCTTCAAGTCTTTCTCTGATTTGTCACTATTTCAGAGCCACTCAATTACACATTACTTTCAAACATGGGTGCTTCCTTCTAGAAATTAAATTTATCTTTATTGTTTGGGATCAAATGTGAGAACCACCAGAGCTGGATCTAAGGTTTTCTTTAACTTAAAATCGCTCTATAGCTGGTTGGCCTTAAACTCAGAGATCTGCTTGCCCCTCTCTCCTGGATTAAAAGTATGTCTGTATTCCAGCTGGAACACCTAGAAGGTCTTTACATGTAATCTTTTGCCAGAGCAGCCATGTTCTGTATTAAAATTCCTCTACAAACCTACTGCAAAAGGAAGTTTTCTAATGAGTTTTGTTTTGTTTTTTCATTATTATTATTAACAACAATTTATTTGCTGTGTAGCTCCATTCCCCATCTCCTCATGATCCCACCCTCTTTTCCTCTTTCTCCTATATTCTTCTTCCCTAGTCCACAGATAGGGGCATTCCTCCCCTACGGGCTAACCCTAGCCTGACAGGTCCCATCAGTACCACCTGGATCCTCTTTCTCTGTGGGCTGGCTAGGTTGTTCCACCAGGGAGATGGATTAATTGATGGGAATAGGTCATGAGGTGTGAGTTTAATATTTTTTCTGGAAGACTAATAAATAATAGGTCCTCTAGTAGTACATTTTAGACCCTATGGCATTTCTAGCCACAAGTTCTGGGCCTGACAATGATGATTACTTTTTTTTTTTTCATTTTGGATTTCAATGCAATCAGAAAGCTATTGGTTATTCTCATAATGATTGTGTCACTATTTCACCGGCAAACATGTCTTGCCAGGACAAGTGTAACTGTAGCTCATAGGGTTCAAAGCTGGACAAAACTGATGATTTTCTCATCCAGTAATGTGCACATCACATTCTACCATTATAGCAAGTATATAATGGGGATGAGGCTTCTAGGTATCAGTTTGATATTTCCATGTGGTTTCATGTCTTTGTTGTAAATAAAAATGAGTGTTGGACTAAATATTGTTATTATTTGCCCTACAGTTATTCTGGCTGTATCATTCAACCTTCTTTCACAAGCAAAATAAAATACAGACACCTGTTAGATTTTATAATTGTGTTATTACCTTGAGCCAGGCTGATATTTCTATCTACGGTATCTCAATAATCTCACCATCCATTTCCCAGCCCTCATCCAATAGCATCTGCCTTAGTCATTTGAATCTGGGATACCTTCCAACCATAATTCCAAGATACGTGCTTGCATTCTTCATCTGGGCCGTCTCACACCATTAACGGTGTCCTTCCTCCAGGCTCACATGATTTCTTCTCCACACTAACCCATTGTGGCATTCTCCTTTCTCCTCTCTTCCTCCTTTCTCTTCTCTTTCCTGTGATTCTTCTGCCCTCTAAAGCCTGGGAACCTTAGCCACTCCTACCCTATTTTGCCCTGCCCAGGTATAGGCAATTTAATCAGCCAATCAGGTAGGTTTACACAACAAGGATATGTGTGCCCAGGCAGTAACCAGAAACAATATGCAAGCATCAGACCAACCTCAGCCAACAGTATTCAGCAAAGATGCCTTACTGGAGGGTGTATTGGAGGGTAACTAAGAGCGATGGCATGAGCCTGTAATGTTTGGACACATACAGAAACTCACCGGTGAACAATTCAAAAAACAGTAACAGGTTCTGGCACTGGGCTTTGTATATTTTTAGTGTATGGTATCTGGTGCTGACAATTTGTAGTTGCTGAAAGAGGGAGAGACAGTTTTCCTTAAGTGCTGAAGTAAACCACATTGCAGTGGAAGACCACAGATCCAAGAATATATGAGTAGTTCAAATTGGAATTGATGGGTAAAAATAAATAGATAGATAAATAAATGCACAGAGTTGGCTGGGCTGAGAAAAAACAGGGGCTGGATGTAAACGGAGCTCATAGAGGAATTGAGTATATCAAAACACAGAGCAAAATTTTTCAAGGAACTAATTAAAATATGTAAAAAATTAAAGATTTTGATTCCAGTAAAAATAACGAGCCATTGATATCTGTTTTAGAGAAGATTAAGTAATATAACAGTGTCTTGCCTAACTTCTATTATGGCCTTACTGCTTTTGTAAGATTCACAGACACTTCTCTTTTGTGAGGAATGCTAACTTTGCAAAATGTGGAAGAAAAATTATAAGAACAAGAGGGCAGGAAAAAGTGCAATGAACAGTGTCTTCTGGACATAGCAAAGTAAATGCAAATGCATTGATGAATGTATGGTAGCTGTGGCTGCTTTGCACAAGACTACCCAGAACCTTAGTTTAGTTAACGTTCTATAGTAGAATGGGAAGGGGTTCATGGTTCTTACTCCTAACTGAGGAGCTATCAACCATTCCTGGCTGTGCAGAAAGGAAGAACAGTTTTCCCAAATTCTGTGACTTGTATTTTCTCCTGTTGGTGTCTGCATTTCCAGAAGTACATGGACAGCATAAAATGGAATTGATGGATTATTAAATAAAAGAAAACAAGACAGTAAGTTATTACAGGCATGGTGGTGATCAGAGAGCAACTGAGGGGAAATTGGGTTAAGTAAGATCAAAGTGAAATTCTAAACCTTTCAAAGAAATAACTTAAAAAACATCAGAAAAATAATTCCAAAAGCTAAGATCATGGCTTTATTTCATTAAATCACTTTTGTGGGTATTTTGTTCTTGTATTATTTGAAAAAAATTTAATTGTTTTACTTAAATTTCCCCATTTATAAGATGATTAAAAAAGATCTGTATTCTTCAGTCAAATTTTGTATATAAAAACCCTATTTTTAATGAGAAAGTTTGATTATAGTAAACACATAGAAATATGTTAAATATATACTTTCCTTTATAAATGACATATATAATAAATTCCTACCCTATTTCTCAAATGGGATGCACATTGGAAATAAGAGAAAACAAGTAACAGGAGCCTACCACAGAGGGCCCCTGAAAAACTATACCTAGCAGTGTATCAAAACAGATACTGCGACTCATAACCAAACCTTTGAGAGAGTGCAGGGAATCATATGAAAGAAGGGGACTTAGTATGACCAGGAGAGGACAGGAGCTCGACAAGGACCAAATATATCTGGGCACAGGGATCTATTATGAGACTATTTCTCCAACCAAGGACCATGAATGGATATAACCTAGAACCCCTGCCCAGATATAGCCCATTGCAGCTCAGTATCCAACTGGGTTCCCTAGTTAGGGGAACAGGGACATGAACTCATTGGCTGGCTCTTTGACCCTGCCCCCCCCCGAGGGAGGAGCAGCCTTGGTAGGCCACAGAAGAGGACATTGCAGCCAGCCCTGAAGAGACCTGATAAGCTAGAGTTAGATGGAAGGGGAGGAGGACCTCTGCCATCACTGGACTTAGAGAGGGGTGGGAAGGAGATGAGGGAGAGTGGGATTGGGAGGGAAGAAGGAGGAGGTTACAGCTGAGATACAACATAAATAAACTGTAATTAATATAAAAATAATAAAGAAAAAGAAAAACACTAACAGTGGCAATGCTCTACCTACATAAGTAGAAAATCTTGAGGAAAATTTACACATAACATACTGAATAAATTCAATGAGGAAAGACAACTGATATAAAAATTAGAACAAGAGTGAAATGATGCTACATAATTTAATAGTGAAGGACTGTCCAGTAGTTTCACATTTATGATGTTATGGTATCAAAGAATTTGTCCACAGATATTCTGTAGAATTGCTTATTTTCCTGTGAGGAGAATGATGACCAAAAATGGTAAAATTGATTTTCTACAATAATTTACCAAAAGGAAAATCAGATAATATCTATATTTGTGAATTTATCAGCAATACTTTAATATGGTATATAAATTATTTCTAGATATTTACTTTCTATCTTCACTTATAAAATAGGATTGTATGAGGGCTAGAGACATGGAATCATGCATGAAAACTCATGCAACACAAGCTTGAAAACCTGCATTTAAATTGCCAGAGCCTACATAAAAACCGGATGCATAGGATGTGTGTCTGTAATCTCAGAACTACTATAGGGAAAAAGGAAGCAGGCTTAGAAGAATATCAAACCTGGTACACATATCAGAACAACAGAAAAGAACACTATTTTAAACAGAAAAAAAAAACTATCTTAAATAAGGTTGAAGATGAAGAGTGATACCTGAGTTTCTTCTTTGACCTCTGTACAAACATACCATAACATGCAGGATGCGTGCATTTTACATCTACACACAGAATGTAGATGTGCCAATGTACAGGGCAAACATACATACACATATACATACAAAAATAAATACACCCACACACACATAAAGGAAGCTCAATTTTATTAAAATTTGAATTGTAGCAAGGATCCTAGAATATACTGCCATTAATATCTTGAGCAAATCTTGGCACAACTTGATCCCAAGTACAGTCAAGTTAATGACTAGAAACGCTGCGTAAAGTGACATCTAGGGTTGTGTATAAACAAAGTAAATTTAAGAAAAACTGCAAACTACTCCATGAATACTCAACTACTTCAGGGACAGAGGATTTGTTTCAACCTAATTAGTTCTAGTAGAATGATGTAACAGAAAAATGCTCATGGATCTGGGTTGACTGCTTCTGTGGCATGAGTGAGAAAGCAAACCACCACTCCTGAACAAGATGGCAAAACAACAGAAACACAGTTAAAACAAATGAAACCTTGTCCTTTGTGATCCCCTTAATGGAACTGGGAGTCATGTTAACTGAACTAAGGCAGGTCCAGAAAAATAATGTAAACTTTAAACTGTTGGTTACAGTAAATAAAGATGAATGTAGAATTTTGTCAATTGGAGGATTGATAGAGTATAGCAACAGGGACAAAGAAATATTGACTAATTAATAGTAAACAATAAGTGAGTGAAAATAGAGTCTGCTACTTTATTGCAAAGCAAAGTACAGATAATGGCAACTTATTGTGTAACTTAAGAAAGCTAGAAATGACTATTAGATTCTCAGCTCTAAATGGGACATTTATGTAATCCATGAAGTCCCAAAAATATTACCATAAAGAAGACAAAGGAAAAAAAAACATTGAGATCTGAAGGATCGATGGAGTTCTATGAAATGTGTCTTGGCCATTTTAATAATGAACACTCATCATCTCTGGCTGTCTGCACAAGACAACAACGAAACAAGAGAAAGAAAGTTTACTTGGAAACTAGAAGTATGCCAAAAGAAATGGAGAAGATACAATAAGGAAATATTGAGGAAATATGATCACAACACTTTGTACACAAGCACAAAAAGTTTAAAACAAAAGAAAACTAATATAATAATTTAAGAATATATTATTTTAATCATTTTAGTATTTTATTTTAATTGACCAAACCTAATGAAACTCAGATTACTTGCAAATATGTGCCACTCATATTCTTATGCATGTGCCATCCTGAGAAAAGAGATCTATCAAGAGACTGGACAGAGGGCTTTGAAGTTAAGAACTTATATTGCTTTTCCTGAGGATACAGGTTTGGTTCTTCATGTACAGTTTGCCTCAAAACCATAAATATATCCAATTCTAGGTGATCTGACTCTCTCTTCTGAACTCTGCAGGGACCAGGCACACACATATATGGATGCAAAATATTCATACACATAAAATAAAACAAATAAAGGAGAATCTCAATATTGAGATGATCTAATTTTTATTTGAAGAACAAGAAAGATGGCAGAAGAGATAAAGGAAGCTAATGTTTACAGCTGTGGTGCAAACCAGCAACAAAACCCAGTGTTCTGCATTCTTAAAACCATGCTTCATAACTCCTATCAGCGGTTGTAGATGATAGTCTGGATAGTTTCTAATTGTAGTCTATACAGAAACAGACATTGTTGTGTCTTATGGACTGTTGTACCCCAAACTTTCCTGGCTCATTATAATTCCTCCCTTTATTTTACAAAAAAAGTTGGTTCCATGTAAATAAGTGATGCTTTCATTTTCCACATTGCCAGTGCAAAACCATTTTTGTCCTACTAGGCAGAGCAGATTTATTTCAGATTCTTATCTGGTCTAGCTGCTGATGGTTGAAGCACTCACCCCTGGATCTGTTCTTTCCTGGCTATCATCAGTAACAGCTTCAAAAACCCTTTTATTTAAGGCATCTTGGCCTCAAGAGCATTGGTTGATCAATTTCTATATCAAATGCTTAACTTCTTCCTATTTTTATCAGGATTTGCACAGATTCTCATCACTTTCCCAGTAAGAAATATCACAAAAGAAACTTATTTTTTTAGTCATCTGTTTTTTTAAATAATTATTTTTATATTAATCACAGGTTATTTACTTTGTATCCCAACTGTAGCCCCCACTCTCATTTCCTCCCAATCACACCCTCTCTCCCTCATCTCTTCCCTGCCCCTCTCTAGGTCCACTGATACAGGAGGTCCTCCTCCCCTTCCATTTGACCCTAGTTTATCAGGTCCCATCAGGACTGGCTGCAATGAACTCTTCGGTGGTCTAGCAAGGCTGCTTCTCCCTTGGGGGGGGGTGTCAAAGAGCCCGCCATTATGTTCATGTCAGAGACAGTCCCTGTTTCCCTTACTAGGGAACCCACTTGGATACTGAGCTGCCATGGGCTATGTCTGAGCAGGGGTTCTAGGTTATATCCATGCATAGTCTTTGGTTGAAGAATGAGTTTCAGAAAAGACTCCTGTGCCCAAATACATTTGGTCCTTGTGGTGCTCCCATCCTCTCCAGGTAGAAGAAACTCCTAAACATTCTGCTTAAGGTTAGGCCCCTTGCTGGTTTTATAACAACTTGGAATCACTTGACCAGAGGCTAAAAGTATTCTAATGCATGTGACCCATGAGCCACATGTTGGTCTGTGTGTTCCTCAGCACTGTCCTCAAAGCATGCAATTTTGTGCTTTAAACATCACTACACCAAAATCTGCTTAAGGTCTTTAAGATTTTGTTCTCCTGGACATTCATGGATATTACCTAGAACCCCTGCTCAGATGTAGCTCATGGCAGCTCAGTGTCCAAGTGACTTCCCTAGTAATGGGTACAGGGACTCTCTCTGACATGAACTCTTGCTGAATCTTTGATCACCTCCCTCTGAGGGGGGAGCAGCCATGCCAGGCCACAGAGGAAGACAATACAGCCAATCCTGATGATACATGATAAGCTAGGGTCATATGGAAGGGGATCTCCTCCATCAGTAGGCTTTTAGAGGGGCTTGGGAGGAGATGAGGGAGAGAGGGTGAGATTGGGAGTGGATGATGGAGGAGGCTACAGCTGGGATGCAAATTGAATAAATTGTAATTAATATAAAAATAAATGTAAAAAGGTAACAGATTAAAAAATATTTTATTCAGTTTTCTAGAATGATTTCTCCTTGTGTGTGTGTGTTTCTAGATAAATTTCAGCTCTGTATAGAAAAGACTGATTACGGTGCTCTTTACCTTAACTTTGAGTATGACAACTCCCAAATTCTTTATCCCCAAAGTTGCTTATGTTCATGGCTATGTATTATTTGAAATAGCAACAGCTTAGACATATATCATTTTGTTATCTGTGTTGTCACCATACGCTATTAGCTTTGTATTTGTTGATGTCATGTGTACATCTGCCCTAACAGCCTTGATGACAGCATACAAATTAATGAGGGAAATGTTTTCCAGAAGAAAGAAATTTAGTTATTTCCATGTGGTATCATAATACCAGTTAAATAGATATTATATATTGATCAAATAATTTTATGATTATCAGATTTATATCTAAACTATTTTATTAGAATATATTAGACAGTCGTACAAATATGTTAGTTTTCTATGAACTACTTAATGTGTAGATGAGATGTGTTTTACTTACTTCGGTTCAACAACCTTTATAACACAACACTTAAAAGCAAGCATTCTTTCATTGTAAGTCTATTTAAACACGAATGGTTTATTTAAAATAATGCACATATTTTTCTAAGTAGTTTTAAGTCAAGTGAATACATGTTTTAACATTGTTATCTTAACGGAAGTGGAAGAAAGCATTTTAAAATTATTATAATTTAAAACAATAATATACCACCAATAATGAACTAAAAAATTCAATAATGAATTAAAAATTTCATTTCACATTATGAGGTAGACTTTTACATATATAATGTTTTATTTTTATCAGGTAATCTTGTATCCAATAGTCAAAGTTATATAGCTAAGTTTTTCTAAAATATAAAAGAAAATGGTACTTCCATGTGAAAGAATTGTTAGGGCTCAAACCTAAGCATGTGGATTTCAACTGACAGCTGTTAGTCCAAAGACTTGAAATATTGGGTGGAAAGGTTGAATGTTTTTTTCATAATCATCTCCTTCTCTGTCTTTCACATCATCCCATAACAAGAATCCATATTTAAAACTTTGAAAGTAAAAAAAAGTTTCATGTGTAACTTTTTTCTCACATTTTTCCATTCCTTAATTAGAAAT
Organism: Pachyuromys duprasi; assembly: GCA_028658305.1. Lineage (NCBI taxonomy): Eukaryota > Metazoa > Chordata > Mammalia > Rodentia > Muridae > Pachyuromys > Pachyuromys duprasi. Next base: position 82,812,200 of record CM053753.1, on the reverse strand, counting down.
CTGACTGACAGTATCAATCCTTTGTCAAACCTGGATACACATTCAGAAACTCTTGCAAATGAATTACAGATATCTTGTTTTTTGTTTGGGCTTGGAAATTTTTATTTCAGAATAAGGAGCAGGACCAATGGCGAGATTGTATATGATCCCAGAACATTTTTGAAGTAAACAGTTAGATAGGAGTCACTGGAGAATGGGTATAATTAAGAAACCTTCAGGTGAGTGTGTAATTTATATTCCATACATGGCTAATTTGCTTTTATTTTTCCATTTTACCCCTCAAGAAATTCATTAGCCTACTGAAAATTGTACGTTATTGTTATGAAGTGTATTTTTTTATGTAGTGATGCTTTTATGGACCACCTTTTGTCAGAATTCACAAATAGAAATATAATTTCTATATGGAGATATTTGATGCCATTAACAAAATTATATGGATTCACATATGTAAGCTTACTCTGAAATCTAAATGTAAAAAATTCTGAATATAATTTTAAAATGAAAGTTTTTTCCAGTACCCGTATAACCTGAGGCACTGATTGAAGACAACTTGTAAATTGCCTGCTGTAATCCATTGTTCAACTCTTTTTCCTCGCTTCTGAGTCTCTCTACCATTTAACATTCTGGGTCATAACTTATAATTTAGAATTTATAATTTGTAACTTATAATTTAGAACTTCCAGAGCATTTAGAAATATATTCAACCAAACAGATTTTTTTAAATGGCATGGCTTTGTGCATCTGCATAGAGCCATCTTCAGAGGAGAGGTTAATACTGCAAATGACAAAGGAAATATTTTTATTGTGTCCAGATAGAAAAGCTTCTATGAGTTTACTTACTGTTTTCCTATTTTATTTTATATCTAAGATAGTTACAAATTAAAAGACTTCTTGGAAATACTTGAATGGAGAGTGCATTTAACCATTAAGGGAAAATTAAGAGTATAATTAGTATTTGCATCTTTTGTCCATTTCATTGATCTTGACTAACATTCAGAAATATGGAACACCAATCCCAAAATATTTAATAGTATCCTCATATATTAATTAATAATTGTTCCTAATTTCAGTGAAATTAACATACTTTAATCATAGCTACACAGTTAACACCTATAATTACAATTTCTTCTGAAGTCAGATAGATGAATTGTAAGCTCAAATTCTGCCTCTTCTAAAGAATAAGCTCAAGGACAGACTGTGCAATTTGATGAAACTCTACCGCAAATAAAAAGTAAATATGAAAAAAAACAAAATATTGTTCTCTTTCTTTGATACAGCAGAATAAACTGCATTTTTATAACAACTCAAAAAAAAAGTAAATTATGAGTGAGCTGAAGTTGTAGTGTTGTGACAGAGTGCTTGGCTGTCATGCACTTGGCATAAAGTTCAGATCTTAATACTGAGTCTCAACTTGTAATAAACTCCTAGGACACTGTGAATTTGATTTATTTCATATTCTTTTTATTAATTGTATTATAGGTAAAAATTTGAATATAGTTTTAAGTACTTTGTGTGTTCCTAAGTAGAAAATCGTTAAAATATTCTTCCTCACTGTGTCAAAAATCTGATAAAATCAATGAGAGGGAGAGAGGAGATAATGCTGGAATTCAGCTTGCTTCCTCTGTTTTTCCTTTGATTTTGTAGAGTTGCTTATCCAGGGGATGTTCTTCTCTCTAGTGAAATTGCTGTTGAAACATTCTCAAAGAAAGACCCAGAGGTACATATCTTTGGTAATTATCAACACATTCAAGTTAACAATGACTATTAAATATTACAAATCCCATTCTGTCAACATGTAAATCTGTTAACTCAAGATTTATCTAATGTTCATTTATATAATATCCATTAAAATGCATATTTACATATATTCAGAACAGTATTACATTTAAATTAATTACGCATCCTTGAACGAATTGATTTATCTATGTACCCCCACATTTGTATTTGTTCTGTGTATATAATTAATATGTTAATAACAACCAAATACTAAAATTAAGATAAAAACATAATCCAGAAACTTAATATTTAGTATTTTGTTCTTTAATTTCTCAATGTGTATTGAATTGTTAGGATATAGTATAGTTTACTTGACATATGATTATGTCTACTTTTTACATAGTGCTTCAGTGTTATTGGTATATTTGAGTTCCATATGCCATTTATAAATGTTTGATATAAATACAAACAATGCAAAATGATGACAGAAAGAAAAAGAAAAAACAAATTCAAAACAAGTCTTCACTCACAGGACACTAAGCTAATTCTTTTACAATGTCTAAAATATGAATCATAGAATACACCTGATAAAAACTCTATGTAGAAAGAAATCCACCCTTTTCTATTCTTATGCAATGTGAGCCCAGATCCAGATTTACAGGATTACAGGACAATGACACATTTTGCCTATGGCCTTATGGTTATTTGTTAGATAGAATGGCCTAGGAATCTTGAATGCTATTCTAGAAACCAAAAAAAAAAAAAAAAAAAAAAAGAAAGAAAGAAAGAAAAGAAAAAATTTTTAACGTATACACACACACACACGTGTATCTTAACACATGCTGTGGCATATTACGCATATACACAAAACAGGCAAGCTGTCTTTTTATATGATATGTCTTTATGAAATATTTACATTGGAATTTACCTATTTGCAAATTAAAGCTTAAATGAAAAATTTGTACAAATAGAAGTTAGGACATATGTATTTTCTTAGTGTCTCCATATTTTTAAATAACTAAATTGTCTCTAATGAAAGAACAAAGTAATAAGTGTGACATCAATCGGCCAATTCTTTAATAAATAATATTCTGTGTATTGATAGTCCTTATTTTTTCATAATATTAAGGCATAGCTACATGAGTTAGAACTATTATAAAAACTTTAAACAAATATTAATAACTGAAAGTGAAAAGAATTTCAAAACAATATTGGTGAAAGTAAATGTAGTTTTCTGTATCTTGTGTTTATATAAATGTTCACCAATGACTTGGATTTGTACTATGTATTTGGGATAGATTTGATGATAGCAAGAAATTGTATACACACACTTGTCTCACAGTAAATTTGTTTTTCTCACCTTTATTTCTGAGGAAATATGTTCTAACATTCATTATAGTCTATAATAAATCATTGGGAATTTCAACTCATATTTTTAAAAGAAAATTATGGCTCCAACTATTCATATGTAAGACTTATATCTACACACATCATGTTCAATTTAGATCCCTGCTCTAGGAATCAGTTATTCAATGAATTTATCTGGCGAGTGACTAGGAATCTAACAAAATAATAAGCAAGCTAATAAGGTAAAGAAAAATATCTTGTGAAAGATACTGGTTTATAGAGATGCTTTGTAGGTCCCAGAATAAATGATTCAATTAAATACTAAAATTTAAACCATACTATTTCCATACACACTAACAAAATCCACCTTCATATGACACTATCAAATCTTTTTGATTGCCTCATGTCATTTATTTTATTTGGACTGTCTCAGGAACTCTATGTTTGTTCAAATAATAATTAAATCTATTATTTCTTTAATTTTTATTTTAAGAACTATACAAATAGGTTAACTGTCTATTTGAAGTATGAAGGGTAGTTGTTGGAACACTGAATTTTACTTTATGTTAAGAATACCAGTTAATAACAGAGGTAACTATTAAAACAACTCTTAACATAATTTGCTAATGAAATATCAGCTAAAGAAAACCTGCTAATATTATTTTTGTTATTTAATTTATTAGAATTACAAACCAAGTGCTCACTTGGGCAGCGAAACAGAGAATACTAGCATGGCCCTGAATAAGGATGAGACACAGATTCATGAAGTATTCTACTTTTTAGGTCCTCTAGTAAGGGAAGTAGGGACAACATTGGACATGGACTCACATGACAGATTTTTGATCACTTTACCCTGGTGGTGCTGCCTTGCCAGGCCGCAGGGAAAGATGGAACTTGATGAGCTGGGCTGGATGGGAAATGAAGCTCCCCTTTCCTTGGATGGAAAAGGGAAGGGAGAAGAGAAATGAAGGAGGGGGAAATAAGGGAGGGTAGGAATTTGAGGGGAGGAGGAATGGGGCTACAACAAAGATGTAAAGTGAATTTAAAATTTAAAAAAATAAATAAAATATGAAAAAGAATTACAAACTGAGAGAAAAAGTATTGTTTAGACATAGTGTGAGATGAAGTTGTTAATGGTCTTTTAAAATAAAAATTGAGTATATTATACCCTAATATAGTACTTACATAATTTACAAAACTTCAACAACTTTCAAATTTTCCCTGTATACATGAATTCTTTAATATAAGTACATATACATACATGCACACATATGTATTTAGTGGTATTAGCATGCACCTGTGATTAGAGTTGACCAATTGGGGTAGATAATCTTTCAGAATGTTTGTCTCAATAGAAAACAGATATCCTTTCTGTGAAATTGCTCCATCCGCAATGGAAAGTCTACTGGTGTGCTCATTACGCAGCTCTTGCTCAATAACAATATTACAGAGTTTTCATGGGTGTAGTGTTCCTGTCATATACGGAAAACACTCGATTGAAGCTTCCATTCCATCGTCTGGATCTCCAAAGTTCAATGAGGCTTTTCACGACCATTTATTGCTATAAGGGTCTCAATCTACTGAAAAAGAGAAAGTTCTTGGGTGAGGAATAAGTACTACGTACATATCTTGATATGAGGTTATGTACTTAAGATGTGTTAAAAGCAATATTGATTTTAAAAAACATGACAGCAATAGGTTCTACTCTGGGGTCTGTAAGTCATCTAGCCACAGGGAGTTGGCTAGATCTACAGTGCCAGACATTGGTACTACCTACTCTACTTATGTCTACAAGAGTCAGGTTTTCTGTAAGAAAGCTGCCTGTTTTTAATATCTGGAGAACTTATTTGAACGTGTCTGTAATCATTATGCCAAACATGTATTTTTAATACAGAAGATGAGATATTTTATCTAAGTCCTAGCCCACATAAACTGTGCCTTAAAGAAAAAATCCAACATAGTAATTTTAATTACAAAGACACCCTGTTTTTCTTACCTAACTGACAATGAAAAAACTTTATCATTAACAGAAAACTTTTGTCCTAAATAAAGTAATATGCAGACTTTTCTCTGGACTACCTGTCCTCGGTGTCACCAAATCATTATTTTATTTCTGATTGTCTTACAGCATTTCAGAAAAATAAAAAGAATACATGCATATGATACAAATATATATATATATAATATAAAAAGGACAATTTTGTTTGTGTTTGTTGAACTAACCTATAATAATAATAATAATAATAATAAATAGTTATAAAACATGGCTGTTCATCATCCCCAGTATTGCTGTCACTACAGTAAGAAACCTTATTTTCACAGAGCCTTCTAAGTCCATAGAAATAAAAGAAGTGTGAAGAAAATATTGATGTGGCAAATTGCCCTTTATTTAAAAATGCTTCTAATATGAATATGGGTTTATAATCTGTCAAATAAAGATGGCACACAGAGATAAAAATAAAACATCAGAACAAAAATGTTCTTTTCTCTCCTGTGAATAAATTTTCTTGTCAATCAAGTATCTGTCAGTGTATCTGCAGGGTGAGTGGCATGTCTTCAGTAAGAAAAAGAAGAGGAAGCACAACTAACAAGAATAACTAAAAGGAGAGTGGGGAATTTGACAGCCTTGATGAGTGAGGAGTCTTCTACCCACAGAATGTATTCACGTAGAATGATGCCTCCAAGCAAATAAAAAACTAGGGACAAACTACCAATAATGTGGAGGAAAGTGTAAACAGACATGCAGATGCTGATGTTTGAGTAGCTGTGATGAGGATAGAGGAACGGGAGACACAAAAACTTCCCTGCTTGCTCAGTGAGGCTTCATTTACATTTGGTTAATAGTCACTGATAATATTTCCGTATTTCAAACCATATTTGAAAGTCATTGTGGAGCATGCTACAAGGACTGCCTGGAAGTATCTTCAAACAGGGTTATACTGAGTAACATGTTGGCTTTTTTTCTCTCTCTCTCTCACAATTTTAGAGATTAGAAAAGCCCAAGGAGTTTGGTCCTAGCATTTGGTTGGTATCTAGTAAGGGTTACTTTTTCTGTTTAAACTCATAGAAGACAAAAGATCACTAATACAACAGAGAGAGGGGAGAAGGGTAAGTAGGAGAAGTGAGGGAGGAGACAAGAGAGAGAAAGGAATAGAGGAGAGGAATGAGGATAGAATGTAGAAGGGAAAGGAAGGAGGAAGAGAGAAAGTAAAGAAAGAGAAGAGAAGATAAATTTATAAGGAGCTGTTTCCTTCAAGTAACAGATTCAATAATTGGGGACATCGGTTAATTGGTGAAGACCAAGGATCATGCATGAAGAGAACCTGGCCCCCAGCTCAGATGTGGTGCATGGGCAGCTCAGTCTCCATGTGGGTTTCCTGGTTAGGGGAGCTAGGGCTGTCTCTGACATAGACTCTGTGGACACCACTTAGAGTGCCTCCCACTAGCAGGGTGGCCCAAGTAGGACAAGGAGACAAGACAGCGGATCCAGATAGTCCTGGTGAGACCTGGTAGGCTAGAGTGATATGGTAGGGGAGGAGGGTGGGCCTCCCCTATCAGTGAACTAGAGGAGGGACATAGGGGAGAAGGAGGTGGGACTAGGAGGAGATGGGGAAGGGGCTACAGCCGGGATGCAGGGTAGATAAATTGTGAATAATAATAATAATAATAATAATAATAATAATGAAAAAATTTAAAATAAGACAGGACCTCAGACCTGAACAAAATCTCAGTATTTCACTTCTCATTCATTGCAGACTGTACCACATTTCTCCAGAACATTTGAAGGGAACACATAAATGATAGAGTGTATTTATAGTCCTTCATAACTAGAAGATAGCTAGGAGGATCTTTTCACAATTTAGTAATACAAAAAGCACAGAGAGAACAACACATCGGAAAGATAGTTCACCAAATTACACAGAAGAAATATATTACTTTAATAGCCGGAATCCACATACATTTCATTGAAGGAGACTACCACAGGTGACATGAGTTTTGCCAGATGGTAAATGTGTAGCCTTTTAGCTCATTTAAATTAGAACATATATCAATGCTAATTTCTCATAATTGTTGATGAGTAATAATTCATTACAATATTTATGTAATTAGCATATTAAGGGCTCACCACTTTTCCTTTTCATGTACTAAATATATTTTAACATATCGATTTTATTTTATCGTTGGTCAAAAAGATAGAAAATATCATTCTTATATTAGAAATCATTTTCTTATTTTAATTAAATTTTTATTTTTAATATTACTTACAGTTTATTAACTTTGTATCTCAGCTGTAGCACACTCCCTTATTCCCTGCCAGTTCCACCCTCCCTTCTTCATCTCCTCCCTGACCCTTTTCAAGTCCTCTGGTAGGGAAGGTCCTCCTCCCCTTCCATCTGGCCCTAGCTTATCAGGTTTCTTCAGGGCTGGCTGCAATGTCCTCCTCTGTGGCCTAGCAAGGCTCCTCCTCCCTGCAAAGGGAGGAGAGGTCAAAGAGCCAGCCATTAAGTTCATGTCAGAAAAAGTCCCTGTTCCCCTTACTAGGGTACCCACTTGGATATTGAGCTACCATGGGATACATCTGAGCAGGGTTCTAGGATATATATATGTACGGTCCTTGGTTGGAGAAACAGTCTCATAAAAGACCTCTGTGCCCAGATATATTTGGTGCTTGTGGAGATCCTGTCCTCTCCAGGTCTTACTAACTCCCCCTTCTTCCATATGAGTCCCTGCACTCTGCCCAAGGTTTAGTTATGAGTCTCAGCATCTGCTTTGATACACTGCTAGGTAGAGTCTTTTAGAGGACCTCTGTGGTAGGCTCCTGTCCTGTTATTTGTTTCGTCCTACTTCCAGTAACCATCCCATTTGTCTTTCTAAGTGAGGATTGATCATCTTACCCAGGGTCCTCTTTCTTGTTTATCTTCTTTAGGTGTAAAGATTTTAATATGTTTATCCTATCTTATAGCTCTAGTACCCACATATAAGTGAGTATATACTGTCTTTCTCTTTCTGCTTCTGGAATACCTCACTCAGAATGATCTTTTCTAGATCCCATCATTTGCCTGAGAGGTAGTTCAATGTAACCGAATATTAGTTGGATAAATTCAGGAAGAGCATTATTGTAATGCTCTTTGTGAGCCAATATATGTTAAACAGTTTTCAATGATCCAGGGAAGAATTAATAGAGAGTTGATGAAATCATGAGTCTATTAATTTGTCAACTGGCTTGATGACTATCTCACATTCATTAAACCAAATAAAATTACTTTTAAGAATTATGTAAAAAAAAAAAAGAAAACCCTGAAATAAACCCACACACCTATGAATTCATGACAAAGAAGCCAAAACCATTCAATGGCAAAAACAAACAAACAAACAAAATCAACAACAACAAAAAACCAGCATCTTCAACAAACTGTGCTGGTCCAACTGCATGTCCACATGCAGAAAAATGAAAACAGTTCCATATTTATCACCCTGCACAAAATTAATATCCAAGTGGATCAAACACCTCAACATAAAACCAGACATACTAAATCTGTTAGCAGAAAAAGTGGGGAAGAGCCAAAAACTCATTGGCACAGGAGACAAGTTCCTGAACAGAACAGCAACAAAACAGGCTCTAAGAGCAACAATAAATAAATGGGACCTCATGAAACTGAAAAGCTTCTGTAAAGTAAAAGACACTGTCATCAAAACAAAATGACAGCCTACAGACTGGGAAAGAATCTTCACCAACCCTATATCTGGCAGAGGGCTGATATCCAGAATATATAAAGAACTAAAATTAAAAATAATAAATCAAGCAATCCAATTAAAAAATGGGGTCCGGAGCTAAACAGAGAATTCACTGTAGAGGAATATAGAATGGCAGAAAAACACGTAAAGAGATGCTCAATGTCCTTAGCCATTAGATAGATGCAAATCAAAACGACCATGAGATTTCACCTTACACCCATCAGAATGGCTGAGATCAAAAACTCAAGTGACAACACATGCTGGAGAGGTTGTGGAGAAAGGGGAACCCTTCTCCATTGCTGGTGGGAAAGTAAAATTGTACAACCACTTCGGAAATTAATCTGGCACATTCTCAGACAGCTAGGAATAGTGCTTCCTCAAGATGCAGCTATACCATTCCTAGGCATATATCCAAAAGATGCTCAAGTACACAACAAGGACATTCGTTTAACCATGTTTGTAGCAGTGCTATTCCTAATAGCCAAAACCTAGAAACAATCCAGATGTGCATCAATGGAGAAATGGATACAGAAATTGTGGTACTTTTACACATTGGAATATTACTCAGCAAGTAAAAACACAAAAATCGTAGAAATTGTTTTCAAAAGACAGAACAAACTGCACAAAATTAAAATAGAGGTGTGCTAAAACTAAATATATTCTTTTTTAATTTTAAAAAATCATTTGTTATTAATTATAGCTTATATACTTTGTATCCTAGCTGTGTCCCACTCCTTCATTTCCTACCAATTTCACTATCCCTCTTTCATCTTCTCCCATGCCCCTCCCCAAGACCACTGAAAGGGGAGGTCCTCCTCCCCTTCCCTCTGACCATAGTCTATAAGATCTCATCAGGATTGGCTGCATTGTGTTCTTCTGTGGCCTGGTAGGGCTGCCCTCCCCCTCAGGTGGTGGTGATCAAAGAGCCAGCCACTGAGCTCATCTCAGAGACAGTCCCTCTTCCCCTTACTAGTGAACCCACTTGGATACCGAGCTTCCATGGGCTACACCTGTGCAGGGGTTCTAGTTTATCTCCATGCATGGTCCTTCGCTGGATTATCAGTCTCAGAAAAGAACCCTTTGCCCATTTCCTTTGTTTCTGCTGCTCTCTGGGTGGAGTTCCTGTCCACCCCACTTACTTCATCTCCCCCTTCTTTCACAAGACTTTCTGCCCTCTGCCCAAAGTTTGTCCTTGTGTCTCAGCCTCTGTTTTGATAGTCTGCTGGGAGAATCCTTCAGTGGCCCCTGTGGTCGGCTCCAGTCCTGTTTCCTGTTTTGTTCCTCTTCTGATGCCCTCTTGTTTGCCTTTCTGAGTGAGCATTGATCATTTTGCTAAGGATCCTCCTTCTTGCTTTACTTCTTTAGCTGTACAGATTGTATTGTGTTTATCCTGTATTATGTCTAATATCCACTTATAAGTGAGTATACACCAGGTGTGTCTTTCTGCTTAGGGGATACCTCACTCAAGATGATTTTTTCTACTTCCTATCATTTGCCTGCAAATTTCATGATTTCCTTGTTTTTAATTGCTGAGTACTATTCCATTTTGTAAATGTACTGCAATTTCTGTATCCATTCCTCCATTGAGGGATATCTGGGTTGTTTCCAGATTCTGGCTATTACAAAAAAATACTATAAATGTGGTTGAGCAAATGTCCTTGTTGTACATGTGAGCATAATTTAGTTATATGCCTAGGACTGGTACAGCTGGATCTTGAGGTAGCTCTATTCCTAATTGTCTGAGAAAGCACCATATTGATTTTTAAAGTGGTTTTACAAGTTTACATTTCAACCAGCAATGGAGGAGGGTTCCCCTTTCTCCACATCCTCTCCAGCATGTAGTGTCATTTGAGTTTTTGATCTTAGCTGTTCTGATGGGTGTAAGGTAAAATCTCAGGGTTGTTTTGATTTGCATTTCCCTGATAGCAAAGGATTTTAAGCATTTCTTTAAGTGATTCTCTGCCATTTGATATTCCTCTATTGAGAATTCTCTGTTTAGTTCTGCTTTTAAATTGGTTTACTTGTTTTCTTGCTGTTTAACTTCTTGAGTTCTTTACATATACTAGATATTAGCCCTCTGTGAGATGTGGGGTTGGAGAAGCCTTTCCCAGTCTGTAGGCTGTAACTTTGTTTTGATTACAGTGTCCTTTGCTTTACAGAGGCTTTTCAGTATCATGAGGTATTATTTATTGATTTTTGCTTTCAGAGCCTGTCTGTTGGTGTTTTGTTCAGGAAGTTGTGTCTTGTGCCAATAAGTTCAAAGTTCTTCCCCACTCTTTCTTCTAACTAATTTAGAGTGTCTGGTTTTAAGTTGAAGTCTTTGATCCACTTGGACTTTAGTTTTGTGCAGGATGATAAATATGGATCTATTTGCAGTTTTCTACATATAGACATCCAGTTAGAGTAGCACCACTTGTTGAAGATGCTGATTTTTTTTTTCCATTGAATGGTTTGGGCTGCTTTGTCAAACATCAGGTATCAGTAGGTGTGTGGTTTTACATCTGGATCTTCAATTAGATTCCATTAATCCACCATTCCGTTTCTATATCAGTATCATGCCTTCTTGTTTTTATTGCTGTGTCGTACAGCTTGAGATCATAGGAATGGAAATACCTCCAGAATGTTTGTTGTTACACAAGATTGGTTTTGCAATTCTGGGTTTTTTTTTTATTTTCTATATGAAGTTGAGGATTGTTCTTTGAAGGTCTGTGAGAAAAAATTGTGTCGGTATTTTGATGGGAGTTGCATTTAATCTATAGTTTGCCTTTAGCAGGGAGACCATTTTTATGTTAATCCTATTAATCCATGAATATGGGAGATCTTTCCATCTTCTCATATCTTCTTCAATTTCTTTCTTCAGAGACTTGAAGTGTTTTTTGTTTTTTTTCAAACAGGTCTTTTACTTGCTTGGTTAAAGTTACACCAAGGTTCTTAATGTTATTAGTGGCTATAGTGAAGGGTATAGTTTCCCTAAGTTCTTTCTCAGCCCTTTTGTCTTTCCTATACAGGGGGACTACTGATTTTTTTTGAGTTAATTTTGTATCCCACCACTTTGCTGAAGGTGTTTATCAGCTGAAGGAGTTCTCTGCTTGAAATTTGGGGCACTCACGTATACTATCACATCTTCTGCAAATAGTGATACTTTGACCTCTTCCTTTCTGATTTTTATCCCATTGATCTCCTTAATTAGTTGTCTTATTACTCTAGATAGGATTTCAAGTACTATGTTGAAGAGATATGGAGAGAGTGGGCAGCCTTACCTTGTCCCTGATTTCAGTGAGATTGATTTAAGATTTCTCTGTTTTGTTTGCTCTTGGCTACAGGCTTGCTTTAGATCTTTAGATTGCCTTTGCTATGTTTAGGTATGTGCCTTGTGTCACTGATCTCTATAAGGGTATAACCATGAACGGGTGTTGGATTTTGTCAAATGCTTTTTGGCACCTAAGGGGATGATCAAGAAGTTTTCCTCCAGTTTGTTAATATGGTGGATTACACTGATGGGTTTTCTATGTATTGAACCATCCTTACATTCCTGGTATGAGGCCTTTTTGGTCATGGTGGATGATATTTTCTTTGTGTTCTTGGATTCAGCTTGCAAGCATTTTATTGAGTATTTTTGCATCAAAGTTCACAAGAGATATAGGTCAGAAGTTCCATTTTTTTTTTGGTTTGGTCTTTGTGTGGTTTAGGTATCAAAGTGATTGTGGCTTCATAGAATGAGTTTGGTAATGTTTCCTCTGTTTCTATTTTTGTGGAATAGTTTAAAGAGAATTGGAGTTAGCTTTTCTTTGAAGGTCTAATAGAATTCTGTGATGAAACTATCTCCTCGGCTTTTTGTAGAAGTAAGACATTTGATGATTGCTTCTATTTCCTTGGGGTAAATAGGACTATTTAATCTGTTTACCTGATCTTGATTAAATTTTGGTAAACAGAATCTATAAAGAAAATTGTCCATTTCATTTAGATTTTCAAATTTTGTGGCACATAGGCTTTTGGATTGAATGATTGTTTGAATTTCCTCAGTGATGGTTGTCATGTCCCCCTTTTTATTTCTGATTTTTCTGATTTGGACAGTTTTTCTCTGCCTTTAGTTCTTTTGGCTAAGGGCTTGTCTATCTTGTTGATTTTCTTAAAGAACCAACTCTTGCTTTCATTGATTCTTTGAATAGTTTTCGTTGGTGATTATTCATTGATTATAGCTCTGAGTTTGATTATTTCCAATTGTCTACTCTTCTTGGGTGTGTTTGCTTCTTTGTTGTTGTTGTTGTTGTTGTTTTTCCGCAGTGCTTTTATGTGTCCCAGAATTTTGCTTGTATGAGATGTCTCCAACTTCTTTCTGGAGTACTTATTGCCATGAACATTCCTCTTAGCACTGCATTCATCATGTCCCTTAAATTTGGGTAGGTTGTGCCTTAAATTTCATTGAATTTTAGGAAGGCTCTAGTTTCTCTTTTTCATTTCTTCTGTGACCAAGCTGTCATTGAGTAGAGAGTTGTTTACTTTCCAAGTGTATGCACTCTTTTTGATATTTCTGTTTTTGAGGTCTAGTTTTAGGCCAGGGAGGTCTTATTTGATGCAATGGATTGTTTTGATCTTCTTGTACCTGTTGAGGCTTGCTTTGTGACCAACTATATGGTCAACTTTGAGAAGGTTTCCTAAGATGCTAAAAAGAAAGTATACTCTTTTGAGTTTGGGTGAAAAGTTCTGTAGACAGCTATTAGGTCCTTTGGATTTAGGATATCTGAAGTGTTATTATTTCCCTATTTAGCTTCTCTCTAAATTATCTTGCCCTTGATGAGAGTGGAGCATTGAAATCTCCCACTATTAAGGTATTGGGATCTATGTGTAAGTTAAGATTTAATAATGTTTCAATTACCAATGCAGGTACTCTTGTGTTTGGGGCATAGATGTTCAGGACTATGATGTCCTTGTGGTGGATTTTTCCTTTGATGAGAATGAAATGGCCCTCCTCATCTTTTTTGATTAATTTTGTTTAAAAGTCCATTTTTTTTAGTTATTTGGTTAGCTACCCCAGCTTGTTTTTTGGGTTCATTTCTTTGAAAAACATTTTTCCAGCCTTTTACTTTGAGGTAGTGTTTATCTTTGTTGCAGAATCAGAATGTTGGATCCTGTTTCTGCAAGCATTCTATTAGTCTGCATATTTTATTGGAGAGTTGAGTTCGTTGATGCTCATAGATAATAGTGACCAATGAATGTTAGTTCCTTTTATTGTGGAGTTGGTGGTATTATTGTGTTTCTATGCTTCTTTTCTTTTCTTTTTTTTTGTTGTTGTGAAGTTTCTTGGACGTGATTTCCTTCATTGGATGGAGTTTTCCTTCTAGTATCTTCTGTAAGCCTGGGTGACTGTGTAGATATTGTTGAAGTTCAGCTTTGTCATGGAATATTTTATTTATTTCATCTATGTTGATTGAAAGCTATGCTGGGTATAGTGGGTTGGCATCTGTGATTCTTTACAGTCTGCATGACATCTACCCAGGCTCTTCTGGCTTTCATAGTTTCTGTTGAGAAGTCTGGTGTGATTCTGATAGGTCTACCTTTTTATGTTACTTGCCCTTTTTCCCTTCTGCTTTTAATATTTTTTCTTTGTTCTGTAGATTTAGTCTTTTGACTAAATCTATTATGTGACACGAGGAATTTCTTTTCTGGTCTAGCCTATTTGGTGTTCAGTAGGCCTCTTGTATGTTAATGGACATCTCTTCCTTTAAGTTGGGATTTTTTTTTCTATGATTTTCTTGAAAATATTTTTCTGGACCTTAGAGGCTCAAATCTTTTTGTCTATTCCTATTATTATTATATTTCATCTTTTCATGGCATCCTTGATTTTTCTTGGATGTTTTATGTTTAATACTTTCCCGATTTTACTTTTTCTTTGAGAGATATGTCAATTTCTGCAAGTATATCTTCAGCACCTAAGATTCTTTCCTCCATCTCTTGTATTATGTTGGTGATGCTTATCTTTGTGTTTCCTGATCTTTTCTATAAGTTCTCCAGCTGCAAGGTTTTCTCTGTTTGTGTTTTCTTTATTGATTCTAATTCTGTTTTCATATCTTGCATCATTTCCTTCATCCAACAAAATTCAGGACATCATGGCTTCACCAGCAACTCCCAAATACAATGAATATGCTAATTCATTGGAAACATAGGAAAATTATCTCAAATCCATGTTTATCCAGTTGTTAGAGGCACATAAAGAAGAAACTAACAGAGCTCCAAAGAAATATAGGCAAATACAGCCAAGCAAATAGAGGCACAAGTAGAGGCATATAGAGAGGAAAAGAAAAAAAAAATAGAGGCCATCATGGAAAGACAGGAATCGATATTCAAACAGATGAAGGAAGAGTGTACTTGGAATTGTGCTCTGAAGGACAGGATGCTAGAGTATGTAGACGCCTGGAAGGGTGGAGCTTAAGCATAAGAGAGGTACTGACTACACATCAATAGTCTCAGTGACAGTAACTGTTAATAAGAGAAGCTCAATAATCATCACAATGTAATAATTGTTGCTTCAGAATTAGAATGCACGAAAGCCATTTATTTTGCTACAAAAAGTGCCTGGTATTAGATATTTACTCAAAAGAAAAGAAAATACATATCCACACAATATTTACATATATATTCATAGAGCCATTTATTCTAATACCCTCACTGTAAAAAGAATTGAAGTGCTAATTGCACTGTGCTGCATGTATCCACCCAGTGGTGAGGAAGTATTGTCTAACTGTCGCAGCGTGTATCCTCACATTGATCAGGAAGAAATGTGTAACAGTGCTTGTCATTGCATGCACAGCTATCACACACACACACACACACACACACACACTCTTTTCATTCTCATTCCCTTCCTTTTATCCTTCCTTTCTTTCTTTTTCTTTCTTCCTTTCTTTTCTATATTCCCTCTCTCTGTGTCTCTCTCTTCTTTTCTTTCTCTCTTTCTTCCTTTTGCCAATCTGGTTTTTTTTTTCATAATAAACTATACTTTCTTACAAATACATTTGTTGCGTCTTGCTTATACATTCACTTGATAGGAAACTATGGAATATTTTATCTCGGGGTTTTAGGAGAAGCAGATAGCTTCACCAGAAACTGTACAGAAATTTTATTTGTTTGTTTGTTTGTTTGGTTTGGGTTTTTCAAGTAAGATTTCAGTGGGGACTTCTTAGACACTTTGCAACACTCATCAGAGTTACTGATTGCACAAAAGAGCAGCCAGTCCCATCCACCTCTCAGGAAGGCACAAAAGAATGAACACGAGAGTGTTTTCTGTTGTCCGCACACTACCATGGAGCATGGATCTAAACCCTAAAACATCAGCTAACTCTAAATTAGAAGACATCTACAAGATGAGCATTTAAAAATGACAATATCCTGAAAAATAATTAAGAGTGAAGAATTACTGTAGATTAAAAGGCAAGAAAGTAACGGTAATTAATTATTATACCATATCCAAAATTTCCACTTGCTGTGGAGGACAAGGTTAGAATGTTGGTAAACTCTGAATGATGTAGACAGTTACAGTACATTATGGTTAACTTCCTGAAAGGATAACTGTATTATTGTAGTTTGATTGTGTGAAAAAAAAAAGTTTCAGGGTCCTTCCACAGGAGGCCTCTGAAGACTACCCATCACGATATTGAAAGAGATACTGAGACTCATAGCCAAACTTTGGGCAAAGTGCCAAAAATCTTATGGAAGAAGAAGGAGATAGAAAGACCTGGGGGGGGGGCAGGAACTCCATAAGGAGAACAACAGAACCCAAAACCTGGGCCTAGGGGAGCCTGCAGAGACCAATACTCCAACCAAGGACCATGCATGGAGAGGACTCAGAAGTCCTGCTCAGTTTCCAAGTGGGTTTCCTAATAAGGGGACCAGGGGTTGTCTCTGACATGAACTCAGTGGCAAACTCTTTGATCACTTTCCCCTGGGAGTTGCAGCCTTGCCAGGCCACAGAGGAAGATGATGCAGCCAGACCTGATGAAACTTGATAGGCTAGGGTCAGAAGGAAGAGGAGGAGATCTTCCCTTATCAGGGGACTAGGAAAGGAATAGGGGGAAAAGAAGTAGTGTGGTAGTGATTGGGAGGATATGGAGGGGACTACAGCTGGGATACAAACCAAATAAATTATAATAAATAAATATTTAAAAAAGAGAATTAATATTACAAAAAAGTTGATCAAAATACTTATTTTCTTTAAAACTATATGTTGATAATAAGCTTAGAACAATGAATGTTTTATTTGCAACTAGTAAAATGTGAATATATATAAAAATATAAACAAATGTGAATGTACATAAAAGGGAAAATACTAGAATGACTTTATTGTTCTTGCTATCATTTTGTGAATATGAATTTGCATATTACATCATTAAAGAAATACAAGTAATACAAAAACAGAAATCACCCTTTCCTCCTTTTAAAAATGAGGCATTTCTTCCTGTCTTCAAGTTATTAAATGTCAAATAAGAGGTGTTTTAGATATCACTCTGTGGTAAAGAACTTGCTCTGTACATAGAAGGTTACATGCTCAGCAACAAAACTCAAACATGTAGTCATAGCAACATGTCAAATATTTATGGGTCCTGTTGTACAGTTCTAATTCCTCATGGTATGCGAAAATTGCAGTACTCAAAATAAGTGGTATTGTAAAACTAGTGTTGATAACTATAGGAACATTTTCACAAGTCTCACAATCCTGTTTTCCTGATATTTGTAGGCATATGTTACCCTTTTATGAAATTCTCAGAATATGAACAAATTGTGCTCATCCTATGTAACATGCCAATGGATTTTATATAAAAAATGCATTCTTTTCATACACATAATTAGATGAATGGATAAAAATTATGAAAGTCAACACACACAAAGGAATTACCAACTTAGGTCCAGAAAATTTGCCTCAAAATATGACCTGAAAATGTGCAGATCCATAAAATTTCTGTTCACTGATATGTTTTTCAAATTATATTTTATATTTGGAAACTTGACATTAAACCCATTATAAGACAAAACATTTATTGTAAATGGTTGAAAAGAGAAAATAAAATTATGTCATGCATGATTTAAGAAAGCACCATCCAACCTACTAAGGCAAGTAATTCATGTGAAAAATTAGACTTTAAGCTAATGTATTTTCACTTCCTAGCACATTCAGAATCTCCATCTAGTTATCCATATGCCAACCAAGTCACACTTCCATGAAAAGAAAATATACTTACCAAACGAATAGACCCTTATATAAATTTAGGAGGAGGAGACCATGGAGCTTAACTAATTCTTGCCTTACAGGGAGTGTTTCAAGCACTTACATTGTACTGGTAGCCTTTGATCTCCTATGAAATTTATATTCATGGAAGTCTAACACAGAAAAGAGTGAATAACGTAAAAACATAAAGGACTATGGCCCAAGGGAAGCATAAAGATACAGCTGTATTTTAATATCATTTTTCTACATAACAAAAGTAATAATGTCCTGGATTTCAATTTCTTTTGCGTTCAGGAGCCTCAAAGAACTGAGCAAAGTCAGAGAAGCCTGGCAGGTACATAAGCTAGTAATATGTGATTACCTGTTTTACAGGAAGGTGAATCAACACATGGAAAAATTTAGAAATTATTCCAAAGCAAAATATTCTTTAACCATTGCAAGAATTTTAGTGAAAGCTAGTTTTATCCAAAAGGTAAATAGCTATAGAAATAACAGGGAAACCTTGGTCAAATGAAAAAACAAAAAAAAACAAAAAAACAAAGTCTCTTACTTCTTGAAGTAAAAACTGAGGACAAAGATAAGAAATGAAAAGTTTGTGATAGTCTCTGGTGAGGGTAAGAACCTGTTAACACTTATGGAACACAGCAGATTTGGACATGGGGATGTCAGTTGGCTTTCTTTTCTTTTTTCTTCTTTTTTTTTATTTTAATTTTTATTAATCACACTTTATTCACTTTGTATCCCCCCTCCCCTCCCAACTCCACCTTCCTTCCCTCTTCTTCACACATGCCTCTCCCCAAGTCCACTGATAGGGGAGGTCTTCCTTTCCTTCCTTCTTATCCTAGTCTATCAGCTTTCATCAGGAGTGGTTGCATTGTCTTCCTCTGTAGCCTGGTAAGTCTGCTCCCCCATCCGGGTGAGGTGATCAAAGAACAGGCCAATCAGTTCATGTCAGAGGCAGTCCCTCTTCCCATTACTATGGAACCACCCACTTGGATACTGAACTTCCATGGGCTACATCTGTGCAGGGGTTCTAGGTTTTCTCCATGCATGGTATTTGGTTGGAGTATCAGTCTCAGTAAAGACCCGTGTCCTCAGATTTTTTGGTTCTGTTGCTCTCCTTGTGGAGCTCCTGTCCTCTCCCTATCTTACTATTACCCACATCTTTCGTGAGATTCCATGCACTCTGCCCAACAGTTGGCCATAAGTCTCAGCATCTGCTTTGACATTCTGCAGGGCAGAGCCTTTCAAGGGGCCTCTGTGACAGCCTCCTAGCTTGTTTCCTGTTTTCTTCTTCTGATGTCAATCTGCTTTGCCTTTCTGGGTGGGGATTGAGCATTTTAACCAGAGTCCTGCCTCTTGATTAGTTTCTTTAGGTGTACAGATTTCAGTAGGTTCATTATATATTATATGTTTATATGAGTGAGTATATACCTTGTGTGTCTTTCTGCTTCTGGGATAGCTCACTCAGGATGATCTTTTCCAGTTCCCACCATTTACCTGCAAATTTCATGATATCCTTGTTTTTTATTGCTGAGTAATATTCCATTGTGTAGATGTACCACAATTTCTGTATCCATTCCTCAGTTGAGGGGCATCTGTGTTGTTTCCAGCTTCTGGCTATTACAAATAAAGCTGCAACAAGCATGGTTGAGCAAATGTCCTTATTGTGTACCTGAGCCTCTTTTGAATATATGCCTAGGAGTGGTATAGGTGGATCTTGAGGAAGCACTATTCCTAGTTGTCTAAGCAAGCGCCAGATTGATTTCCAGAGTGGTCATACAAGTTTACATTCCCACCAGCAGTGGAGGAGGCTTCCCCTTTCTTCACATCTTCTTTAGCATGTGTTATCGCTTGAGTTTTTGATCTTGGCCATTCTGATAGGTATGAGGTGAAAGCTCAGGGTCATTTTGATTTGCATTTCCCTGATAGCTAATGATGTTGAGCATTTCTTTAAGTGTTTCTCTGTCATTCGATATTCCTCTATCGAGAGTTCTCTGTTTAGCTCTGTTCCCTATTTTTAATTGGATTACTTGATTTGTTTCTTTTCAACTTCTGTAGTTCTTTATATATTGGATATTAGCCCTCTGAAAGATAGAGGGTTGGTGAAGATTCTTTCCTAATCTGTAGGCAGTAGTTTTGTTTTGATGACAGTGTCCTTTGCTTTACAGAAGCTTATAAGTTTCATGAGGTGCCATTTATTGATTGTTCCTCTGGAGCTGTAGAGAGTCGCGGTAAGCTGTGACAGCGTTCGCCATTACAAGATGGCACTGGCATCCGGTGCTCCCACAAGTAATAAGTGGACTGCGCATGTGTAAGTGGTGAAAGCGCGCCAAGTCACTGTCCAACCCGGGGCGTAATACAAGGTAATGAGCAAGCAGCCAATCAGAAGTGAAATGCCGCTCTAGGGTGTATATAAGCAGCACCTTTTCAGGGCTCAGGGTCTTCATCTTTCCATCGCAATAAACGCTTGCTGCAGAAGGATCCTGGTGTCCACGTGCATTCTTGCTGGCGAGACTATTGTTCATGTCACAGCTGGTGCCCAAACCAGGGAAGCCCGCCATCACCGGCGCCGAGGAGACCCCCCTTCCACGGGAAGGATTCAGAACTGCAGGACAAAGGTAAGCTCTGAGAGGCATGTTTGGTCTTGATTTGTCTTATCTCTCTCCCCAGTTGGCTGGAGCTCTTGAAGCTTTCGTTAAAGCGCTCGTTCTCTTCCTTTTGGTTTCATTTTGCTTCCACAAATATTCCTGCTAGAAAGCTTGCCGCCGTTGGGCACGGTTAGATGGACGTAGATAAGCTGCAGTGCCCCCGCTGTGTGTCAGTTTCTCTCCTAGATAAGAGAGCACCATGGGGGCTTCACATTTGGTGATCACGGCGCTTCAGTCGCTCTTGCGGCAGCATGAGTTAAAGGTTTCTACAAAAACGTTGGAGGGTGACTTGCTGAGAGAACAACAAGACGGAAAATTAAAGCCTGGAACCAGACCATTGTGGAAGCTAGTGAGGTCATGCCTGCAGGATGAGAAATGCCGCTCGACTGTAGCGGCAGGCCAGGGAGTGTTAGAAGAGTTGCAAGACAGCATGTCAGAACAGAGCGGGATAAAAGGTTAGGAGCTCATAAAGAAAAAAGAAAAGGTATACCTAAGAAAAAAGCCCCTTCCATGGACGCCTGGTCCACGGAAGTGAAAGATAAGGGAAAGGACGCCCTGGGAGAAGAGCATGAGGAAGGAAAAAAGGCCCCCCAAAAGAAGCCTCTTTATCCGATAAAGGAACTGGAGGCTTTAGGACTTGATAGCTCTGAATCAGAGGAGCTAAGTCCCTCTGAGGAGGAAGACTTAGATGAGGAAGTGGCCCACTATGAAGAAGAGAGATGTTACCCTGATAAGCGGCTGCTACAACAAAATCAAAAGCAGAAGAAGACAGGAGATAGGAGCTGCACAGTTTCTCAGCCTGCCGCCCCTGTCATCCCCAGTGCTCCTCCGCCTTATGTGGGCAAGTACTGTTCGGACTCTTTCCTTTCAAAGGGAGACAGGAGAAAGCTCTTACAAGTCTTCCCAGCGTTTGAGGCTGCGGATGGAGGTCGCGTTCACGCACCGGTAGAATATCCCCTTATTAAGGAACTTGCTGAATCAGTTAATAAATATGGAGTAGATGCCAATTTTATAATTATGCAGCTTGAGAGACTCGCCAATATGGTGATGTCTCCAAATGATTGGCAAAATACAGTAAAAGCTGCTCTCCCTAATATGGGACAGTACATGGAATGGAAAGCCTTGTGGCATGATGCCTCTCAAATACAGGCAAGGGCCAACACCAATGCAGAAGACAATCAACAACAATGGACTTTTGATTTGTTAACAGGGCAAGGACAATTTGTCAATAATCAAACAAACTACGATCGGGGAGCATATGGCCAGATCTCCGCTGCTGCTATTAAAGCGTGGAGAGCCCTCTCAAAAAAAGGCAAGGCCGGGGGGCACCTAACAAAAATAATACAAGGCCCCCAGGAACCTTTCTCAGAAGCAGCAGGCAGGATTTTTGGAGACCCAGAGCGAGTTAAACCAATGATAGAACAACTGGTATATGAAAATGCCTCACCAGAATGTAAGGCAGTCATTACCCCTAGAAGAAGTAAAGGGCTGACAGACTGGATAAAGGTTTGTCGAGGACTTGGAGGCCTGCTTACTAATGCCAGCCTTGCAGCAGCTATCTTACAGAGCAAAAACCGCCCAAGTCCTGGTGGACGTAAAGTCTGTTATAACTGTGGCAACCCGGGTCATTTAAAACGAGAATGCCATGCTCCTGCGCAAAAGAAAATTCCAGGGCTCTGTACCAAGTGCAGGAAGGGTTATCACTGGGCCAGTGAGTGTCACTCAGTTAGAGATATTCAGGGAAAGCTTATTCAACATGACACCCCATCAGAGGAAAGAGATGAGGATGTTCCAAAAAACGGATTTCAGGGCCCCAAGTCTCAGGGCCCCCAAATATATGGGACACAAATCGGCAACAGGAGGATACTTCTAGCCGCAGAGCTACAAGAGGCTTCGCAGGATTGGACCTCCGTTCCACCTCCCAATTCTTCCTAATGCCACATGTTGGCGTACAACCTGTCCCGGTTGATTTTAAAGGCCCCCTGCCTGAGGGAAGTGTGGGCCTTATTTTAGTTCGATCCTCCCTTACCTTGAAGGGGCTTATGGTTCATCCTGGTGTAATAGACCAAGACTATACCGGAAAACTTCAGGTTCTCTGCTCTTGTCCACACTGCATATTTTCTATCTCTCCTGGGGATAGAATTGCTCAATTAGATCTCCTCTCACGTTTACATAATTGTTTCCCATCTACTAAAGTGTCAAGGGGTGCCAATGGGCTTGGTTCTTCAGGAACTGACTTCATTCACTTGGTAGTTGATCTTAAAACTAGACTCACCTTACAATTAATGATAGAGGGGAAGAACTTTATTGGCATTTTGGAAACAGGAGATGATAAAAGTATTATTTCCTCCAACTGGTGGCCTAAGCGGTGGCCTGTTACACAATTGTCCCACTCCTTACAAGGGTTGGGATATGAAGCCAGCCCCGCAGTCAGTTCACGCTCATTGACTTGGCAGGCACCAGAAGGTCAAACAGGAAGCTTCATACCTCATGTGCTTTCTCTCCCCATTAATCTCTGGGGAAGAGACATTTTACAAGACTTAGGATTAACATTAACTAATGAGTATTCTCAACAAGCTATTGATATTATGAAAAGGATGGGATATAAGGAAGGAGAAGGTCTTGGCAGAAAAGAGCAAGGAAGATTAAGCCCAGTCTCACAAGAGAGTAATACAGAAAGACAAGGTTTGGGTTTTCCCTAGCCGCCATTGAGGGTTCTATACCCATACCCTGGCTAACGGAGGAGGCCATATGGGTTCCTCAATGGCCCCTATCCTCTGAAAAATTAGAAGCTGCTACAAGACTGATTAAAGAACAAGTACAGCTTGGTCATTTGGAGCCCTCCACCTCTTCCTGGAATACACCTATTTTTGTTATAAAAAAGAAATCAGGAAAATGGAGACTTCTCCATCATCTGAGGGCCATTAATGCGCAGATGCGGCTATTTGGCTCTGTGCAACGAGGCCTACCTCTGCTCTCTGCTTTACCTAAACAATGGAGGATTATAATTATAGACATTAAGGATTGTTTTTTCTCCATTCCTTTATGCCAGCAAGACAGGCAAAGATTTGCGTTTACCTTACCTGCTGTTAATCACCTTGAACCAGACAAAAGATATCAGTGGAAAGTTTTGCCTCAAGGCATGGCCAACAGCCCCACCATGTGTCAGCTATATGTACAAATGGCCCTTGAACCAGTTAGGAAACAATTTCCCTCCTTGCTGTTGATCCATTATATGGATGACATTCTTATGTGCCATAGGAATTAGCTATTTTACAGACTTCATACCCTTTATTGCTAAA
>CM053753.1:82729938-82787728 GCA_028658305.1 Pachyuromys duprasi | reverse complement strand
GCCAGTCTGTCACTCCCCGGCTTATATGGGGGAGGGTCAAGAGTCAGCCATCAAGATCAGTTCCATCTTTATAAAACAAAAAGGGGAAGATGTAGAGAGCCGCGGTAAGCTGTGACAGCGTTCGCCATTACAAGATGGCGCTGGCATCTGGTGCTCCCACAAGTAATAAGTGGACTGCGCATGTGTAAGTGGTGAAAGGGAGTCAAGTCACTGCCCAACCCAGGGCGTAATACGAGGTAATGAGCAAGCAGCCAATCAGAAGTGAAATGCCGCTCTAGGGTGTATATAAGCAGCACCTTTTCAGGGCTCAGGGTCTTCCTCTTTCCATCGCAATAAACGCTTGCTGCAGGAGGATCCTGGTGTCCGCGTGCGTTCTTGCGGGCAAGACGATTGCGCGGGTCACATGGAGCCTGTGCTGTTGGTGTTCTGTTCAGGAAGTTGTCTCTTGTACCAATGAGTTCAAGGCTCTTCCCAACTTTTTCTTCTAACCTATTTAACGTGTCTGGTTTTATGTTGAGATCTTTGATCCACTTGGACTTTAGTTTTGTGCAGGGTGATAATTATGGATCTATTTGCATTTTTCTACATGTAGACATCCAGTTAGACCAGCACTATTTGTTGAAGATGCTATCTTTTTTCCATCGTATGGTTTTGGCATCTTTGTCAAATATCAGGTGTCCATAAGTGTGTGGGTTTATTTCTGGGTCTTCTGTTCGGTTCCGTTGATCCACCATTCTATTTCTATGCCAGTACCATGCAGTTTTTATTACTGTTGCTCTATAGTACAGCTTGAGATCAATAAAGAGATGACAGCTAAAAAGGCAAAAGAATTGGAGAGCATTAAATTATATCATACAACAGGACAGTGCTCAAAATTCAAAGAAAATGTCTCCCCATGAGCACCTTGATTTAAAAACATAGTCCAAAATATAAATGTTAAAAACTTCATAATGAAGCTCATATAACAAAAGCAAACTCTAATAAATTTCAGTGCAGTTTCCTCACTTTTGTATATAAAATAAAAATAATCTCTTATCCCTGATAGCTTTTTTGAAAAAAATTTATGAATATTTATATTAATTGAAAGAAACATATTTGTACTTAAAACTATGTTATAAAGGCCTTAGTATAATTAAAGATATGTCACATTTAGCCACTTCTATATTTTTTCTTTTTACACAATTTAAAAATCATGATTCATTAAAAGTGATTAAAATCAGGCTATTTTAAGTGTTTTTATTGCTACCCATTATTGTAATATTTTATGAATAAAAATGCTTGCTTGATGAATTAACCTTAGTAGTTCAAGAGAGGAAAGTTTTAATACCAAGAGAATAGTTCAGTTTAATTGCACAGTTCATTTTAATATTGGTTTATTCCCATAGAGCACTTAATAGATTCCAAAATTCCCAATAAAGACATTAATATTATTTTCCTGTTATAGGCTAAATTTTGATGTCATCACCTCCAATCTTGGGGTAATTTTCTTTACCTAGGACTAGAGTAGAAATCTTAGAACCTTTTAGCTTTTCACTCTCACTAATATCACTCAATCTCTCAAACATAAACTTTTATACCTGCTTATTATATTAGAAATAGAGAAGATAGCCAGTAATCTTTAGAGCACTCAAAAATGAGTAATAAACATTTTGAACACTGCCTTGGTGATAAATAAATTCTCAGCATTACATTTGTGACTTTCAGTATCTTGATACTTACTTCACTTATTGAACAAAAAAAAAAAGCAAATTATATGGGAAGATAAACCTATATCCATACAGGAAGTGAAATTGTTGTGGAATCTTAGTAAATTTTATTTCAGATTCTTTTGTTGATCCTGCAAGTTGCTAAAAGTGTGTTGATATACCCCAATTTTTAAAATAAACTTTTCAGACCCCAAAATATAAATACAGCCTATGTCCTCAGATACATGTATGTAATATATGTATGTGTGCATAAAGAGGGATTACAGGTCATGAAACTGAAAAAAAAAATCCTGATGAGAAAAACTGTATTAGAATACCAAGAACATAAAATTGACATGGATTGTTGGGGGAAGGAATGGTATGAACAGGAAATGTATGGGGGTTGGGGAGAGATTGAGGAACAATGCCAGAAATCACCATAATGAAACCTATTATGTTGTGTGATAATTAACAAACAACAACAACCAAAACACAGAGAGATGTGGGAAGAGGAAAGAAGTTGCCTACATATTTGAGTTTCCTATGATATTTGTTGGAAAATATGCACTTCATTTTAGTTGTGATTTTTTAAATTAGGGGGCCCATTTCAGTCTTTTACCTATACTGTTATTATTTTATATTTATCTTACTTTTCTATCCTGTCAGTATTATAAAATGCCCTGAAAGTTGACAGACAATTGTTAACTTTTCTCAGAATTCTACAATATGACCATCTTTGTGGAAAAATCTTTGCAGCAGGTACTTGCAGCAACCAGCCATTGCACACCCACATTGAAGAGCAGGGAGTAGTGAATTAATGCACATATTCTAGTATTCAACTCAATTTTCTCAACTCAGAAACAGTCTAAGGTTCCCTGAACGGGGAAGGTTGGCAGCCAAAGTGGTTGGGTCATTCTAAGATCTAACAGACATGCCCATAAACCAACCTAATGTGGACAGTCTCTCATTAAGACATTTTTTCTGAGGAAAAAATCAAGACTGTTTCAACTTGACAATTAAAATTAACTGTGTCAATTACATTAATTATAAGTTTAAAAAGTATATGTATCCATTCCTCTGAGGGGCATCTGGGTTGTTTCCAGCTTCTAGCTATTACAAATAAAGCTACTACAAACATGGTTGAGCAAATGTCCTTGTTGTATACTTGAATATGCCGAGGAGTGATATAGCTGGATCTTGAGGAAGCGCTATTCCTAATTGTCTGAGAAAGTGCCAGATTGATTTCCAAAGTGGTTAAACAAGTTTATATTCCCACCAGCAGTGGAGGAGGGATCTCCTTTCTCCACATCCTCTCTAGCAGGTGTTGTCTCTTGAGGTTTTGATCTTAGCCATTCTTATGGGTATAAAGTGAAATCTCAGGAACATTTTGCATTTCTCTGATGAGTAAGGACCTTGAACATTCCTTCAAGTGTTTCTCTGTCATTTGATATTCCTCTATTGATAATTCTATGTTTCTGGACTCCATTTTTTAATTGGATTAACTTCATTGTTGATGAAGTTGATTGTGGCACATCTACACAGTAGAATATTAATCAGCAATAAAAACAAAAATGAGAATAAGGAAATTATGAAATTTTCAGGCAAATGGTGGGATCTGGAAAAGATCATCCTGAGTGAGGTATCCTAGAAGCTGAAAGACACACAGGGTATGTTCTCACTCATAAGTGAATATTAGATATATAATGTAGAATAAACAGACTTAAATCTGTACAGCTAAAGAAACGAATCAAGAAGGAGTACTCTGGCTAAAATTCTCAATCCCCAGCCAGAAAAGCAAAGCAGATTGATATCAGAAGAGGGGAAAAATCAGGGAACAGGACAGGATCCTACCACAGAGGGACTCTGAAAGCCTCTACCCTGCAGGGTCTCAGAGCAGATGCTGAGACTTATAGCCAAACTTTGGGCAGAGTTCAGGGAATCTTATGAAAGATGGGGGTGATAGTCAGACCTGGAGAGGACAGCATCTCCACAAGGAGATCAACAGAACCAAAAAAATCTGGGCACAGGGGTCTTTTCTGAGACTGATACTCCAACCAAAGACTATGCATGGAGATAACCTAGAACCCATGCACAGAGCTAACCAATGGCAGTTCCGTGTCCAAGTGAGTTCCATAATAATCAGAACAAGGCCTGTCTCTGACATGAACTGATTGGCCTGCTCTTTGTTCACCTGAAGGAGCAGCCTTACCAGGCCAGAGAGGAAGACAATGCAGCCACTCCTGATGAGACTAACATCAGAAGGAAGGAGAGGAAGACCTCCCCTATCAGTGGACTTGGGGAGGGACATAGGTGGAGAAGGGGGAGAGAAGGTGGGATTGATAGGGGAGGAGGGAGGGAGCAACAGGAAGTATACAAAGTGAATAAATTGTAATAATAAAAATAAAAAAGAAAAATATATGAAAGAATATGTTTTCAATTTTGATGCCTCTTGTTTCATCCTTTTTATTGTATGCTATTATGAATAGTGTATTAACCCTATGAAAAATAGCATGAACCAGATAGTCAAGAAGTTCATGCTTGTGAAATACTAGCATGACATTGTGTGGATAACCAACCATAGTCAAGTTTGTCTTAAAGCCAGCTCTACATGAAGAATCAATGCCTGGTACTGTAAGCATGGCTCTTGGATGGGTAGGTCCTTTGCTTTAGAAAGAAATGTAATAATTTTATTTGGACTGATAGTAGCTATGGATGTCCACAGCTACTCTAGAGGAGAACTGGCTGGCCTCTTAACAGTGAGGAATAGATGACGGACAGGCTCTTACTGCTGAAGTAATGACTAATGGTAGATTATGAGAGAAGGAAAGTCATTTATTTCTGATATATACAAACTGGTGACACCACCAGCATCAAAAACATAGTTTTAAAACATTTGTCACACAGATCAGCCCATTTAAACTCAATGCTCACATAACAAAACCTAAAGACAAAAGAGACTGTCATCCCATGATCCCACATCTACCTGAGAAGATAGTGCCAGCTGCTGATGGAAAGAAGACCATATTGTTGCTGGTAGGTTTCGCATTCTCAATTAAATGGGTACACATCCATGATGATATGTCAGCTCTAACTCAATTCAGAGAGCAATCAATAATTATAATGATAATGAAAGATAACATTAATTGGGTGCACAAGTAATTTGGAAGGACTCAGCAGAGTTAGAGGGAGGTTCAAACAGCTGGACAATATTATTTGAAATCTACCTCCTTAGGCACTCTGCCTAAGGTTTGGTTATGAGTCTCAGCATCTGCTTTGATACACTGCTAGCTAGTCTTTCTGAGGCCTTTGTAGTAGGCTCCTGTCCTGTTACTTATTTTCTCCTGCTTTGAATATCTATCCCATTTGTCTTTAAGTGAAGATTGATCATTTTTATCCCGGTCCTCTTTCTTGTTTATCTTCTTTAGGTGTACAGGTTTTAGTATATTTACCCTATCTTATAGGTCTATTATCCACTTGGTAAGTGAGTACACACCGTGTGTGTCTTTCTGCTTCTGGAACACCTCACCCAGGATGATCTTTTCTAGGTCCCACCATTTGCCTGAAAATTTCATGATTTCCCTGTTTTTTAATTGCTGAGTAGTATTCCATTGTGTGGAAGTACCACAATTTCTGTATCCATTCCTCAACTGAGAGACATCAGGGTTGTTTCCAGCTTCTAGCTATAATGAACAAAGTTGCTACAAACATGGTTGAACAAATGTCCTTGTGTACTTGAGCATATTTTAGAAATATGCCTTGGAGTAATATAGCTGGATCTTGAGGAAGCACTATTTCTAATTGTCTGAGAAAACACCAGAATGATTTCCAGAGTGGTTGTACAAGTTTACTTTCCCACCTGCAATGGAGGAGGGTTTCCCTTTCTCTATAACCTCTCCAGCATGTGTTGTCACTTGAGCTTTCGATCTTAGCCATTCTGATGGTGTAAGATGAAATCTCAGTGTCTATTGATTTGCATCTCCCAGATAGCTGAGGGCGTTGAGCATTTCTTTAAGTGTTTCTTTACCATTCTATATTCCTCTACAGAGAATTCTCTGTTTAACTCTGTACCAAGTTTTTTAGTTGCATTGCTTGATTTGTTGCTTTCTAACTTCTTTAGTTCTTTTTTCCCCTTGTTAGGCTTTAAAAAATTATTTATTTATTATTTTTGTATTAATTACAGTTTATCAACTTTGTATCCCAGCTGTACCCCCTCCCTCATTCCCTTCCAATCCCACAATCTGTCCTCATCTCCTTCCTACCCCTCTCTAAGTCCACTAATAAGGGAGGTCCTCCTCCCCTTCCATCTGATCCTATCTTGTCAGATCTCTTCAGGGATAGCTACAATGTCCTCTTCTGTGTCCTAGTAAGGATGCTCCTCCCTCAGGGAGGGGGGAGGGATGTCAAAGAGCTAGCCATTGAGTTCATGTCTGAGACAGTCCCTCTTCCATTAACTAGGGAAGCCACTTTGATACTGAGCTGTGATGGGCTATATCTGGGCAGGGGTTCTAGGTTATATCCATAAATGGTCCTGGGTTGGAAAAACAGTCTCAGGAAAGACCCATGGGCCCAGATACATTTGGTCATTGTGGAGCTCCTGTCCTCCCCAGATTATACTAACTCCCCCTTCTTTCATAAGAATACCTGTACTCTGCCCAAGGTTTGGTTATGAGTCGGCAGCATCTCTTTTGATACACTACTAGGAAGAGTCTTTCAGGGGCTCTTGTTGTAGGCTCCTGTCTTGTTACTTGTTTTCTCCTATTTCCAATGTCCATCCCATTAGTCTTTGTAAGTGAGGATTGATCATCTTACTCCAGGTCCTTGTTCTTGTTTGTCCGCTTTCGGTGTACAGATTTTAATGTTATCCTATCTTAGAGGTCTAGTACCCACTTATAAGTAAGTGTTTACCATGTGTGTCTTTCTGCTTCTGGGATACCTCACTCAGGATGATCGTTTCTAGGTCCCACCATTTGCCTGCAAATTTCATGATTTCCTTGTTTTCAATTGCTGAGTAGTATTCCATTGTGTAAAAGTATCACAACATCTGTATCCATTCCTCAACTGAGGGACATCTGGGTTGTTTCCACCTTTTGGCTATTACAAATAAAGCTGCTACAAACATGGTTGAGCAAATATTCTTCTGTATTTAGCATCTTTTGGATATATGCCAGAAGTGGTATAGCTGGATCTTGAGGAAGCACTATTCCTAATTGTTTGAGCAAGTGCCAGATTGATTTCCAGAGTGGTTGTACAAGTTTACATTTCCACCAGCAGTGGAGGAGGGTTCCCCTTTCTCCACAACCTCTCCAGCATGTGTTATCACTTGAGTTTTTGATCTTGGCCATTCTGGTGGGTAGAAGGTGAAATCTCAGGGTCGTTTTGATTTGCATTTCCCTGTCTAGTGACACTGAGCATTTCTTTAACTGTTTTTCTGCTATTCTCTATTCCTCTATCGAGAGTGCTTCCTCAAGATCCAACTTTATCACTCCTGGATATTTCAGTTTCATGTATTCTATAAAATAGATAAAGACTTTCTACTTCACAAAGTTCAGAATTTTTTCCTATCAGAATAATCTAGGAATCTCACCAAAAATGTTAATCTTGAATGAAATGTGTGTGACTCTTCCTCCCCTTTATTAGAGTGATGATGTTTCAATTTTTCTGTTTGAAACAGTTGATATCTGGGTGTGACAAATCTCTACAGAAATAGTATTCATCTCTCTGCAGCTACAAAATGACTTGCATGTGACTAGCATATACTCAGCAAATAAGTAATTATTCTAGACAAGATACCTTGCAATGGTAAAAGAGTAGCACTTATTTGAAACTTACGATTCTTTTAATGCATGAATACTATATTTATTATTTTATCCCGGTGACTGAATCGCTAAGAGTTCTACAAAGGAAACTAGCAAACTATATACAATATTCCACATTTCATTTTTTTCACATTCATTTAATTCCAATATTCTGATGGAATGCACTTTTTGAAAGCATTGCAGTGTCCTATTTAAAACTAAATTCAAACCTAACACTTTTCTTAGGTTACCCCATTGGTCATGATAATTAAGTGTGAATTCACTTGTCGTCCTTCAACATCTTCTTTCCAATTTCAATTATTTCATCAGCATATAGTTTAATATCTCATCCTTTAGCTTCCATCACTTTCTCAGTCTGTTGACACTCTTTTACAGTTATTTTGTCACCTAAACATAGGTTTATGTTAGTCTGTTGTCTGAATGCCTGCTCATTCTCATAGGTGGATATTTTCCACTCAGTGGAGACCTCTCATTATCTAATGAGCATCTATAGATAGAAAATAATAATTTGATGAATCAACTGAGTCAGTCATTTTTAAATAATTAATATTATATATTAATATCAAATAATAACAGAAAACCATGAAGAGATGTTTTCTATAGAATTTTCTTAATACATATAGATGTTAATCTAAACTACCAACTGGTCGACTTTTGGATATTTGAAGGAATGTATTATGCATTTAATTTTTAAAATAATTAGTATGGAATTTAAATGATTGTTTAAATTAATAATATTTCCTAATTAAAATGAAAAAATCTAATCTAAATTTAATTTATGATGTTCCCCTAAACCCATGGCTCTTTGATATCACCCTTCACCTGAAGTGATTTAACTTTGTAACAGCCATGCAGATTTAATTATGCGTTGGCTCCTAAGGGATGCACTCATATATCAGTTTTCATCTCTCATGGACAGATCATTTTCAGTTAAGTTACAAACTACTGAAAATCAATTTTTAATGGAAATACTCACACAACCTTAACTGTAAAAGAGCAAAAATGCAGGTATAATACCAAGTGGCAGGTTATTAACTATAGCTTCAATTTTATGTTCTTTTGACACAAGACTATGTCAGCCATAAAAAAGTGAACATTTACCACACAAGTCACACTTAACAGGAGATTATCATTGAACAAAAGTTTTAGTGGTTCTCACATTGAGCCCATGGGGACTCTGGAAGATTTTCTGTTCTGCTTAGGAAGAAGGCACTGCACCAAAAAAGATTCTACTAAAATGATGCATAAATTCTTACAAGAAATCCAAGGAAGGAACTGTGGATTTTAGTTGAATGTCCACCATTAAGCATAGCAGCTAACTGAGAAAAGGCTTAAGGAATAAACTGTCATTTAATACAAAATTAGTCACAACACTGGGTGATACTTAAGCACTATGACATCCATATTTATCTTTATATCTATGTAGCTTATGAAATTACTTCTGTAGCACTTTTGAAATTCTCATTTGAATTTGTTTTTAATATGCCGAAGGCCAAATAAGCATGACTAGTTTTTAGCCAGGAGCTAGTAATGACAATTGTAAATAATATGGATTTTCCTCTGAATTTAATTTCAGTATCTGTGGTATTGAAAAATGTCCAGTTTTCAATTTCAAATATTTCAGAGTACGTAAAAAAGGACATTTATCAGAACCTTTACAAATAAACATAACTATAACTATATGAATCTTTATTTGAAATATAAACTATATAAATTACTTTAATTACTCATCTTGTAATCATTAGTTGAATAAAATTTTTCTTTAGATATGCATTTCCTTGAATGATGAACTAATGTGCATTGAGTGTTGCAATTAATACTTATGCAGATCAAACATTTTCATTAAAATATGGCAGAAAAATAAAATAAACTTAGACCAAACATTGACTAGGTAACATAGGATTTGTGAACTAAATATTCTCCTTAAAATGATCCTCTATAGTCCTATAGTTTATTATTATTTTTCATATTTTTAAGATTATGATACAATTACAAATTGCTGTCTTCCTTTTCTGCATTCCAAACTCTACCACACACTTCTGCCTAGTCTCCTTTAAATTCATCATCTTATTTTTCATTTTTAATTAATGCACACATATATATTTGCATTATATATATATGTTTCTAAATATAGACTTTCAGCCCTTATAATTGTATGTTTTCAAAGCTGATGCTTTGGCACTGAAAACCAATTGTTTTGTTCATCCCTAGGAAGATTATGTCTTTGGCTTTGAGCCTTCCTCCTCAGTCCCTCTGCTGTCTTATCCTTTTCCTTTTCTTCTTTTTATTTTTTTGTGGAGTTGAGGAACCATGGGCTTTTCCCTATCCACTTTGACATGCCTATAGGCGTCATCCTTGATGTTCAAAACTGACCATTTTCTTTGAATTTGGACAATCATGTTGATGAGACTTCATGGTATAAATTATGATGTGACTAGAAATCTGCAGATCAGTAAATTGTATATAAACTACAAGATAATGGCTTACAGAATTTTTAAACATAGTTCAGTTGTAGAAGAATCATATTATGACTTATATTAAAAATAGTAGAGTTCTTTGTTGTTAACAAAATATAAAATAACAAAAACAGAAATAGCAGTTTCTCCTAGTTTTAGGGAGCATCTTTTCAACTTGTCTTAATTTATAATGTATTTCAAACAAAGTACCTGCCATTTTATATGCTGAAAATATTTATGTCTTGAAAGGAAACATGAAGTTTGCACAGTTGTAAACAGTAGAATGGAGAGACTTTATCTATTTTACTTGCTATGTCCTGATCTAGAACTGCTTCTGACATACAATAAAGGCTGATTAATGTTTGTTAAATGAAAATTACTTTCCAATATCAAGTACAAGTCTTGCACAATAAAGCATGTTTGAAAATACAGTCTTTTCTACACTTTCCAGATGAAAGACTGAGCTACTTAATCTTACTGACACATTTCTAACCAGAGCTTCTAGTTGCTTGAGGCTCAACTTGAAATCCCCTGACTTTACAGTGTAATGTGAGTTTAATCTTTACTGCCAATTTTATTTGAGCCTGAAAATGAATTATTTTGCAGCATTTATCACTGTTTTATCAAAGCAATGTACGGTGTAACTGAAAGATGAATATCAGTAGTTACTAAGTACTTTAGAATATACATTTCAGTATTTTTATATTAAAAATAATTTAAGGTATAGAGAATTGAATTTATTTCAGTAGAAAACAAAAGACCTTCTTTTTTCCGACAAATGTGAGCCATTAAAGAAAATTTTAAAAGAAGACATTCAGGAAACAAAAACAGTAATCTCTAAACCACAATTTTATTTTATTTTTAAATTTCTTTCGATAATGTAAGTTGCAAAGGTACTTTGCACTAATCTAAGGTGATGTGTTGTCATTGTACTTCTCTACTGTTTTATCTACTTTATATAAGCCATGTATGTTCAGTAAGTAATTTTATAACTCTCTTTCTTTATAATTTATTTTAAGTAATAAACCCTTAGAGTGACAGGAAGAAATTGTCTTCTATGTCTTATACACAAGATGGTGGAAGTTAAAAAATACAAATAAAAGCTAAAAACCTGAAGTCATGTGACTTTTCTGACTCTTACAACCTTTTGACCACTTCTTCTGAGAAGATACTTGATTCTAAAGGTCATGGTGTGGTAGCTCCTTTGTTTCAGCCTGAGAATTCCTCAGCCTTTTAGTCTCTGTACAATGGCAAGCTGAGGGTCTCTGAGTTCATTATCATCTCCTACAAGAAGCTTCTTTGATGACTGTTTACAAACGCCCTGATCTATGAATAAAGAAATGTCATTAGGAATTCCCATTTCAGACAAATAGGGAAGTTGCACCTATTAAACCAAGGCAATTGTGACTTCATGTACTAGATTTGCATAAACCCATTACAGATAAATTCGCGAGTCAGAACTCTATTGTCAGTGAAATCACACAACTAGCTGTGGCTCTTTTGATATTTGATAGCAACAGTTTCCTTTAATGGTATGACCCCTAGTTGAAGCACCACAATCCAGGACAAGCAACAAGAGGTAGACTATCTATGGTAAAGAAGAATATAAAAAAGTAAGACAGGGAAGGGGAAAAAAGGAGGAGAACAAAGAGAAAGAAGATGGAGGAGAAAAAAGATGAAGGAGAAGGAAGGAGGAGGAGGGAGGAGGAGAAAAGAGGAGGAGGAAGAAAGAAAAGAAGGAGGCGAGAGGATGAGAATAAGCAGAAGGAAAGAGTAGAAGGAGGAGGAGGGGAAAGGAGGAAGAAGATTAAGAGGAAGAAGAGAAGAAAGAGAAAGAAAGAATGATGACGAGAAGCAGAAGAGCAAGAAGAAACTGTAAAGTTGGACTTATAGTTAAGTGAAGATGGAAGCAAGTGTATTACATAGGAGTTGTGGGAGTAGACTTAATATGATCAAAATACATTGTATAAAATATCAAAGGGATAGAGGATGTTTCTAACATAGACTCTATTGCCTACTTTTGGATTACTTCCTTCTGGCAGGATTGCTTTGCCTGGCCTTGGTAGATGAGGATATGGCCAGTCCAGATATGACTTTATGTATTGGGGAGGATTGATGCAAGGAAAGGAGGATTTCTCTTCATTGGAAAGAAAGGGAGAGAGATAGGGGGCAGGGGAGAAGGAAGAGGGGGTTGGGAGGAGACCAAGGAGGAGAATTTACTTGGGATGTAAAGTAAATAAACTTTAAAAAAAAAGGAAGAATAAGGCCCTACATTGAGAGTTTAGTTATTTATTTAAGATTATTTTCCTTGAAAAAGATGTTTAAGTATTTAGGAATAAATATATTTATTTTACTTAGGTTGTTGGAATCATTAGTATAATTTGTTACTCGTTATTATTATTATTATTATTTACAATGTATTCACTTTGTATCCCAGTAGTAGTCTCCTCCCTCATCTTCTCCAGGTCCCATCCCTTCATTCTCTACCTTTGTATCTCTCTTCCCTAGTTCACTGGTAGGCAAGTCTTCCTCCCCTACTGTCTGACCTTAGCCTATTAAGTCCCATCAAGAATGCTTAAAAGAAGAAAACAGGAAACAGGACAGGAGCCTAAGACAGAGGGACTCTGAAAGACTCCACCCAGCAATGTATCAAAGCAGATTCTGTGACTCATAACCAACTTTGGGCAGAGTGCAGGGAATCTTATGAAAGAAAGGAAAGAGAGTAAGACCTGGAGAGGACAGGAGCTCCACAAGGAGAGCAACAGAACCAAAAATCTGGGCACAGGGGTCTTTTCTGGGACTGATACTCCAACCAAGGACCATTCATGGATACAACCGAGATAACCTAGAACCCCTGCTTAGATGTAGCCCTTGGCAGCTCAGTATCCAAGTGGGTACACTAATAAGGGAAACAGGGACTGTCTCTGACATGAACTCAGTGACTAGCTCTTTGATCACCTCTCCATGAGATAGGAAGAGTCTTGCCAGGCCACAGAGGAGGACAATGGAGCCCGTCCTGAATATACCTGATAAGCTAGGGTCAGATGGAAGGGGAGGAGAATCTCCCCTATCAGTGGTCTTGGAGAGGAGATAAGAGAGGGAGGTTGAGATTGAGAGGGAATGAGGGAGGGGGCTGCAGCTGGGATACAAAATGAATAAAAAATAGAAATTGAAAAAAAAAGAATTCTTGGATCCGTTGCTCTGTGGGATGGCTAGGTTGTTCCACCAGGGAGAAGTGATCAAGGAGCATACAACCACATTCATGTGAGAGACTTACCTTGCTCCCCATTCTAGGGTACAAACATGGAAACTCACTTCTCCATGGGCTACATGTGAACAGGAGTCAAGGTCCTCTGTGCATATTCTTTGTTCCTCATTTTTTATTTTAATTCTTTTTAATTTTTATTAATTCAAGTTTATTCACTTTCTATCCCCCTGTAGCTCCTTCCCACCTCCCCTATCAATCCCACCTTCTTTCCCCCTTCTCCACTCATGTCCCTCCTTAAGCCTACTGATAGGAGTGGTCTTCCTCTCCTTCCTTCTGATGTTAGTCTATCAGGTCTCATCAGGAATGGTTGCATTATCTTCTGCTCTGGCCTGGTAAGGCTGCTCCCCCCTCAGGGGGAGGTGATCAAAGGGCAGGCCAATCAGTTCCTGTCAGAGGCAGTCCCTGTTCCCATTATTGTGAAACCTACTTCGATGCTAAACTGCCATGGGCTACCTCTGTGAGGGGCTTGTTATCTTCATGCATGGTCCTTGGTTGGAGTATCAGTCTCAGAAAAGACACCTGTGCCCAGATTTTATTGCTTCTGTTGATCTCCTTGTGAAGCTCCTGTCCTCTGAAGGTCTTTCTATCTCCCCCTTCTTTCATAAGATTCCCTACACTCTGCCCAAAGTTTCAGTATAAGTCTCAGCATCTTCTTTGATACCCTCTGTGGTGGTATCCTGTCCTGTTCCTTGTTTTCTCCTTCTTCTGATGTCCATCCTCTTTGCCTTTCTGAATGGGGATTGAACAACTTAGCCAGAGTCCTCCTTCTTGATTAGTTTCTTTAGGTGTACAGATTTTAAGAACACAAATGACAAATGCAAAGAGCAGTGTTGTGGACTAAGTACAAACTAAGTTTGTCCTATATTATATATCTAATATCCACTTATAAGTGAGTATATACCATGTGTGTCATTTTGCTTCTGGGAAACCTCACTTAGAATGATCTTTTTCAGTTCCCACCATTTGCCTGCAAATTTCATGATTTCCTTTTAAATGCTGAGTAATAGTACCACAGTTTCTGTATCCATTCCTCAACTGAGGTGCATCTTTTGGTTGTTTCCAGATTCTGGCTATTACAAATAAAGCTGCTACAAACAAGGTTAAGCAAATGCCCTTGTTGTGTACTTGAGCATCTTTTGGATATATGTCTAGGAGTAGTTTAGCTTGTATCTTGAGGAGGCGCTATTCCTAATTGTCTGAGAAAGTGCCAAATTGATTCCCAAAGTGGCTGTACACGTTTACATGCTTATAAGAATATTTGTTATAGAAACAGTTTAGTTTTACCATGTTAGCATAATGTACCCTCTCTTTTCTTACTCAGTTTGCCTAAATATTTGTGAATTTTTACCTGCCTCCAATTAATGTCAATTTTAATATGCTTTTGGAATTCTGGTAAATGGGAGAGTTTGTATGGAGGAAAGGGAAGTGAGAAATTATTATAATATAAATCAAAATTAATAACAATATCATTCTGATATCTGTTATATTCTTATTTACCTTGTGAAAAAGTTCTTGTTCCAATTATTAATTAAGGTAACATAAGATAAAGGCTTTTTTATTTTATAGTTTGTGTATGTTACGTTAAAATCATCTTCCAGTTTTTAAAGAAATTTCTCCATGGATATTCAGGTCAATGATTATTTTAATTTCTTTATTAAAATGTAAAATCACAACTATATTATTTAATTTCCAAATACTTAATAATTTGTATATCCTTCTAGTTAACAGCTAACTTGATTATATACTTATCAGAAAACATCCTCAAAGACTACACTCTTTTTTTCATTGATTAATATTTTTAAACATATCAAAATCCAGAATATGGTAAATAACATCTTATCATTTTAAAATACTTTGCAAATATTTGTTCGTATCCATATATAGTATTAAATCATTTTGTACATTTTAAATTTTGATTTATTATTTATTATAACTTATTCACTTTGTATCTAGGCTGTAGCCTCCTCCCAGACTCACCTTCCCTACATCTTTTCCCCTCAAACCCCTACCCTAGCCACTGATAAGGGAATTCCTCCTCCCATACTCTCTGACCCTACTCTATCAGGTTTTATCATGCTTGACTCTATCATCTTCCTCTGTAGCCTGGCAAGGATGCATAACCCAGGGCGAGGTGATCAGTGAGCTTGCCACTATTCAGAAGGGCAAACAGGATAGACATCTGAAACAGGAGAAGACAGGGTACAGGAAAGGAGCCTGCCACATAGGGCCTCTGAAAGATTCTACTCAGCAGGGTATCAAAGCAGATGCTGAGAGTCATAGCCAAACTTTGGACAGAAAGCAAGGAATCTTATGGAAGAAGGAGAAGATAGGAAGACATGGAGAGGACAGGAGCTCCATAAGGAGACAGAGCCAAAAACACTGGGCTTACAGAGACCTATGCTTCAACCAGGACCATGCATGGAGAGGACCTAGAACCACTGCTAAGATATAGCCCATAGGTAGCTCAGTTTCCAAGTGAGTTTTCTAGTAAGGGGTTTTCTCTGACATGAACTCGGTGGCTGACTACAGTCTTTATAAATTCAACCTAACTTTTTTACAACATTACCTTGCATTTTTGTATCATTTAAGATATTTAATTATCAAATTCATATTTATATGTAATATCTGTAATCATGTCTTATTTTCTTGTCCTTCATAAACCATTAATAAAGTTGGAGCGGTACATTTGAAATGCGCAGTCTAATGTATCATATTTGACTCCACAAAGATGGACAGTTATTTATGGTTATTAAAACCATCATCTAAGGAAATAGACAATTTTACTCTACCCAGCAGTGTATCAAAGCAGATGCTGAGACTCATAACCAAACTTTGGGCAGAGTGCAGGGAATCACATGAAAAAAGTGGTATTTAGTAAGACCTGGAGAGTACAGGAGCTCCACAACGAGAGCAACAGAACCAAAATATCTGGGCTCAGGGGTATTTTCTGAGACTGATACTCCAACCAAGATACATTCATTGAGATAACCTAGATTCCCTACTCAGATGATAACCTAGGTGGACCTCCTCTATCAGTGAACTAAGAGAGGGGCATGGGAGGAAAAGAGAGAAGGAGGGTGGGATTGGAAGGGAGTGAAGGAGGGGGCTACAGCTGGGATGCAAAGTGAATAAAATGTAATTAATGTAAAAAATAAAAATTTAATTTAAAAAAGAATCCACCATTCAGATTAACAAACTGAAAGTTCACATTCTATATTATGGGTAGGACTCGGAAGTCCCTTCAATCTCCTCCAATTCTCGGGTTCTCAAGTCTCCTTTCTTCCTACTCTACAGGC
The DNA here is from genome assembly GCA_028658305.1 of Pachyuromys duprasi. Lineage (NCBI taxonomy): Eukaryota > Metazoa > Chordata > Mammalia > Rodentia > Muridae > Pachyuromys > Pachyuromys duprasi. The sequence goes on along the minus strand of CM053753.1, from coordinate 82,771,207 downwards.
CTCTCCAAGCCTTGGCAAGTGTGTATGTTGGGGGAGGATGATAGAGATAGGCGTCACATGTATGGCTGAGCATTCACAGTCACTTATTCTTAACACTTTACAGAGTTATGTGTCTACATGTTAACAGGCACAAACTCTAAGAAGACTCTTCTTATCAAGATTGAAAGTAAGAAAATATGTGGCTATAGATGTAAATATTTACAGTGGTGACTCTGAAACACTGTCATTCAGCCAAACAGTACCATGAAAGCTAGCCAGCCCAGGTACTGTTTCCTGCTAGGGTCAATTTTGATTTAATTTTTCTTATTTTTATTTTTTAAAAGCTTTATTTAATATGTATGTGTATTTTGCTCACATATACTTTTGTACTATGTTTATGCCTTACTTGCAGAGGCCCTAAGCGGGCAGAGTGGATCGCTGGAATCTGGAACCAAAAATGGTTGTGAGCATCCTTGTAGGTGCTGAGTATGCAACCTGAGCCCTGTGGAAAAACAGCTGATGCTTTTAAGCCTTGAGCCATCTCTTCAGTCCAAGATTGACCTCTTTACGACCTGTAGCCACAGCATAGAGGGTATTAGCAATAGGATCTTCCTATCTACTAGCTTGTGGACACTGATAATAGCTTATATTGTTTTGTGTGTCTGTGAGGCCTCATGGACTAATGATTCTTTTGGGAGTAATATGTGCTTGGGAATGAAATTTTCAGTTACAGACTGATGTCTTCTACGATTAATGGTTTTCATCCATGTTTGGTACTACTGTTCGAAGTTTAGTATTTTGGAGGTGCTGGTGAAGGAAGAATCTAATTTCTTAGGTGGTTGAAGGCTATGGGTAATTTACCCACTTCCCATTGGATGATCCATACTCATCCGGGAAGGTCTAATTGGACTCTTGGGATATTTATAAAAAAGAACATGAACTTCGAAGAGAAATGTAAGAAACGTCTTGGGATAGTTGGCAGGGCTAAGAACTGGATATGATTAAGATAAATTGTATGTTTTCAAAAAATCTTCAAATGATAATTTAAAAGAGAAATTGACCTTTCCTAAGGCTAGAAATATCCATTGGGATGCCCTCTCATGATACTGAACAGAAGGAATAGACATAAAATGTCAGTGAGCCAAGGTAATATTCTTTGAACTACTTTTCAGAATTATGGCATATATTCATGGATTGTGCCTGAAATTTTAAGCAATAGGGTAAGCCTTTATGAATAACCAGAAAATTTGTCACTCTGAAATGGAAATTGATATAAGACAACAAACTTCAGAAAGGATGACCATGAAAGGCTACGCCAATCTTTTAAAACTAAAGTAGTCAAATAAATACATGAATTTAAGAAATGTTTTGGAGGGGTAATACAAGTCATCAGCAGAATATTTACTAGAAGAAATGTCTGAGTTTATTTTCTCTTTCTTTCTTTCTTTCTTTCTTTCTTTCTTTCTTTCTTTCTTTCTTTCTTTCTTTCTTTCTAGTTTTTATATACAGATTTCAAACATTGATGTCCATAATATTAATACAGTTATATGTTTTTTAAAAGAACATTTTATCCCAAATGCCTTTTATACTAACTACATAGCATCAAAACAGTCATTTTTGTTCCTATATAATGTTTCATTTAGTAGTTATAACTTACTTTGCTCTTTAATACTGAGCATAGAGTTATTTCTAACTTACAATGTTATTCAGTGTTACAGTGTCACAAGATCTCCAGGTTAGAACCTTTCTTGTTTGCAATACCATCTTAGAAAAGATTAACTGAACAACTCCTACATGTGAACTATTCCCATGGTCTTTGTGAAGTTTCCTGTTTCTTGTTGAATTGACTTCCAGATGGAATGTATGACTTTACCCCGAAGACTAAGAAATTCCTCAGGGTTTACTGGACATTTATTTGCTTAATAAACATATTATATTATTTCCCAGGAATGGTAGGAATTTTATGATTCTGTTCTATTTTATTTTATTTTTTGTATTAGTTATAGTTTATTCACTTTGTATCCCTCTGTACCTGGCTCCCTCATTCTCTCCCAATCCCAGCCTCCCTCCCTCATCTCCTCCCTGCCCCTGTCCAAGTTCCCTTCCATCTGACCCTAGCTTATCAGGTCTCACCAGGACTGGCTGCAATATCTTCCTCTGTGGCCTAGCAAAGCTACTCCTCCCTCAGTGGGGTAGGGGTGGGGGTTAAAGAGCCAACCATTGAGTTCACGGAAACAGTCCCTGTTCCCCTTACTAGGGTATCCACTTGGATACAGAGCTGCCATGGGCTACAACTGTGCAGGGGTTCTAGGTTATATCCATGCATGGTTCTTGGTTGGAGATACCCTCTCAGAAAATATATCTGGGCCCAGATATATTTGGTTCTTGTGGAGATCCTGTCCTCTCCAGTCATACTATCTCCCCTTTCTTTCATATGATTCCCTGCACTCTGCCCAAAGTTTGGCTATAAGTCCCAGCATCTGCTTTGATACACTGCTATGTAGAGTCTTTCAGAAGCCCTCTGTGGTAGGCTCCTGTCCAGTTACTTGTTTTCTTCTACTTCCAATGTCCATCCCATTTGTCTTTCTAAGTGAAGTTTGATCATCTTACCCTGGGTCCTCCTTCTTGTTTAGCTTCTTTAGGTGTACAGATTTTAATATGTTTATCCTATCGTACAGGTCTAGAAGTGAGTATATACCATGTGTGTCTTTCTGCTTCTGGGATACCTCACTCAGGATGATGTTTTCTAGGTCCCACCATTTGCCTGCAAATTTCATGTTTTCCTTGGTTTTGATTGCTGAGTAGTATTCCGTTGTGTAAATGTACCACAATTTCAGTATCCATTCCTCCACTGAGGCATATCTATGTTGTTTCCAGGTTCTGGCTACTATGAATAAAGTTGCTATGAACAAATGTTTCTGTTGTGTACTTGAGCATCTTTTGGATATATGCCACACACACATACAATTAAAAATACACACCTTGAATATAAGAGAAATATGTATTTTTTTTTCTTTATAGGCATCTGGTAACTCATTTTACAAAATTACAGATTACCTTTTTTTTCTGTAAATTTCATAATTTATTTTTATAGCTCAAAAAGAGTTAATCATAAATATATATAGCACATTTTCATTATCTGTACCTTTTTGAGGGTAATTGTCAGTGATTCCATTTTCTTGATCTTGTGAATAAAACAGAAAAAAATGAAACTCAGAGTAATATAGACTTGCTTCATAGACTACTGCTGGCATCTCATCCTCTTGAGAATGTAGACTTCAGTGCTTGTTTTGGAACTTAGGGCTTTAGATATCTGTGATGTTTATGTCCCTCTGATTCTGGGTTGTAATTCACAGAAAAGGTTTTGAGAGATTCAGGTAGAGACTAGATCTATGCTGTTGAATAATCTGAGACTCCAGATTGCCAATGCAAACTCATTGGTCTGAGCCTTTCATTGCTGATTCTGGGAATCCTTTGTAATAAAATGACGTGTATCTAATCTTGGGGTGTCTCAGATAATCTTGAGCAACATAAACAGGAAAGTTTTATTTCTTTAATTTGGTTGCATTTAGGAAAGGAAAGCAGAAAGGAACATTAGTCCTCTGGGAAAAATCCAGACCCATATCTTTAATAAAATGCTAAGTTCCATTTCTCGTTGACAGAATAGAAGTGAGCACTGGGAAGGAGTGAAAAGAAAAAAGAAAAAACTGAGCCATGAAGAAAATTACCATGTTGTGTATTAGCCAAACAAAACACAGATTTAGCTATAGCTGTGAAATTCATTATGTTCTCAAAGGAGGTTTTTATGTTCCAAAAGTTTATTTAGAGTTTGCTTTGGTTTTAAAAATTAATATTCAATTTATTAAAGTTACAAATCCTGAAACTAGTTATTCTTAAGCTTTTAAGCTCTACACAGGAATATTATATTTCTAAATCTAGTAAATTTTTACACCTATCTTAATAGGCTTTTGAATAATGTTTGGTTCCATTTACAAACTTGTTTAATTAAACACCTTCAACATTTTAAACCACCCTCATAAATTTAATATATTCAATTTATTTTTAAGTACTCCAATTTTCTAATTAGAAGTAAAACCTTCTGAATAGTTAAATATTTCATATAAATTTAAGATGGTAGGCTAAACATTATGTTTTCTTAAGTGTTACAATACTTCATGTGAAATTGGTAAGTGTACATTATTTTTCCATTGTTATTAACTTATTAAAATTAAATCCATGTGATTAATCAATTATATAAAAAATGTTAAAAACTTTAAATAAACTGAAATGTCTAGATAGTAATATATGTACATATGACTTTTTAAGCTAACACAAATATGTAACAATATTATATGAATTAATTTTTTAAAAAAATTAAAATTTCTCAGTAATGAATAACACCATTACAGACTGACTAAAATTTTGTCTTCTCAGAAAACATTTGCAGAGATCCTGATATTATTTTTTGTTCAAACATTGAATACAGAAGCTTGAGAGAAACCTAAATCCACACAGAGCATACCATACAAGCAAATGAAGTTGAATTAAATTGCTAGAAGGCATGTACAAATCCTGTTTTTCCAGATCTGGGAAGTTACAGAAGATGGGACCTAGGCGTTGATGGCCATCAAGACTATCCTCATTCATCAGTGAATATGGCCAACAAGAAAGACCATGTTTCAAAATATCAAGACAAATAGCACCTAAAGAGGAACAACACTTGAGACTGTTCTTTGAGCCTGGTGCTATCGTACATGTGTTCCCATGTAAATTTGCACACAAACTAATGAACACACTCACTAACATGTGGATACAATATACATATATATAAACAAATATTCTAACTGAAATGTAATTAATAATTCGGGCTACATTATATCTTTCTTTCATGAGATTAGTTCTTATACTGAGTCACTTAAAATTCATGAATAGATGCATTGAACTATGTATATATATGTTATATACTTGGGAGTTGGTGGTATGTATAATTAGAAGAAAATGTTAGTAGGTTTCCCCCGTCCCAGGGCCAATGACTTGTATAGCCACAGATTCATAGTCTGGTAATGGTACCAGTTATGGTTATTATCCTGTGGCGAGTGACTTAAATTCAATTAGAAAATGTTCTGGCCACTATTTTACCACTTGACATGTCTGGGCAGGCCAGTCATTATTGAAGCTCACAGAATTCACAGGTGAGGTGATTGATGATTACTTGTGTCCTCTAGGAGCACACACAGCAAGTTGTAACTCTGTTGAAGTTAGCCAATGGTATGAAGCCTTAAGGCCATCAACAGCTTGGTTTCTCTATGTTCTATGACTCAGATATGTCTAGACTTAGCAATAGGTCTTACAATCAAGTTCTGGAGAATAAACCTCGAAGGATGAAAGCATGTAGTGGCTACAGGTCTACAGAAACTCTAATTGCATTTAATAAAAAAAATAAAGTTATAAAAACACCAACAGCACAGGATTTATGGTCAATAATCAAAAAGCAGGAAATCATGAAACAGAAAAGCTTCTGTAAAAAAAAGACATCAAAACAAACAACAGTCTACTGACTGGGATAAGATCTTCACCAACTCTGTATCTGACAGAGGGCTAATATCCAGTATATATTAAGAACTCAAGACGATAAAAAGCAACAAATCAAGTAATCCAATTAAAAATGGGGTATGGAGCTAAAAAGAGATCTCTGTAGAGGACTGTAGAATGGCAGAGAAACACTCAAAGAAATGTTCAAAGATGGTGAGATTTCACCTTACACCCATAAGAATGCCTATGATCAAAATCTCGAGTGACAACACAGGCTGGAGAGGTTGTGGAGAAAGGGGAACCCTCCTCCATTGCTGGTGGGAATGTAAACTTGTACAACCACTTTGGAAATCAATCTTGCACTTTTTTAGACAATTAGGTATACTTCTACCTCAAGATCCAGCTATACCACTCCTAGGCATATATCCAAAATATGCTCAAGTACACAACAAGGACATTGTTCAACCATGTTCATGTTGATACAACTTTATTCTTAATAGCCAGAACCTGGAAATAACCCAGGTGTCCCTCAAAGGAGGAATGGATACAGAAATTGTAGAATGTTTACACAATGGAACACTACTCAGCAATTAAAAACAAGGAAATCATGAAATTTGCATGCAAATGGTGGGAACTAGAAAAGATCATAGAGTGAGGTATCCCAGAAGCAGAAAGACATACATGGTATATACTCACTTATAAGTGGATACTAGAACTATAAGATAGGATAAACATACTAAAATTTGTACACATAAAGAAGCTAAACAAGAAGGAGCACCTGGGGCAAGAAGTTCAGTCCTTACTCAGAAGGACAAATGGTGGTAAAGAGTTCAGTCCTTACTTAGAAGAACAAACGGGATGGACATTGGGAGTAGGAGAAAATGAGAAGCAGGATAGAAGCCTACCACAGAGGGCCTCTGAAAGACTCTGCATAGCAGTGTATAAAAGCAGATGCTGAGACTCATGGCCCAACTTTGGGCAGAGTGCAGGGAGTCATGAAAGAAGAGAGAGTTAGTAAGACCTGGAGAGAACAGGAGCTCCACAAGGACCAAATATATCTGGGCTCAGGGGCTTATCTGAGACTGATTCTCCAACCAGGGACCATACATGGATATAACCTAGAAGCACTTCTCAGAGGTAGCCCATGGCAGTTCAGTATCTAATTGGACACCCTAATAAGGGGAACAGGGACTGTCTCTGACATGAACTCAATGACTGGTTCTTTGACCTCACCACCCTCACCCTCACCCCCATGGGAGGAGAGCCTAGCTAGGCCACAGAGGAAGACATTGTAGCCAGTCCTGGTGAGATCTGATAAGCTAGGTTCAGATGGAAAGGAGGAGGACCTCTCCTATCAGTGGACTTAGAGAGGGGCAGGGAAGAGTTGAGGGAGGGAGATTGGGATGGGAGGGAATGAGCGAGCTGGCTACAGCTGTGATACAAAGTAAATAAACTGTAATTGATACAAAAAATAAAAATTTAATTAAAAATATCAAAAAACATAAAACAATACTAGATGACTAGTAAATGTTCAGTAAATATGAGGTGGATATTCTTTTCATAAAAATAATAAAATAAACATGTATATTGTCATGTATATATTTTTCAGCTTTTAATGAATATTCTATAGTTTCATATTTCAATGGGTGTTTCATCAACTAAAATTTCTTTAATTTTGAAAAAATTATAATTTTTAACATTATTTGCTTGCCCTAATCAGCTGCCAGGTCGAAACACTTCACTTTACTATGGATGAGGCAGATTATTTCTTATAATTTTTCTAACAGCTTTAGTTTTATTTAAAAATATTTATTTTATAATGCTTAAGATTTGAGTTCAGATTTAAGTTTTTCTGGGCATCAACTGTTTAACCATAGTTTTGTGAGTTGTCATATTTATATTTTGATTTTGTTCAGTATCAGATACCAGTTGTATAAAGCTGGTCAAAGGAATCGCTTAAGCTCATTACTCATAAAATGCAGTCACAATTCCAGATAGTTCAAAAGGCCTTATGAATCCATGTATGCTACATAAATGTAATATACTCTCATATGGTATGCAGTATATTTAAGTATGTATAGGATTAATCAGTTGGATTTATTAGGGGTGCTAGCCATATATATCTACATATACATATACTCATACATATGTATCAGGAAGCAGAGTGAGGGCTGGAACAGAGAAGGGCTATCCTTTCACTTGAGTTATCTATTTCCTTATACAACTCTCAGGTAGAACTGGGCACTTGAATATCCACTTGAATATCTCAGAGCAAGAAGAAGCTCATTAGCTTGTATTACTAGTAGAGAGCTTGTCAAAATGCAGGAAAAAAAAAAAACTAAAAGAGTTTGGCATAGTGGGACAGTCTAACTTTACAGCTTTTCTCACAAGAAGGTAAAAGAGTAGAAAATGCATCCAGAATTTTGTCTTTGGGATAATGCCTTTAGACAGTTTTATGTTTTGATTTGGCATTCCTGATGCCTTCTGCCTGTTGGAAGCAGAACGTCACATACATCTTTTAAGAGCAGCTCTATTACTGCTAAGGGTTACTATGCACAACAGAAGCTAACAGAATTGTAGTAAGAAAATGTGCCACTTCTCACATTGAAAATTATATATACATGCCCAAGAAAAGAATCAGACACATTATGACTAAGGACGTTGAGTATTTCTCTTTTTTTGAGATGTTTTTAAATTTATTACAATTTATTCACTTTGTATCCCAGCTGTAAGCCCTTCCCTTTTCCCCTCCCCAATCCTACCCTCCATCCCTCTTCTTCTCTTCCCATTCCCTCCCCTAGTCCACTGATATGGTTGTACTCCTCCATCTAACCCTAGCCTATCAGGGCTCATCAAGACTGTATTCATAGTCTTCCTCTGTGGCCTGGTAAGGTTGTTTCCCCCACAGGGAAAGGTGATCAAGCAGACAGCCATTGAGTTCATGTCAGAGACAAGCTCCTGTTCCCCTTACTAAGGTACCCACCTGGACACTGAGTTGCCATGGGCTATATCTATGCAGGAGGTCTAGGTTATATCCATGGTTGGAGTATCAGTCTCAGAAAAGAACCCTGTGCCCAGATATTTTGGTTCTGTTGCTCTCCCTGTGGAGCTCCTGTTTCCTCCAGGTCTTTCTTTCCCTTCCCCCCTTTCATAAGATATTAGACATATAACACAGGATAATCATACTAAAATCTGTACACCTAGGGAAGCTACGCAAGAAGGAGGACCCTAACTAAGATACCCAATCCTCATTCAGAAAAGCAAATGGGATAGACAGAAGAGGGAGAAAACAGGGAACAGGACAGGCGTCTACAACAGAGAACCTCTGAAAGACTCTACCTAGCAGGGTATTAAAGCAGATCCTGAGACCCATAGCCAAACTTTGGGCAGAGTTGAGCATTTCTTTAAGGGCTTCTCTGCCATTCGAGACTCCTCTATGGAGAATTCTCTATTTAGCTCTATATCCAATTTTTAAATTGGTTTATTTTTTTTGTTAGTGTTTAAATTCTTGAGTTCTTTACATATTCTGGATATTAGCCATTTGCCAAATGTAGGATTGATGAAGATCTTTTCCTGATCTGTAGACTGCCTCTTCATCCTATTGATAGTGTTATTTCTTTATAAAAACTTTTCAGTTGTAAAAGATCTATTTATTAATTGTAGATCTCAGAGCCTGAGCCGTTGGTGTTCTGTTCAGGAAGTTGTCTCCTGTGCCAATGAGTTCAACACTCTTAGATTTCCACAATGGAATACTACTCATCTAGTAAACAGAAGGAAATCATGAAATCTGCAGGAAATTGGATGGGCCTAAAAAAGATTATTCTGAGTGAAGTGACAGAGACACATGGTATATATTCATTTATAAATGGATTTTAATCACATAGTACAGGATAGACATACTACAATGCAGAGACACCAGGAAGATAAGTCTGATGGTCATCGTAAGCTTCATGTCAGCCCACTAGTTAGGGGAGTGGGGATATCTCTGACACAGACTATGTTGCCTGCTCTCTGATCACTTCTCCTGTTGGGACATTTCTACAAGACACAGAGGAGGAAGACAACCTCAGTGTTCATGTGAATAGATGAGCTGGGGTGTCTGGGTGTGGGGGTGTTCTTCTACTCTGAAGAAGAGGGGAAAGGGATGCTGGAGGGAGGGTGGGACTGAGAGGAGAGGAGAGAGGGCCTGTGACAGAAATGTAACTTGAATTAATTAATTTTATAAAGGAAGCAGACCCATTCTCAAAGAGTGTAGAAAATATTACAAAGGTATTTCAGACAAAACACTATTCTTTTCTTTTAAATGTCTTCTTTGATTTTTTTTGTGTGATTATAACATAACTAGATCATTTTCCCCATTCCTTTCTCTGTTTGAAACATCCCATGTATCCCTTCTTGCTTTCTTTCAAATTCATGACCTTGTTTTCATTTGTTATTATAACTTTATATGTATATATATATATATATATGTGTGTGTGTGTACATATGTATTACATATAATAACCTATTCAGTCTGTGTAGTTATTTAAAGTCAGAATAAAATAAAAAGAACATGGTATATAAATATATATAAAAAGAAAACTATGCACCAACCTTATAACTTAACCAAATAAAACTGATAAAAAAAAGTTTCAATCTTCTTTAAAAATTGAAGGTAATAATTAAATGAACCACAATTAAAAAGTGGACAGAGAGAGCTATTTTTAATCCTTTTTTATTAATTAGAGTTTATTATTTGTATCCCACTTGTAGCTCCCTCCTTCTCCCCCCACCCCATCCTACCCTCTCTTCCTCTTCTCCTCCCATGCCTCTCACCCAGTCCATAGGGGAGGTCCTCCTCCCCTTCCTTCTGATCCTAGTCTATCAGATCTCAACAGGACTGGCTGCATTGTCTTCCTCTGTGTCCTGGTAAGGCTGCATTCCACGCAGGGGGAGGTGATCAAAGAGTTCATGTCAGAGACAGTCCCTGTTCCTATTACTAGGGAATACTTTTTGGCACTGAGCTGCCATGGGCTACCTCTGTGCAGGGGATCTAGGTTATCTCCATGAATGGTCCTTCCTTGGAGTATCACTATCAGAAAAGACCCTGTCCCCAAATTTTTTGGTTCTGATGATCTCCTTGTGGAGCTCCTGTCCTCTGCAGGTCTTACTATCTCCGGTTTCTTTCATAAGGTTCCTTGCATTCTGCACAATGTTTGGCTGTAATTCTCAGCATCTGCTTTGATATCCTGCAGGGTAGAGTCTTTCAGAGGCCCTCTGTGGTAGACTCCTGTCCTGTTCCTGTTTCCTCCCTCTGCTGATTTCCATCCTCTTTGCTTTTCTCTTTGAGGATTGAGCATCTTACCCAGAGTCCTACTTCTTTATTAGCTTCTTTAGGTATACAGATTTTAGTATGTTTATCTTGTATTATATGTCTAATATCCACTTATGAGTGAGAATATACCCTGTGTGTCTTTCTGCTTCTGGGATACCTAACTAAGGATGATGTTTTCCAGTTCCCATGATTTAAATGCAAATTTCATGATTTGCTTTTTTTTTTAATTGCTGAGTAGTATTCCATTCTGCAAATGTACAACAATTTCTGTATCCATTTCTCAACTGAGGGGCATCAGGGTTGTTTCCAGCTTCTGGATACTACAAATAAAGCTTCTGCAAACATGGTTGAGCAAATGTTATTATTGTATACTTGGACATACTTTGGATATATGCCTAGGAATGGTATTATAGCTAGATCTTGAGGAAGCATTATTCCTAATTGTTTGACAAAGCACCAGATTGATTTCCAAAGTGGTTGTACAGTTTACATTCCTACCAGCAGTAGAGGAGGGTTCTCCTTTCTCCACATCCTCTCCAGCATGTGTTGTCACTTGAGGTTTTTTTTTTTTTGTCTTAGCCATTTAGATGTGTGTAAGATGAAATTTCAGGATCGTTTTGATTTGCATTTCCCTGATGAATAAGGATGTTGAGCATTTCTTTAAATGTTGAGAAAGTTATATTTTATCAAAAAATAATGAATTAAGAAAATGGATATGAGTGCAAATGAATCAAATCTGTTTCTTTTATAAATCAGGAATTATGAAGATATAGTAATAACATTGTAAAGTACATTTGAAAAACATCACTTAAAATCAAATGAGATTTTTTTTAGTTCAAAGGAGAATTATAAGTAATAGTAACAATCCAAATGTACTATAGGAAAGTAACAGATAAAAGTATGCAATTATGATATTACAAGAAGAAATATAATTAACAATATAGTTACTATTTGAAGAAACATTGATTAGATTTTCCCATGTTGTTGGAAGATATTACAAACAAGATATAAGATTTTCTTAGGAGTCCATCTGCTTTGAATGGAATAATAATCACACAAATTCCATATTTAAATTTTGAAAAGAAGACCTGTGAAAAATATTAAGTGGAATGTAACTTATTAGAAGGAAAGAAATATGTAAGAAATCATTAGAAGATTTGTCATCATTAGTAGTGTAGCTCAGTAATACATAGCCAATGGAAGTAAACACAGATAAATTACCCTTTAGAAATGAATGAGACCTCTAGTTGGACCAGCAACATTTGTTGAAGATGCTGTGTTTTTACCATTAAATATTTTTGGCTTCTTTATCAAATATCAAGTTTCCATAGGTGTGTGGGTTTATTTCTGGGTCTTCTATTCGGTTCCATTGATCCACTATTCTGTTTCTATGCCAATACCATGCAGTTTTTATTACTATTGTTCTGTAGCACAGCTTGAGGTCAGGGATGGAGATACCTCCAGAAGATCTGTTGTTGTATAGGATTTGGAAACCTTGGGTTTTTTGTTTGTTCATATGATGTTGATAATTTTTCTTTCAAGGTCTGTCAGGAATTGTGTTGGTATTTTGATGGGAATTGCATTGAAGCTGTAGATTGCTTTTGGCAGAATGGCCATTTTCACTATGTTAATCCTACCAATCCATGAGCACGGGAGATCTTTCTGTCTTCTGATATCTTCTTCAATTTCTTTCTTCAGAGATTTGAAGTTTTTCTCAAACAGGGCTTTCACTTGCTTGGTTAGAGTGATCCCAAGGTACTTTTTGTTATTAGTGGTTATTGTGAAGGGTGTTGTTTCCCTAATTTCTTTCTCGGCCCTCTTGTCTTTGGTATATAGGAGGGCTTCTGATTTTTTTGAGTTTATTTTGTATCCAGCCAGTTTGCTGAAGGTGTTTATCAGTTGAAGGAGTCTCTGGTTGAATTTTTTTGTTGCTCATGTATATTATCATATCGTCTGCAAATAGTGATAATTAGGAATAGTGATTCCTCAAGACCCAGCTATACCACTCCTAGGCATATATCCATAATATGCTCAAGTACACAACAAGGACATTTGCTCAACCATGTTCGTAGCAGCTTTACTCGTAATAGCCCGAACCTGGAAACAACACAGATGTCCCTCAGTTGAGGAATGGATGCAGATATTATTGTACTTTTACACAATGGAATACTACTCAGCAATTAAAAACAAGGAAATCATGAAATTTTCAAGCAAATGGTAGGACCTAGAAACGATCATCCTGAGTGAGGTATCCCAAAAGCAGAAAGAAACACATGGTATATACTCAGTATATAGACCTATAAGGTAGGATAAACATACTGAAATCTTTACACCTAAAAAAGATAAATAAGAAAGAGGACCCGGAGTAAGATGATCAATCCTCACTTAGATAGACACAGGGGTTGGACATTGAATGTAGGAGAAAACAAGCAACAGGACAGAAGCCTACCACAGACGGCCTCTGAAGGATTCTACCTAGCAGTGTATCAAAGCAGATGCTGAAACTCATAACCAAACCTTCGGCAGAGTGCAGGGAATCATATGAAAGAAGGGGAAGTTAGTAAGACCTGGAGAGGGCAGGAGCTCCACAAAGACCAAGTATATCTGGGTATAGGGGTCTTTTATGAGACTGTTTCTCCAACCATGGATCATGTATGGATATAACCTAGAACCCCTGCTCTGATATAGCCATGGTAGCTCAGTATCCTGAGTGGGTAACCTAGTAAGGGGAACAGGGACTATTTCTTTTTCTTTTTTTTTTTTGTATTTTTTTCTTTTTTCTTTTCTTTTTTTTTTTTTTTTTTTTTTTACTTTTTATTGTTAGTTACATTTTATTAACCCTGTATCCCAGGTGAATCCCTCTTCCTCATTCCCTCCCAATCCCACTCTCCCTCCCTCATCTCCTCCCTGCCCCTTTCCAAGTCCACTGATAGGGGAGGACCTCCTCCCCTTTAATCTGGCCCTGGTTTATCAGGTCTCTTCAGGACTGCATGCAAAGTACTCTGTGGCCTAGGAGGGCTGCTACTTCCTTGCCATTGAGTTCATGTCAGAAATAGTCCTTCTTTCCATTGCTAGGGTACTCACTTGAATACTGAGCTACCAAGGGCTACAGGCAAGCAGAGGTTCTAGGTTATATCCATCCAAGGTCCTAGGTTGGAGAAACAGTCTCACATAGGACCCCTTTACCCAGATATATTTGGTCCTTGTGGAGCTCCTATTGTCTCCAGATCATATTAACTTCCCCTTCTTTCATACGATTCCCTGCTATCTGCCGAAGGTTTGGTTATGAGTCTCAGGTTCTGCTTTGATACACTGCCAGGTAGAGTCTTTATTTCTGACATGAAATAAAGCTCTTTGACAGCCCCTCCCTGCCCCCTGAGAGAGGAGCAGCCTTGCTAGACTACAGAAGAGGCCATAGCAGCCAGTCCTGAAGAGACCTGATATGCTAGGGTCAGATGGAAGGGGAGGAGGTCCTCCCCTATCAGTCAACTTGGAAAGGGGCATGGGAGGAAATGAGGAAAGGATGGGGGGGTTGGGAGGGAATGAGGAAGGGGGTTACATCTGGGATGCAAAGTCCATAACCATAACCTGTGATTAATATAAAAAGAAAATAATAAAAAAATGAGAGAGGCCATATCAGATTGAATATATTTTTGCAGACTTATGACCATTTAAATAACATTTTTTCCTTTTAAAATTTTATTATTATCATAATTTACAATTTATTCACTTTGTATTCCAGTTGTAGCCCCCTCCTCCTCCTGGACCTAAGCTCCTACCCTCTTCCTTTCCTATTCTTCTTACCTAGTTCTCCTCTCCTGCTGTCTGAGCCTAGCCTATCAGGTCCCATCAGGACTGCCTGGATCCTCTTCCTCTGTGGGCTGGTTAGATAACTCCACTAGGGAAAAGTGATTAAGCAAGCATCAGAGTTCATGTCAGAGACTCTCTTCTCTTCTTAAAAGCATTGCACCAGTAGCCATTCAAGGCGATGCAGCAATAGATAACAATATTAAGCCACGGACTTGTGAATCTGTGATAAAAATGAACCTAAGTTTTACTTTTAGAGATAATGAAAAGATGTCTTAAACTTTTGTTTTAAACTTTACATCATGCCATTTCTTAGCGTATTTATTTAAGAAAATAATTGATAACTATTACCCTTGACCTGTATTAATAAACAGTGGTCCGTGAACTTTTTGCTGTGATATGCTTTATTGTTTTCTCTTGTTCATTTTTATTTCACTTCATCTTATTGTAGACATCTGAACAGCTTAATTAACTGTCGTTACCCTTTCCATTTGAAAAAAACACTACCCATTGTTCAAAATGCTCCTTGTTATCAAAATACCAAGGTCTGGGATGTTTAATACTAACTATCAGGCATGCTGAATATTTCAAACAAATGCAACTAATTTTGTTCCATTTATAAATCAGATCTTGTAAAAATTTCCACTGTCATAGTAGATGACAGCTACTTAAATATAAAATTAATTACTGGTATACTAGAAAACTCTAAAAATGGCCTTTCCAAAAGTGATGTTATCATTAGAATTATATTCAATAATTAGTTTCAAAGTTAGTGACAGAAATATTTCAGTGACCAACCTTAAAAACACTGTCCTTGTAAATTAAACACTAAGTTTTTAATTCCTTGGTATCAGCTTTATATGAATGATATAAATTATAACATATTTTTTACAGATGATTTGTGTTAAATTCAAGGACAAAATAAAAGTAAGGTACAACCAATAATATGTACAATATTACATATTATTTCTACAGATATTCTGTCACAAAAATATTAATGTATGTTTTCTAGTTTTTCCTGAGAGTTGAAAAGAGAGTTAGGTCAAGTTAATTTACTATGTTTTCTGAGGAATGATGCATCAATCTTTATTTCTTTGCTTCCATGTCTCTATCAAAGTTATTTCATATCTATTTATATTTATGTTCATAAGAAATTAATAAATTTTAGTATTTAATGTGATAGTATGTTTAATAAAATTATTTTGCTCTTTCAATAATGGCAGTTTTATTAAAGTTTGAGGGTAAAAATGATAACATTCTGAAGCAGATACAAACTAAAGCTGTTTATATAATTATTTAGATATTTTAATTCTCATAAATCTGATATAATTAATATGTTACTTTTATGATGTAATAAATATAATTTATCTACAAACTTGATGTACTTCAATTTTTTTAAATTACAATGAATTTTTCCAGCGTAATAGTTAGTGTAACATTTATAATCCTCTATCAGTTTTATTTATGACATTTAATGTACTTTCCTCTAAATCCTGATATTTTAGTGGTATTAAAAACAACTGAAATTATATATCATTTATTATTCCAATGGCAGACAGTTATTAATGCTTATATTCTTTTCATTAGTAGTTAGTATTTCAAATTATATTTTGTCAACCTATATAACAGAGGAAAGATGTATGCATTTTTATTACAAATATAAATATAATGCTATGCATATTATTGATTAACGTATGGACTATCTGAAGACTTGCTCTATTCCCAAGCTTATACTGTGTTGTGGACTAGTGTTTTCTATATTGTTTATGCTGATGGAGTATAATTATTGAAGAAATGCTAGTAAAATGCTAGTGAATTTTTTAGTTTTTTAATGCAGAATGAATTACTTTCTTATAGTCAGAAAGGTCTGAATAGCCTGACTTTCTAATATACACTATACCTCAAAATACTATATATAAATGTGCAATATGAAACAGCATAATTAAATTTTTTAGATATGTAGGTCATTTACAACCACTTCAAGACAATACTAGATGTTTGTTGAAATAAGCTCCCTAGAATTTTGCTCTTTTCTTTTGTACTTTTTTTTAGTTCTGTTTCAATTTACGAATGTTCCCTCCTGAGAAAGTAACTCTCTCAATTGTTTGTGATACCCTCTGTTCATAGAAACAAGCTCTTGCTGTTCAAGTCAATCTTTGAACAGTGGGGAGAAATAAGTTAACTGTAATTGATTTGCAGTCATCTACTAAAGTTTTTCAGCCATAAAAATCAAGTGAAATTGCTACTAGCCTTGAGAATTGCCATATCTATTTTTTCCAGTTTCGGTGACACCCAAGTTTTTATCCCTCAAGAGTTTACTTTAAAAAAAATTGAATGGTGTGGATATCATGCCAATTCAAAATTTCAGACTGAGAAATTATTCAGAAGATTTTTTTCAAAAGAGCTCCTTTCATTCTTACTCTACCCACTGTTGTTCAGTTTTAATTTTTCATATTTTTCTATCAATTTTTATTAACTAGTCTAGTCTTCTACAATAACAAATCTCTTTTATCATTATGAACATATAATTTTTTAAAAAATGGTATATTTTCTGATATTGTAGAAAGCTTTTTATGTTTAAATTTCTCATTAAGTAAATTCATAGTATTTTATTTATGCTGTGTGTGTGTTGTGGGTTTGTGTGTCTGTATGTGTGTGGTTGGAACACACATTCCAGTCTGTGAATTACAGCTTTATGTGTGCTCTAGGGGTCTTGAGGAGGTTGATGACAATTTCTATTGCAGGTATTAGCATTTAATATTGTTTGAAACAGAGATTTTTATTTTCTTCTTGTTGTTGTTGAAAATAGCAAGATAGCTCCACTGTGAGCTTTTGGGTATATTACTGCCTCTGTCTTCCATCTTACATTGGCATTACAGACATGTGTTATCATACTTAGAGCAAGTCCGTCAGAAGCCAAGAGAAGCCAGTTTTAATCAGTCAGTTTGGAGACATGTTTAGGCCAGAACTTCTGAGTTCACGCAACAAGGGAGAGTTCAGAAAGAGCTAGGATGGCTTGGGAATAGCTTTCACCTCATTCCTATATCAGAGGAAATAAAAACATTTACAATACACACAAATACAAAAATACTAGGATCAGAGGGAAGGGGAAGAGGACCTCCGTAATCAGTGAATTGGGAGAGGGACATGGGTGGGGAAGGTGGACAGTGGGACTGGAGGGGAGAAGGGCAGGAGGTACAGGGAGATACAGTGAATACACTGTAATTAATAAAAAATAATTTTTAAATATTGATAATAATAGTTGCAATTATATTGCTATAATGTCATTTATTTCTAAAATCCACAACTCACACAGACAGTATTATATTATTTGTATGGCTGTAAAAATAGATGTTTCATTCTAATTCATTTTTCCCACCAAGTACCAGTATTTTAGTGTTTCAGGATGGCAACTATTAGATCAGAAGAAAAGATACCATTTATAGGTTGACATAATAAGCACATTAGGAGAATTCATAACACGTGCACTGGAGAGAAAGTTTCAAATATTTTGTAAATATTCAAGAACCTACATAAAAATACCAAAAATACTGTACAATAGTTTTTTTTTAGGGTGAGTGTCACAATACATTTTTAGATTTTTCATCATTGAATAAATTAAAGAGGATGAAGAAATATGTGTTTTAAAAGCTTGTTCTTAATCTTTAGAAAACCATTATTAAATATAATAATAATGATAAATAAGTGCCACAAGAACTAATTAGCATGCCGTAGCAAAATATGAAAGTATGTTAGTATATTGGTGAAATGGGATACACATTTTAGAACAAATAATCATAATCCTTAGATATGAACTATCCTTCAAAATTATTGCTTTTAAATTTTGGCTTCGAGTTCATATATACATTCATTGAGAGATGGTTGAATGCCAAGTGCACTTACATAGTTGATGGATTTCCATGGAGACATTCATAATTCACTGTCATCTGGAGAGGTTACAACAGCTTTCACTAAATAGTTCTAATTAAGGAATTGAATACTTAGGTTCAACTCTTTCCAGGCTACACCCATGTTCTAGGCCTCTTCTGTTTCCTTTGGTTTCCTGAATGAGTCATTGAGCTCTAGTACATCATAACCTTCTGCAATGATGTTCTGTCTCAATATAATACCAGCTAATCCTTGTGGACTGAAACATATGGAATGCTGAAGCAAATCAATCATTTCCTTCTTGTGTTTTCAGGCATGTGGCTCTAATATAAACCCAGATTTAGCAGAGGTGATTAATACTTTAAAATACACAAATAATGGGTAAAGCATGCATGTATCGAGGTGGTAAAAGCTGTCTAGATAACAAGCACAAACAGCACCTAACAATCCAGAAAAACTAAATCGAAAAAAAGCACCAACATCTAAATTTAATTAAGTTGCTAGATTTAAGGAATACATAGAAAAGACTTGAATTACATATTTTAGGTACTACGTAATAGACAAAATCAAATTAATTATCTCTGACATATATTTGAAAATAGACTACAGCTGTTTGTAATTAAAATGACATTAGTCCAATAATAATAGAAAAAACTATATTGAGTTTTTAAAATATCAAATTATAATCTAATATACTGAAATTGTTTCAACCCAGACCAAATTGCAGTATGCATATTGAAATACTATTTCTTAATATATTAGATTTTAATACTATTCTTGAATTATTTTTAAGCATTTATACATTCATTAAGTGCATTGAAAGATACTACTGTTGTGTAACCATTTCTCTAGAAGATGGAAAGGCATTTACTTAATTCATATAGGGCATCAGTGATAGGCTAAATAAACAATTCCACCGAAGATGTCTAGCTTGAGAAATAAAATAAATGTAGTTAGGTTTTCTTAGGACAGCATAAGTGGTGGTTTACCCATAGGATATGGGGAACTCACTGACAACTACAGCAACACAGAAAAATCAAATTGCTCTATGGAGATAAATGTCTACTACATCCCTGGGATAATCTTATTGTTTGCATTTGGACCCTTCAGTCATTCATAGAATCATTAAACTATTCTTCCTGGTTTAAAGGTTTCCAGAGGCTCTCAAGATGCTATGAAATAATTTCAATGATTTGAATATTCATTACAATTAGAATTAGACAGTAATTTCCTATTGCTGAGTATAGCACACACTCTGGATAGAAGATACAGATGAAACAAACTTGTATTGACCTAGAAGCATCCTCCATGCTGATTAATGATCATAGTTCTATAGGCTGATTAAAACTCTGGAGGGAAATGTCATCAAAAATCCCATCCAGTTGTAGACCCTGAAAGTTAAAATACTAACGCTGGGAAAGATGTTTCCAGTGCTGCAATATGACAGGAATACTGTGGGAATTACCAATTTCTTTTAAATGGTGGCTGAAGCCCATCCATGGGAGAGTTTCTATGCCTGATGCTACAGAACATATCAGCAGCTTATGTCTGAGGAAGTCTTCAGTCATTAGGGGAACCGACTAATATTGCATTTCTAAATAAGTGTGCTGTGAACTGGGCATACTATGGACACATGTAGCTTTCAGCCTCAATTAGAGAAGTCCTTTTACTAGTGACTGGTGTTCTATCTTGGGACTCTCTCTATGCACTATGCTGAGAATATGTGGCTCTGTGGTAAGCCCCAAACAGGACATAAACAGCATTCCTTTCCAGGCTGAAGAATAATTACAGTGAATGAGACAGAACTGTGGAGCCAAAGAATGAGAAAACGTTTAGTAGAAAACGGTACTCTAGATATTACATAAGAGAGCAGGAAGATGACTAATTGTAGAGAAGAATGTCATTAGTGGACTTTGAAAATGACTAAGAGAAGACATCCAGGGCAAATGTGATCATGGTGCATTGTGTGCAAGTGTGACACTCTGGAAAAAAGCATAAGAATGCAAGCAGTTGAAAGGCAGAATGTCTTCTGATAATCTGTTTTGTGTGCTGAGCCATTTACTAAATCCCCCATTTTTATTCTGCACCACGGTTCTTTCCCTTTCTATCTATTAAAAGTAGACCTGGGGAAAATGTTTGACTTCTACCTCACACATATCCTGTTTTATTGTCTGATACATTCCATGATTCCTACAAGTTTTTGGGTTCCCATGAGTGGGTATTTAGTATAGATATGCTTTTTTTTCCCTTTGTCCCTTATGCTGTAAGAAATGGACAGCAGCACTTCTATCTCATTCTTTTTTTTCTAGATATTTATTTTTTATTTAATGTTTTAATTATTTTTATTAATTACAGTTTATTCACTTGTATCCCCTGTTACTCCCTCCCCCCTCCCAATCTCACCCTCCCTCCTTCATTCCCACCTGTGCCCCTCCCCCAGTCCACTGATAAGGGAGGTCCTCCTCCCCTTCCCTCTGATCCTAGTCTATCAGGTCTTATCAGGAGTGGCTGCATAGTCTTCCACTGTAGCCTGGTAAGGCTGGTCTCCCCTCAGGAGGAGGTGATCAAAGAGCAGGTCAGAAACAGTCCCTGTCCTCATTACTGTGAGTCTGCTTGGACACTGAACTGCCATAGGCTACCTCTGTGCAGGGATTCCAGGTCATGTCTATGAGTGGTCCTTGGCTGTATTATCAGTCTCAGAAAAGACCCCTGTGTCCAGACTTTTTGGATCTGTTACTCTCCTTGTGGAGCTCCTGTCTTCTCCAGATCTTACTATCTCCCACTTCTTTCAGAAGATTCCCTGCACTCTGTCCAAAGTTGGGCTATGAGTCTCAGCATTTGCCTCAATACCCTGCAGGGTAGAGTCTTTCAGAGGCCCTCTGTGGTAGGCACCTGTCCTGTTCCCTGTTTACTCCCTCCTCTGATGTCCATACCATTTTCCTTTCAGAATGGGGATTGAGCATCTTAGCCAGAGTTCTCCTCCTTGATTAGCTTCCTTAGGTGTACAGATTTTAGTATGTTTATCCTATATTTCTAATATCTACTTATCTCATTCTTTTCTTTTCCTCTCACTGCAGAAGCTAATGTAAAAGAAAGCCTCCACATGCCTTTTTCTAATTATAATTCCCAGCTTGCATAGGTGTGGTGTTTCTAATGAGAATGGCACTCATAGGTTCATATATTTCAATGTTTGGTCCTCAGTTGATAGAACTACTGGAAAAGGATTAGGAAACATGGCCTTACTACAGACTTGTCACTGCAGACAGGGATTAAGATTTTAGGAGACATACGATTTCCAGTGAGATATCGTTGTTCCTCCTGTTTGTTAACTGGGAAGTAAGTTCTAGGCTATCTCTCCAATACTGTGTCTGCCTACTTGATTCCATGCTCCACAGCAGGATGGTCATGGAGGACCCTCTGATTTGTAAGCTTCCAGTAAACTCTTTCTTCTATTACCTTGGTAAGTGTGTCTCTTTACACCAATGGAAATGGGTAAGGCAGTAGGCAATTCGTTTTGGAGTATATAGCAGGAACTCGGTTTCATATTTTATTTCATAGAGCAAAGGCTATTTAACCAACACCAGATATAATTAGAATCTCATTTTATTTGTCACAAATACAGGGATTATAATATATTTCCTGGTCCATCATTCCATCATTCATTTGGCATACACACCATATTCATGTGATACACTCTTTCATCAAGAAGTATTATCATCCCCTATCACATGAATTAAGGTTATTCCCCCCTACTTGAAATTTCCCAAGAAGCCTTAATTTGATATCTTTCATTAATACCACTGTATTAATGAAACTGTGAAATTACTCCTGGAGAGAAAAAAAACACAAAACTTTACACTACAGTATCAAAACCAACCACACAGTTTGCTACTTAGATTTCTCTCTCCGCATAGTTTGGCTTTACCTGTATATTAGTTACTGTTATCTACCAATAGAGTATGGGGAAGGATTCAGCCTCTTGTACACTCTCCTCTAGTAACTATTAAATATCTATAAATCCTTGGGAAAAGGACCAGCCCCTGGAGGTTCATCCTACTTCGACAGAAATCTCATGCTCTCAATCTCATTTAAGTCTATTAGTTAGTCATCGCTGACAGTTCAAAAGGAAAATGGTCATGTCCCATTGGTGTCCCACTGTCCATAACACATATCTTAAGAATAATCATAAGAATAAACCTCAGAGTTTAAAATGTAGATCTGATTATAGAGTGTGTTCAAAATTGCATGAAGCCTTGGGTTTTATTTCCAACCTTATTTTAATCAAAAATGATGCAAAAACTGATCTAGACACTAAGCAGATATAGGCAGGATATTGAAAGGTCCATCATTTAAGGAAGCCTAACAGATTCCGTGACAGGCCTCAGGTTCTACTGAGAGCAGCAGGCCTGAGTTTCTGCTTCCCTGAAATACTAGAGCAATTTCTGGAAAAACCAAAAACTCTCCCAGTTAGAAACCACCTTCAGACAGAGCCAATCAAAGGGTAACAGGAAAGTACCTAACATTCCTAATACCTATAGATAGCTTGCTCAATATTAGTTATCCACTCACTTTGTAAAAAGCCTGCTTTTGCTAAATGTCACCCAATCATGTAACTGCTAAGCTGAAAATCCCCATTCCTTGCTTATATATCAATAAAAGCCCTGCCTAACTGCTGTTGGGGCTCTTGGGGTAGATCCACCGCTTTGTCCGAAAGCTGGGAGTCTGAGCTAAAGCCTGGATAAATGCTCTTTGCTTTTGCATATGTAAAGCAGACTCCTGGTGGTCTTTGGGGACTTTGCCATCTAGGCATAATAGATTTAAGGTCATCTTCTGGCTATGTAGAGGGTTGAAGACAGCCTGGAATACTTGAGACACTGTCTAAAAATTTATACAGAAAAAAAATTTAGGAGGCAGTTTGTATTTAGACACTTCACGTGTGGGTACTATTGTATAGCTAAATATATTTTTGCCTATTGGGACACTAGCCAATACAAACAAAATAAAAATGTGTCATTCATGATATCAACAAAACACATACATACACAGAACCGTTTAGACACAGTTCTGTATTTGTAGCGCTTCAAGTGTTTGGCAGGGCCAGATGCAAATTCTTTCCTTAGGAAGACAGACCTCACACCTTCAAAATAGGGTTTGGGAATTCCTACAAGTTGTAGAACATAAAAATGAGCAGAACACAGAATAAGGTTACTTATCACAAGGGAAAATAAAACACAGTGAGAAAACAAAAATATAAACAAAACCAAACAGATGTCAGGCTTGTCCTCATACACTACAAATAAGGAAATTATCTGACAGCTCAAGAGCACCTCTGTTCCTTAAAGAAATATTTTTAAATGGAAGAATACTCTCTAATTAAAATATGTAGATAGATAACAACCATAGATTAAAATAATAAAATAACATATAATTCTTAATCAAGTATGTGATCAATGTTTGTATTCAATTTAAACATAGGAGATATTATTTTTTCACTTTTAAAAAGATTATCAATTCAATAGGATAAAGAAGTTGCAGTATATTGTCAACCAAAGGAGGGAGCAGATGCGTATATTAAACCTGTAGGTATTAGATGCTGAGGAAATTAACAGAGATAAAGAAGCAGCTATATGGTAAGAGATACAGGCACAAATAGAGTTCCAAAGATAGCCAAATTGGTATGAAGACTAACACTGCTTGCCCAGGAAAATAGTAGACTGGTAGAAAAATATCAAGAGAAACTTGCAAAAGAACCAATCAATCAGAAATCACAGACAGAATAACTCCATGGAGTAAGAAAAGGGTTAAAATAAACTTTATTGTTTGTACATGAATACTTTGCTGAAAATGTAAAACAAAAATCATTATTGGCATGATTGTCATTACCAGTTGGATATAGAAATCAGATTATGTAAGAGGAACATACATTCAGATCCTCTCTTAGGCTGTGAAGAAATAGCCTGCAGAGGACCTCTCTCCCCTGTTAAATTGTGGCCTTCTTTGTGACAATCTATACTAAGTACTTTTATGTAGAGTATTTGTTCCTTCTGATTATTATCTTGTGAGAATGTGAAAGGCAGTTATTGGTATTTAAGAATAATGGTTTAGCCAGGCCTGGTAGTGTACATCTTTAGTCCCAGCACTCCAGAAGGAGAGTCTAGTCTATCTTTATGAATTTGAGGCTAGCCTAGGCTATGTATCATTCCAGGATATCCAGGCCGACATAGAAGGGGCTCTGTGTCTCATTATATATATTACAATATATATGTATATATAGGCTTAATCAAATGTTATAGCTAAATACCGTGCTTTTGATTCATTAATTTTTATACATATTATACATATTAAGTATATTAAATATATAATATATACAAATTTTATTATAATGTCTTTGTTAATACATGAACTTTTTCCTATTACTATTACTATTATTATCACTTACAATTTATTCATTTTGTATCCTGGTTGCAGCTCCCTCCCTCATTTCCTTCCAGTCCTTCCCTCTCTCCCTCTTTCTTCCTTAGACCGCTGATAGGGGAAGTCCTCCTCCCCTACTGTCTTCCCTAGCCTACCAGGTCCCATCAGGACTTCCTTGATCTTCTTCCTCTGTAGGCTAACTAGGTTGCCCCACCACTGAGAAATGATCAACTGAGTTCATGTCACAGACTGTCTCTTCTCTTATAGGGAACCCACATGGGAAATGAGCTGTCTATGGGCTACATCGGAGCAGAGAACTGGAAAAGATCATCTTGAGTGAGGTATCCCAGAAGCAGAAAGATACATATGGTATATACTCATTATAAGTGGATATTAGCCATATTATGTAGGATAAAGATACTAAAATCTACATGCATAAAGAAGCTAAACAACAAGGAGGACCCTAGGGAAGATGCTTAATTTTCATTCATAAGGGAAAACAGGATAGACTCCAGAAGTGGTAAATGAGAGGGGACAGGACTGTAGTCTACCACAGATATCCTCTGATTCATTGATTTTTATATTGCATAAAAACTAGAACCTTAAAAGTATAATCAAAACAATGGCCGTTATTTTGTTTGCCCGCATAAATTGTTTTGGTGTGATTAGGTTTTAAAGGGTATTTACACTTGGTCACTAGTAGATATTATGATATCTTTCCAGTTCAGTTTTTTGGTAACTTTTTTTTTTGTAACTGAGAAAGCTACTTCCTCTCCTAGATTCAACAGTATACTTCTAATCTTCATTTATTCACATCTTTTCTTTTTGACACATATGGTCCTCTGTAAGCTGTGCCAAATCACAGGCTAATCAACACTTGCCTTCTTTTTATACATACAGTCCCAAGTGTTTCAATACTTAGACTGTTTTTGAAAATAAAATTGTGTTTCTTTCCCATGTGCATACATGTAACACTTCCTCTGTTATTTTTGTATTTATTGGGTATTTTAAAAAGTCATTTGAAAATGAAGCTTAAACTACAGGCTTAAATAAAGCTATTGAAAATCTAGTCAATGTAGGAGCTGTGGCCACCAAAAAATATAAATTTATAATGTGTTTTACTTAAAGGCTTTTAAAGAATTATTGTATCTTTTGCGCTCCTCTGGTTTAGACATATGCCTCAACTAAAATGAATACTTTGAAATATAAGTAGAAATAAGTCTAATCTAGTGCTAAAGTTTCAAATATACAATTTTTATTTGGTAACCAAGAGCAAGTAGAACTAGATGGCACATTTGAGACTTTCAAAAGTTTATTATACCATGACAAAGTCTCTTGGGAGAATTTGTTATTGCAATAATGTTGCTATGGTCATGGTTTCATATGAGAGAGTCAGAAAAATGCTAACAGTAACAGTACTCATCAGAACATTAGTAATACTGTCTGAGTGTAAGCAAATACTTTTACAGTGCTTGTTATGTGTTCCTGGTGGTTCTAACCCTTAAAGATCTCTCATTTAGAAGATACATGTTTTTTAGTCTGAAGAGATGTTTCGATGGAAAATGAGCATCATGAGTGGAGTTTGATTGCAGAGCCCACTGCTGGCCGATGTGTAAACCCAGAAGATGGAGGCAGGAGATACCTGGGGGAGTCTGGCAGGCCAGATTCGACTAATTGGCATGCTCTAAATTGAAGAACAGATCATGCCTCTGGTAATAAAGGAGAGAGAGATTGGGAAAGATATTAGAAGCAATTTTAAGGGAACAGAGATTAAAAGAATAGATTTGATTTTCAATAGTTTTAAATAGTTTTATTTAAATAGTTATAAAGGAAAAATAGGAAAGGAAATATATTTATAAGCTAACTTAATAGAAAACCAATTAGATTATTCAATGTGCTTGTGAGCTTCTGCAGAGTATTTGAGATTTGGAATTAAGACATACATGGAGCCAATAACTCTTTGGCAATAATCCAATCAAATTACTCACTGGATATGGTGATAACCTAAGAATAGTTTATGCTCTTACATTAATGAAATTGTAGCATGAGGCTAATAATCTTACAGTCATCATTAAAATATTAAAAATATGATTCCAGAACTAGAAATAATCAGGTAAAATGAAATATGTGTTTAAATACATGGTACCAATTTAATAAAAATTATGACAATCATAGATCATTAATCATTATCCATTGATTGTGAACATGAAGTAATCTCACCAATAGTTAAATGCTGAAGTTAACCTAAACAAGTGTATTTATATAAAATAAATTAAAATATAAATATGTCTCCAATAAAAGTAGAATGAATTAAGTAGTTTTTGTCCACATAGAATCCATTAAAAAAAGTAGCGTGGATTAGAAAAAAATTTCATTAAATGATGACTAAGTAACGGTTGAATGTTGAGTGACAGACCATACCATATCCAACTGTCACTTTTTAATTCAAAATATTTAATAAATATTTTAATATTAATTAGTATTTTAACCATGTATCCATTAAAAAAATAAACGTTTCTTGAGAAACGTTTGCTCCCATTAATCTTTTCTGTCTTCAAGTCTCTTTTCCTCTTTTGAATTAGTTAACATTGTTTGTTTGTTTGCTGTCTAATTTAAGATTTAATGTTTCTAAAGATAGTATACGTGACTACCATATTCACATTATTTCCCCTCTCAGGTACTCACTTCAACTGCCCCTTTGATCCCAAACTCTCTTACAAATTCATTACTATTCTTAAAACACATTTATTATATATAATTTACATTACCACAAACAATATATAATATGTATTTAAAGTTAAGTATTTTGGATTTCTTTATTTTAATTTAAAGGATGAGTATGTCACCTACAGTCATAGGATTTGTGTGCCTGGTGAATGCAGAAGACAGATGGCAAATGAGTTTTTCTGCCACTAGAATAGCAGCCCATTGGACAGTACCATATGAGGTCCATGATGCAAATCTAGGTCCTTTTCAGAAGCAAGAACTGGTCTTGCCCTCCAGCCACATAGAGCTGCACATTTGAGGAAGGAGGTTAAATCATACATTTTGACCATTGCATAAATTTGTACCTACTTTATCTGCAAATATAGAGCACATATATACATTCAGGCAAACACACAAAAAACATATATGGATACATAGAAATGTACATAGAGGCATTCGTAGATACCTTATACAAACAAAAGAATGGGTGAAAGTATAAGTCAATGACTTGGAAATCATAATAATATTTAAAAATAAAATAATATTGTAATCCAGTAAATGGAACCTACAAAGTTATATTCTAAGCTCAGAATTAATTTAATTTTAACATATGTCTGCCAAGGGGTAGACTATGTTCTTAACGAATGATAAAATTGTTCTAGGTTATTTTTACAAATTTAGTTTATCACTTCATATTTATTATTTAACAAAATGATACAAATAAGAAAAAATATGTTCTGCCTCTTATTCCATATAATGATAATGAGTATTTTTGAAAACTTTGCAAATTTTTTTTCTTTTAGTATATTTTAATTATTTTTATTAATTACAATTTATTTGATTTGTATCCCATCTGTAGCTATATCTCTCAGCCCCTCCCAATCTTACCTTCCCTTCTTCTTCTCCTCCCACGTCCCTCCTAAGTCCACTGATAGGGGAGGTCCTCTTCCCCTTCCATCTGACCCTAGTCTATCAGGTCTCATCAAGACTGGCTGCATAATTACACCGCTATAATATTGAATTTTTTATAAAAACATTAAAAATAACATTGCATGGTTTGTAGTAAAAACAGCAGGAGCCTTGTATTTCCTGGGCGTGATTATCCAACCCAAAATTCTATCAAATTGCTGTTTTTTTAAATTACACTTTGTCCATAATATTACGAAAACATAACCAGTACTGTACATTTATTCATCCTATTTGCTCTGTCTGCCTTGCAGTGAAATTTTAACAAATTATAGACCGTGAAGCACTTTACAAAGTGTAATAATGTAAATTCCCAATAATCTGTTTCTAATGTGTATTAGGAAAGAAAAATGAGTCAAGTCATTGTGTGTTTTTAAAATGAATCACAGGCTGCATGTATTAGTTAATAGGTTTAAGGAAGAGAATACTACACATTAAATAATATTGGTTTAAAAATGAGAAAGCTAGATATTTTAGAGAAAGGGTTTTTGAGAAACAATGATAAGGATCAATTTTGGTTTTAGAATAAATTTTGATTATATAGTGGTTTTTGAGGAAGAAGAGACAATCTGCAACATGTGTTTATATATTAACCTGCCTCAAACTCTATTAAATTAAAATTTATATAGGACTATGTTACACTTATTTTTCTGTTTCTCTTACGGTATTATAAAGGAGAATGGTTAATATGTGGATAACATGAATGATCATATTAAGCAGTTGTTTTTCAATCTTATTACATAGACCTAATATGTTTCTGTTATAAACTCATGAACTAATTTGTCAGTATAATATATTATCACGATGACAAAGAGTTTTTATAAGTAAATTATCTCAAAATTTCATAATGTGGCTAAATAAAGTCATGAAATTTTTGTAAACATGATGTAAGATCATATTCATTATTTTACAACTCCTTGCTTAAACTACAGCATTATTTACTTTGAGTATAATTTTTCTCTAATTTAATATTTAACATAAGATATTGAATCATACTCTCAATTATTAAAGAGAATATAAAACCAAAACATAACATAATCAACCATATTAAACAGACTCAGCATTTTTATTTACATATGGATATATATGTGTGTATGATAATAAGGGTCAAATAAATGGCATTAAAATGAAAGGGTGTTATAGGAAACATGGTAGGGGATGGATAGGGGAATGGGAAGAGAGCAGGATGTAATTATATTTAAATACACAATACAAATATCTAAATGACAAAAATGTAATGATGATGATACAATAATAATAGCAGAAAATAAAATATAAAAATAAAAGCACACAATTGCCAAAGCCCACATTTACCATTCTATTCATTAATATAAATAATTGCTACAAATGTTTTCAGCACTTTTTAAAAATTTTTTTTGTCTGTGTTTGGGGGACATGTGTATGTATGTAAGTTTTTGGTTTTTTTTTCCCAAAGACCAGAAGCTGGAGTTACAGGCAGCTGTGAGAGGTAAAACATGAATGATGGGATCTAAACAAAAGATATCAAGAACAGCAAGAACCTTTAAGTGCTGAGACAGCCCACCACCCACCAAGGCCTATCTTTCAATTTTTAAGTAGAATGATTCAAATATTAGATTAACGATGTGTTAAATGCACATTTATTCATGTTTGTCTGTGAGATAAGATCTTATCATATAATACATGTTATCCTGAAAGTCATGATCAGCAAATATTAGCTTCCAAGTGCTGGGATTAAAGTATATACCACCATGTCCTGATATATACAGTAATTACAAGGTCACCTGAAACTAAATAAAGATTTTTTTAAAAGGCACATGATTAAACTGACATATTTGTATTGCAGTATGTGATATTTTGATACATGTGTATAAGGTGAAATGGTCTATTCAGAGTAATTAGAAAATCTACCATTTTAAACTTTTATTATTGTGTTAACTTGCAAGCACTTCAGCTCCTCTAGCATTTTTGCATTATAGAAAAACTGTTGATTCTGTTTGTTTGTACTATAAAAGGTTAAGATCTGTCACTCATACTGTTTCAGATATTACAATTTATATTTCTTTGTTATGTTATTTTTGCAGGTGTTTCACATTATATGTGGTTTGATACATGTATGTATGCTTACTAAATAATTGATAGTTTTGTTTAATTTCAGAGTGTTTATTTTCTGAATAGACAATTTTTGATAAAGATTCTCAAAGTTGACATATTTCTTTTATCTTTTGAACACAAATCTTTTAATTTTTAGTAATTAATTAATTACAATTTATTCACTTTGTATTCCTTCTGTAGTCCTCTTCCTCCTCTCCTCCCAGTCTCACCTACCCTCCCTCTTCTCCCACTATGCCCCTTCCCTCGTCCACTGATAGGAGAGGACCTCCTCCCCCTTCTATCTGACCCTAGCCTATCAGGTCTCATCAAAGCTGGCTGTATCATTTTTCTTTGTGTCCTGACAAGGCTGTACCCTCCAGGAGGTGGTAATCAAAGAGCTGGCCACTGAGTTCATGTCAAAGATAGCCTCTAACCCCCTTGCTAGGGAACCAGCTTGGAAACTGAGCAGCCTATGGGCTTCCTCTGAACAGGTGTTTTAGGTCCTCTCCATGCATGGTCTTTATTTGGAGTATCAGTGTCTGCAGGCCTCCCTAGGCAAAGATTTTTTGAGCTCTGTTGGTTTCACTTTGGTGGATATCACTCTTGGTGGATATTAGCCACATAATATAGGATAAACATACTAAATTCTATAGTCCTAAAGAAGCTAAACAACAAGGAGGACCTTAGGCAAGAGCCTGAAACCTCACCCAGAAGGGTCAACAGGATAGATATCAGAAGTAAGGAATAGATATCAGGGTAAGACAAAGAACAGGAGGGCCTTTGAAAGACTCTCCCCATCAGGGTATCAAAGGAGATGCTGAGACTTGTAGCCAAACTTTGGGCAGAGTGCAGGGAACTTTATGGAAGAAGACAGCGAAAGAAAGACCTGGAGTGGACATGTTTCTTAAGAGTATTTCAAGGGAGTATGCGGGAAGATTCTTCTTGTACAGTGTTTAGCGTTCCAGTGACCTCATCTGGAATTTCCACAACCAGTGAGGTTTAAAAACTGCATGCTGTTGTGAGTTGCAAAAATGGGAAAAATAACTCAGTTACATTAAATGTATGAATATTCTTTCTAAGTTCACTTAAGGCAATCCTTTGCAACTTTTGGAAACTTTTCATATTTTTATCTATGCTTAGCTGTACACTAATACTGTTAGACTAAATAGCATAATGTGTCTTTGTCAACTTAGAGGTGATTGTAAGTCAATTTCAGGTAGTGTGGTAGACGTTCAACTTTCCCTGATTTACTTGGATTTATATTTGTTTTCAAGAATATGTTACCAAAACTCTTTCATTATTGTGAGTATGCTATCTCAGATGATAAATTATGTGGTTATATTAATTATGAAGTTTATTTTTCACAGGGTATGTACTTATTTAACGGAGAGCAAATTAGTTTTAGAGGGGAAAAAATAAAACATCTGGGCTTTTAACTCCTAACCCCAGGAAACCAAGGTGTGCATATGCTCTTAAGGACCAATCTGCCTTTTAAGATTTTATTTTTAAATGACTCAAGTATAAATTCTATTATAATTTTCTAAGACCTTTATAAAAATCTTACAACTTGCAGTCATGATATATCTATATCCAATATGTTAGCATTATTTGAGATGTTACAATCAGTTTGATTTAATTTATCATAAGCCATGACATGCTTACTTTTTGTCTATGTAACAACAGCCATGTGAACACAGTAGTTGCAGCTGGATGTCCAGTGGTTTAGAGTGCTTGTTGTTATTCAAGCACACTGGCACTTCCGTCTCTCCACTCAAATTGCAACTCTCTGGAACATCAGCTCCAGAGCATCCTTAACCATTGCCTGAATTCCATGGGTGTTCACACACATGGCTTGTAGTCTCTCTCTAACACTCCCTAACACACAGAAAAACACCTACACAAATAAAAATAAAACTTAAAAAAATGAAATAACAATCATGTATATAAAATTATTATATGATATGAATGTATGTATGATAGAGGAATACAATGAGATGTAGGTATAGAGATAATTTCTTTTTCTAAAATTAAAATGTCATAACAAGGTGCAATTACCTATGGAATACTTAGTAATTCTAGAGAATGCTTAACACTTCTTATCACAGTCAAATCCCACAATCCATTTCTAGTTTTGCAAAGAATAGAAAAAGGATGGGTAATATATAAACATAAATACAAACATTCCCATGTACTAACAAAAACTCTGGAGTAAGTACCACAGAAATATAAGGAGATATTAAACTTCAAAATCAAAGCAGGAGAGAATGGACAGACACTCATATCTTTACATTTATAATTGAATGTTTATATGTTTTAATCATGGTAAGAATATCACTAAATAATGATAAAGAGCTTAAAAATTACATTATTACGATCTGTGTATCTCATAATGCAATCTACTAAAACCTTTTCTCTAATTTTAGCAGAATGACATGTTTGTTTAATTTCCACAATTCCATATGTCTTTGTAATATTTCCAATTTAAACTAAGTGAAGATAAATACACGCACTTTATTAATATCTTAGTAGAAACAATTGATGGTGAATATATTAGCAATCCCAGCACTCCTCCATCATGGAAGGGGAAGACAGGTGACTGTATCAGAAGTCCATTGGACAGCTATTCTGGAGTAAGAATCACAAAAACATTAAAAGCAAGAGAGACCCAAGCCAAAATAGAAGGACGAAGGACTTTTGAAAAGCTGCCTCATTGTCTTCATGGCCATGGTAACATGCATGCACTTCCGAAATCCTACATTAAAAAAAAAGATTAATAATATTAATATATTAACAACATTAAATATAGGAGGTTCTGGGGGAATTTTGTCCTAGGGTTATGCATGGCCATTGAGCTCTAAAACTATCATCCACTGTGATTCAAAGTCCCAAATGAGAATTGAAGCGTTAATTTTTGTCCAGGAGCAGAAGGGAGCTCCTACCCAAGAATTTGTGGACAAATAATGGTTGCTGGAGCCAAAATGCATTTTTCCTTTATTTTTATAATGATTTAAGATTTCATGTGTTTATTCTTGAAGCTGTACTTGGGAAGAACTGTTTATTTTACTTTGCCTTTGATATCCTGCTTAAATTAAGTTAATATCTGTTGTTCTCTCCAGAAAAAAATATTTACAAAATAGAGTGTTTGCTCTAATCATCATGAATTTAAAATAGAATAGGAACAAAGTGATAAGAAGTTTCATGAGAAATTTCATTGTATACTTAGAATGTAACGTACTTAACTGAATAGGGTAGAACATTATTGCTTTCACACAATTACAATGAGAACTTCAACTAAGTTAGATAAACATTACAACTTTACCATAAAACACAAAAATACTTTTCGGTGAATATTTCATGGCAGCTTATGTAGGAAACCCAAAATACAATCTTTAAAACAAGTGAACAATTTTTAATGTATTTCATTTTTAACTATTATTTTTATTTTTGTTTATTGAAAATAGTTTTTTTCATTCAAGATATTGTGATTATGGCTTTACTTTCCTCATCTCTTCCAAGATCATCTCTGCTCTCAAGCCATTCACATTTTTTTCTTTCTCTCATTAGAAAACAGAAATCTAACAAAATAATGTAGCACATATACTAAAAATGTTAAAAATGTGATTAATGTATCCATTATTAACATGTGATATTGTTTATTTAAATATATATGGGATATAATTGTATGTTTTCTATAACATATACTATCTAGTATAATATACAATATATAACATATAAAATATAATATATATTATATATATATGTAAAACATTGAGTTTTTAATCTTAACCGTTCTGATGGGTGTGAAATGGAATCAGAGCAGACTTATTCATAATAGCCAAAGTCTAGAAACAACCTAGATATGCCTCAATTAAAGAATGTTCACAGACATTTTGGTACAGTTACACAGTGTAATACTGCTCAGCTATTAAAAATAAGAAATCATGAAATTTGCAGACTAAATGGATGGGACTAGAAAAGATCATAATACGTGAGGTAATCCACAAGCAGAGAGACAGGTATGATATATACTCACTTATAAGTTGATATTAGCCACACAATATAGGGAAAGAACATACTAAAATCTGCAGACCTAAAGAAACTAAACATCCTAGAGGATCCTAGAGAAGGTGCTAAATTCTCATTCAGAAGGGAAAATGGGAGAGATAACCCTAAAGCACTAGAAGAGGGGGAGCAGGATGGGAGCCTACGACAAATGTCCTCTAAAAGACTCCACATAGCAGAGGATTGAAACAGATGCAGAGACTCACAGCCAAATTTTGGGTAGTCTTGTGAAAGAAGGGGGAGATAGAAGGACAGAGATGTGACAGGAACCCCACAAGGAGGCCAACAAAGTCAAAAATAGCTGGGCCCAGTGGGGACTGAAGAGACTATTGCATCAACCAAAGACCATGCATGGAGAATATCTAGACCACCTGCTCAGACATAGCCCATAGACAGCTCAGTCTCCATGTGTATTCTCTTGTAAGGGGAGAAGAGACTGTCTCTGACATGAACTCGGTTGCCTGCTCCTTGATCACTTTTTCCTGGTGGGGTGATCTAGCCAGCCCACAGAGGAAAAGGACCCATGCAGCCCTGACTGGACCTGATAGACTAGGGAGAGACAGTAGGAGAGGAGGACTTCCCTTTTCGGTATACTTGGTAGAGAAGGATGGAGGAGGGAGGGTGGGACCGAGAGGAGATGAGGGAGGGGGCTACAACTGGGATACAAGGTGAATAAATAATAAAAATAAAAATAATTATAAAAAAGAGAAAGGAAAAAATAATGGTTATTAATCTAAAATATTAATCAACTTTTCGGGATGATTGTTGTACAAGATTCTTCTTTTTAATGGCAACTGACATACATCTATTATTTACAAAATACAATATGAAATTTGTCAGGGTACTAGAATATTTCTATTTTTCAAGAAATGTTAAAAATAGACATAAGTTGGGCAAAAGCAAGAGACATCCTGCAGTGGATGGGGAAAAGCTCATATGCCCTCAAACTTACATAATAAAAACTACAGGCAACTAAGGTATGTTGAGGGTGGGTAAAATAGTCTTCCCCAGGAAAGAGAATGCCATTGTTTGCCAACACCAAATGTTCTGCACTGAACCCATACATATGAATAACATTATACAGACTGAGCATGTGTGTGTGTTTGTATGTGTGTATGCCAAAATATTTTACAGATTGAATAAATAAATCCATACATATGTTAATATGATTACAATAAAAATATAAGAAGACCATAAATTTGAGAGAGAGAGAGAGAGCAAGGAGAAGTACAGGGAGAGTTTAGATGGAGGGAAAAAATGAAGAAACGATGCGATTATATTATAACCTCAAAAATAAAAGAAAAAATTTAAGAAGAAATCCTAGAGAGAGAATTTAAATATGTCAGTTTTATTTTTAATAATACATTTTAATAAAAGATGAGAAATTTGAGGCAGTTAACCTTGTGATAGAGTCTAAAATTTCCTGAATGATATATTTCAGATATCACTTCCTCAAATAATCTGCTTTTCTAACAGTTCTGAAGGATCTTGTATACTTCAATAATATATGCAGTAATTACTGAATTTTGTCACCATGTTATACAATATTCAGAAACTCTTAAACTTATTCTTCTAATCTCATTAAAGTTTTTTTAACAAAAAAAATTCTCTACCCAGCCTTAACTACTGATAAGTTCCGTTCTATTTCTGCCTTCGCAGACCACATTGTGAAAGTTTCTGTATATGAATTTAATGTAGTCAATATATATATATACATATATATGTATATATATAAAATGTATCTGTACATATATCTGAAAAGAATATAATAAATATATAAAATTCTCAGTTAGAAGTATTAAGGTTCTGCCCTAGAGGCATTGCTGATGTGGGGTAGGTGTTGGAATGAACCAATTCAAAGCTTTGGATCTGGGCCTGAGAGGTGTCTGAGCTGGTCAACCCTCCATCTTTCCTGCTCTAATTTCCCTCAGAATCAGCTCATCTCCAACCCTTGCAACCAGGGCCAGCTCTATCCTGTTGCCTAGATGAGGTGCAGAGTTCCCTCTCCTATCTGTGGGGGACACCTGAGAATGTGAGGGGTAAGATAGTTCTCCTACTTTCATAACCTGAGCCAATGATCCTGCCTGATGTAGGTGGCAAGGGGCGAGAATGAGGAAGAATATCTCCCCTTGCTCACCTTGCAGCAAGACATGCAAGAGGCAGAGCCAGATCTCTCAAGCCTTCAGGGCCTGTTCACTTGCAACATCCACATCCAGGGATACATCCACTGTGCTTCCCAAGTGGGATACAGGGCCTGCTCGCTCAGGTGCTGCAGTAGGTAGGGACAAGACCCGCTTGCCTCCTCTTCTTTCATGACCCCATCAAGGCCAACTCTACAGCCTGCTGCTGGTGGACACAGCACTGAAGACAACAGGCAGGGCCTCTTCCAACTCTCCCACACTCACACCTGAGGAAAAGCTCCCCGACATGCAGGGCCAGCTCTACTATGCTCCCCAGGTGAGATACAGGGCCTGCTCTCCCAAGCATTGCAGCGGATGAGGGACATGATCAGCTCTCCTGTTTGAATGACTTAGGGGTCAGCTGTCCTCCCTGATGTGTGTGGCAAGTGGCACAGGGATTGGCATCTCTCCCTCGGCCATGTCACCACATTTCATATAAGTGGCAGGGCAAGCTCTCTTACACAGGAGCCATCATGTCCCACCACCAGCATTACCTCTACCGTGTTGCACAGGTGAAGGGCAGGGCCTGCTCTCTTGCTCTCCTCACACTAGGGCCAGGCTTACCACCTGCTGCAGGTGGTGAGGGGAAAGGGGAAAGGGGAAAGAAAGGTATATCTTCCTTGTGCTTGTCAGCACATGGGAGAGGAGTGCTGGGCGAGCTCACTAGCAATTTCAGCAACATGCAGTGTGCTCCCCCGAGTACTAGAGCTCAGAGGCATCAGAGTATGTTTAGCTCTTCTGCTTGTATGCCTCTCTGAAAACTCTCTCGCAATCCCCTGTTAAGGGGTGGGGGTAGTTCTGTGCAGACATCAACATGTCCAGGGGGAGGGGGTGCTGCCTGGTCTTTGGTGATAACAGACCCATGCTGATGCAGGGCCACAGACCCAGGTGTGCCCCCCCCAAAGGCAGCACAGGCCAGGACCATGGTCTTAGGTGGCATAACCTGCTACACACAATAGGCTGTTCCTTGCTACCCTCAAGTCTGCAGTTCTGCCTGTCCATACCCTTCTGTTTATCTTTCTCTTTTGCTAATCTACCACTCACTTGTTTCTTAGTGGTATTCAGGGTCTCTGAGTGTCTGGGATCATATCAGGAGTTACCTCAGGCATCATGGCACCTTGACAGGGGACATCTCCAGCACTGTCTGCCCAACTGTGCTGAGCCAGACAGAGAAACAATAGGATATCTGAGAGAAGTCCCGGGGAGGTTCCAGTATTGATAGAGTAGCAGATCCCAGAAGCCTCATACCAGACCCATGAGTCATTGCGATGAACTTTTGCAAGCAAAGAAATGTGTACAAAAGGGACTACTGTGAAACACACTACAGGTTCCACAATGAGATTTTTTTCTCTCTGTTGATGGGGAGGTTGCAGGGGTGAAGGGTCAGTATGAAGAGAGGAAGAAATGAGTGAGATTGGGGCGCATTACATGAAATTCACAAAGAACCATTGAAAAGTTAAAAACAAATGAAAAAGTATGAGTAATTTTGATTGTCATAAAAGGCTAATTATATGCATGTATATCAGAACGTGCATATTTCTCAAAGTATATACAATTTCTCTATAATATTTAGAATGTATAGAACATTCAAATGGGCATAATGAATCATAAACGAGGAGAGCAAACTTTGACAAATAAATATTATTCATCCAGTATACAAATACTTACATGGAACACTTTATTCTGGTATATTTCAGAATATATTTTTCATTATTCATAGGTAATTAACAATAAATATTAATAGGATAAACTATTAATATTTAAGTTTATAAATTAATATAGATTTACTAAAGTTTGTGAAGTATCAAATAGAGTAAAGTCCCAACAATCTAATAAAAGTTATCAGTATGTCTCTTCAATAAAGTGACTATATTCAAGACTATAATATTTCCTATCAATTCACATGAGGTTTTACTGTCAAATGAAACTGTACAAACCTCACAGAAGCACTTCTTGGGTAAGGGATTTGGGGCCTGTACTTTAGCAAGCTCAGAGTAAGAACCCATTCTTTTTTGTCTAACCTTCTACATGCCACAGGCCTTTTTCTCTAGTGATAGGGGATTTATTAGTGGTCTTGGCATTCCCTTTGAACAAGAAACAGATTACAACTTTACCACATCAGAAGGATCACCATCCATCATCTGCACTGAGGGCTTTTGTATTCAAACGACTTTGCAATGAGAGTACAGCTGAAACGTGCAATACGCTTTGGGTTTAGAAAAGAATATTTTGCTAAAAATGTATCCTCTTCCTTCCAATAAATAACTCCTGAAAATCTGAGCAGTTCAGAGAAACAGGTAAGCCAAAAAACAAACAAACAAACAAACAAAAGAAAAAAACAAAAAACACAGCTCCTTCCTCCCCTTCAAACAAATTTCCCCAGTTTCATTCTTATATCTTCAGAAGAATACCAGTTGCAGCCTTCCTTCCTTCTCTGACCATGTTCCCTCTTGATCCCATACACCTTCCCCCACTAAACTTCCTCTTTCTTTTTGATGCTTTATCCCAGTCCCAAACTCCAGCAGAACACTACTGCCATGGAAGCAGATAGGCTGTCTATGGCTCTTTACTTTTCCTTCTGTTCCTCTAAATCCACCCTACCTCCAGTATTAGGCCCAGAGTATAACAGATACTCTGGTTAACCTACCTTACTATTTTACCCCAACCAAAGAGATGAAATAAGAAGATCCTGGTTGAGCAATCTGTTTTCTTCTCTCCTGTTGAACCCCTTCCAACCCCATGTCCTATCCCCATTCCAAATGGTTGGTGCCTAATTCCAAGAACACATTCTGAGAAACCCCAGTAACCACTTTATCAGAACCAATGAAAAGCTTCTACTAGGCAACACACAGTCATCATACTCTTCAAAATGCCAGAGAATAAACAGAAATGAAGTAATAAAGTACTTACACAACAAAGACACAAACCAGAAATCAGCACCTAGATCTTTGATTGTCCCAAACATAAATAGTAAGATAAAAGCACAGTCAATAAAAGCCAGGGCAATAAGTCTTCACTAGAGTCCAGCTAGCTTAATACAGCAAGACATGGTATACCAACACAGTTAAAGCACACACACACATGCAGGAATTTTTAGAAAGCCTATGTGAAGAAGATAGAAGTCCTTAAACAAACAAACAAACAAACAAACAAAGGAATAAATTCCTCAAAGAAAACACAAACAATGGAAGAAAGTGAATAAAACTGTTCAAAACCTGACAAACATGTTACAAACTGTTACAAACATGGTTGAACAAATGTCCTTATTGTGTACATGACCATGTTTTGGATATATGCCAGGAGTGGTATAGCTGGAACTTGAGGAAGCACTGTTCTAATTGTCTGAGAAAGCACCAGATTGATTTCCAGAGTGGTTGTACAAGTTTACATTCCAACCAGCAGAGGAGGAGGGTTCCCCTTTCTCAACAACCTCTCTAGCATGTGTCCACACTTGAGTTTTTAATCTTGGACATTCTGATGGGTATAAGTAGAAATTGCAGGGTTGTTTTGATTTGCATTTCCCTGATGGCTAATGATGTTGGTGTTTCTCTGTCATTCTACATTCCTCTATTGAGAATTCTCTGATTAGCTCTGTTCCCCAATTTTTAATTGAATTACTTGATTTGCTGCTTTTCAACTTCTTTAGTTCTTTTATATACTAGATATTAGCCTTCTGTCAGATAAAGCGTTGGTGAGGATTCTTTCCCAATCTGTAGGCAGTCGTTTTGTTTTGATGACAGTATCCTGTGCTTTAGAGAAGCTTTTCAGTTTCATGAGGTCCCATTTATTGATTATTGCTCTTAGAGCCTGTACTGTTGGTGTTCTGTTCAGGAAATTGTGGTATATCTACACAATGGACTATTAGTCAGCAATGAAAAACAAGGAAATCATGAAATTTGCAGGTAAATGGTGGGAAATGGTAAAGATCATCCTGAGTGAGCTATCCCAGAAGCAGAAAGACACACATAGTATATACTCACTCACATAGACATATAATACAGAATAAACCTACTAAAATCTGTATACCTAAAGAAACTAATCAAGATGGTTTTAGTGCAGAATTCTACCACACCTTCAAAGAAGTCCTAACACCAATTCTCTATAAAGTTTTCCACAAAATAGAAATAGAAGGAAAATTACCGAACTCTCTCTGTGAAGCCACAGTCACCTTGATACCTAAACCACACAAAGATCCAACAAAAAAAAGAGAACTTCAGACCTATCTCTCTTATGAACATTGATGCAAAAATACTCAATAAAATACTTGCAAACCGAATCCAAGAGCACATAAAAGATATCATCCACCATGACCAAGTAGGCTTCATCCCAGGCATGCAAGGGTGGTTCA
>CM053753.1:82700291-82729438 GCA_028658305.1 Pachyuromys duprasi | reverse complement strand
TCAGAGTGGCTAAGATCAAAAACTCTAGTGACAAAGCATGCTGGAGAGGTTGTGGAGAAAGAGGAACCCTCCTCCATTGTTGGTGGGAATGCAAACTTGTACAACCACTCTGGAAATCAATTTGGCGTTTTCTTAGGCAATTAGGAATAGTGATTCCTCAAGACCCAGCTATACCACTCTTAGGCATATATCCAAATGATGCTCAAGTACACAACAAGGACATTTGCTCAACTATGTTTGTAGCTGCCTTATTTGTAATAGCCGGAACCTGGAAACAACCCAGATGTCCCTCAGTTGAGGAATGGATACAGAAATTGTGGTACTTTTACACAATGGAATACTACTCAGCAATAAAAAAGGAGGTAATCATGAAATTCGCAGGCATATGGTGGGACCTGGAAATGATCATCCTAAGTGAGGTATCCCAAAAGCAGAAAGAAACATATGGTATATACTCACTTATATAGACCTATAGGATAGGAAGGTCATGCTGAAATCTACACACCTAGGGAAGATGTAATAGAAGGAGGACCCAGGTTGGTATGATCAATGCTCATTTGGATGGACTAAGTGGATGGACATTGAATGGGGGAGAAAACAAGCAACCGGACAGGAGCAAAGAGGACCTATGAAAGAATCAGTATAGCAATGTATCAAAACAGATATTAAGACTCATGGTTAAGCCCTTGGCAGAGGGCGGGAAGTAATAAGAAATATAGGGGAAGTTAGTAAGACTTGGGGAGAACAAGAGCTCCACAAAGATCAAACTGAGCAGGGCACAGGGTTCTTATATGGGACAGGTTCTCCAACCAGGGACCATGTATGGATATGGCCTAGAACCCCTGCTCAGATGTTGCCCATGATAATTCATTGGTGAACTGAAGACCCTAGTAAGGGAAACAGGGGCTGTTTCAGTCTTGAGCTTGATGGCTGACTCTTTGACCCTCCCCCATACATGCCAGGGAGTAACAGCCTTGCTAGATCCCAGGGAGGACATTGCAGCCAGCCCTGAGGAGACAAAGTGATCTGGGGTCAGATGGAAGTGGAGGAGATCCTCCCCTGTTGGTGGACTTGGAGGGGGCGGGGAGGAGATGAGGGAGGGTTGGGGAGGGTGGGAGGGAATGAGGGAGGGGACTATGTATGGGATGCAAAAAAACCTAACCTGTGATTGATATAAAAATAAATAAATTTATTAAAAAAAGATACAATAGAAGAAATGAGTTCATTGGTTAAAGAAAATATTAAATGAAAAAGCTCATGACACAAAACATCCAGGGAATCCAGAAATTCACACAGACACACACACACACACACCACCATCACCACCACCACCACCATTACCAGAAAAACAACAGGAACAAACAATTATCGGTCATTAATATCCTTCAATATCAATGGTCTCATTTTGCCAAAAAAAAAATCAAAGATTAGGAATGGATGCAAAACATGATTCATCCTTCTCCATCATCCAGGAAACATACTGCAATATCAAGAATTGACATTACTCCAGAGATTATCACCCTAAGCAAATGGACCAAAGAAACTCTTTTAATTGCTAACAAACTGAAGTCAAACAAAAACTAATGAAGAGAGACCTGGAAGGACACTATATACTCAATATCAAAAGAAAAAAAAAATCATGAAGATACCATTTGAATTCTAGCGTATATGCCCCAAACAAAGAGGCACCTAACTTTGTAAAAGAAACAGTACTGGAGATTAAGTCACATATTAACCTTCACACACCAATAACGGGAGATTTCAATATCCAACTCTCATCAGTAGAGATGTCATCCAGACAAAAGCTAAACTTAGAGATACTGAAGCTAACAGACATTAGAAATCAAATGGACCTACCATATTTTTCAGAACATGTTACCAAAATTCCAAAGAAAATAACCTTCTTCTCTGTACCTCACGGAAGTGACCAGATACTCGCTAGATACTTGGACACAGTGCAAGTCACAACAGATATAATAAAACTGAAATAACTCCCTGCATCCTATCAGACCTCTGCTGTGTAAAGCTGGATAACAACAACAATAGAAACAGGAATTGGACAAACTAATGGACACTTAACAACTCTCCACTGAATTAACATGGGTCAAGACAAAAATAAAGAAAAAATTTAAAAACTTCCTAGAATTCAATTCCTACTTTGGGTAGAGTGCAGGGAGTTATATGAAAGAAGGGGGAGTTAATAAGACCTGAAGATGACAGGCGCTCCACAAGGAGCAAATACATCTGGATACAGGTGTCTTTTCTGATACTGATTCTCCAACCAAGGACCATTCATGGATATAACCTAGAACCCCTGCACGCATGTAACCCATGGCAGTTCAGTATCTAAGTACATGCCATAGTAATGGGAACAGGGACTGTCTCTGACATGAACTCAGTAGCTGGCTCTTTAACTCCCAACCTAGAGGGAGGAGCAGCCTTGCTGGGCCACAGAGGAGGACATTGCAGCCAGTCCTGATGAGACCTGATAAGCTAGGGTCAGATGGAAGGGGACATAGAGAAGGGCATGGGAGGAGATGAGGGAGGGAGGATGGGATTGGGAGAGAATGATGGAGGAGCTGCAGCTGGGGTGCAAAGCAAATAAAATGTGATTAATATAAAATATAAAAATTCAATTAAAAAATAGAAGTATAAAAAAAGAAAAAAAAAGGAAGGCATTATCCCAGAGATGAAGGAAGTGTCCATCATACAGAATTAGTAATTGTAATCCACCATATAAACAAACTAAAAAAAAAATCAAAACCAAACCACATGCTCATCTCATTAGATGCATCATAATATCCTACCAAAAGCACTCTACTGATTCAATGAAATTCAACACAATATTTTACAGAACTTGAAAGAACAAGTCTCAATTTCATATGGAAAAACAAAAACCCCAAACAGCTTAAAAAAATCCTGTAAAATAAAATACTATTGGAGGCATCTTCATCCCAGATCTCAAGCTGTACTATAGAGCAACAGTAATAAAAACAGCATGGTTCTGGCAGAGAAACAGGCTTGAGGAGCAATGAAATCAAATAGAAAGAAGACCCAGAAATAAACCCACGCACTTATGGACACATGATTTTGACAAACAGGCCAAAACCACTCAATGGAAAAAAAAGACAGCATCTTCAACAAATGGTGCTGGTCTAACTGGATATCTACATGTAGAAAAATGCAAATAGATCCACATTTATCACCCTGCACAAAGTTAAAGTCCAAGTAGATCAAAGACCTCAACATAAAACCAGACACACTAAACAGGTTAGAATAAAAGTAGGGAAGAGTCTTGGCCTCAGGAGACAACTTCCTAAACAGA
Organism: Pachyuromys duprasi; assembly: GCA_028658305.1. Classification (NCBI taxonomy): domain Eukaryota; kingdom Metazoa; phylum Chordata; class Mammalia; order Rodentia; family Muridae; genus Pachyuromys; species Pachyuromys duprasi. The sequence continues at coordinate 82,726,113 of CM053753.1, read as the reverse complement.
ACACCAACAGCACAAGCTCTAAGGTCAACAATCAATAAATAGAAACTCATGAAACTGAAAAGCTTCTGTAAAGCAAAGGACACTGTCATCAGAACAAAATGACTGCTTACAGACTGGGAAAACATCTGACAGAGGTCTAGGATCCAGAAAACATAAAGAATTCAAGAAGTTAAAAAGCAACAATTCAAGTAATCCAATTAAAAAATGGGGTGCAGAGCTAAACAGAATTCTCAACAGAGAAATATTGGATGGCAGAGAAACACTTAAAGAAATGCTCAATGTCCTTAGTCATTTGGGAAATGCGAATCAAAATGACCCTGATACCACCTCACACCCATCAGAATGTCTAAGATCAAAAACTCAAGGGATGATGCGTGCTAAAGAGGATGTGGAGAAAGAGAAACACTCCTCCATTGCTGGTGGGAATGTAAGCTTGTATAACAACTTTGGAAATCAATCTGGTGCTTCCTCAGAAAGTTAGGAATAGTGCTATATCAACATCCAGCTATAACACTCCTAGGCATATACTCAAAAGATGTCCCACCATTCAATAAGGACCTTTGGTCAACTATGTTCATAGTAGCTTTATTAGTAATAGCCAGAATATGGAAACAACAAAGATGTCGCTCAACAGAGGAGTGGATACAGAAAGTGTGGTTCATCTATACAGTGGAAAACTATTCAGCAATTAAAAACAAGGAAATCATGAAATTTGCAGGCAAATAGTGGGAACTAGAAAAGAGCATCCTGATTGAAGTAACCCAGAAGCAGAAAGAAAGATATGATATATACTCACTTTTAAGTGGATATTAGCTATATAATATAGGATAAACATACTAAAATCTATAGTCCTAAACATGGTTAAAAAACAAGGAGGACCCTAGGGAAGATGCTTAATCCTCATTCAGAAGTGCCAACTGTATAGACACCAGAAACAGGAGAAAGACAAGTAATAAGACAGAGGAACTCTGAAAGGCTCTAAACATCAGGGTATAGAAAGATATACTGAGAGTAAAAGCACTACTTTGGGCAGAGTGCCAGAATACTTAAGCAAGAAGAGGGAGATAGAATGACCTGGAGAGGACAGGAACTCCACAATGAGAACAACAGAGCCAAAAACTCCTAGGACCAGGTGGCCTGCAGAGATCAATATCCCAACCGAGGACCTTGAATGGAGAGGACTTAGACCTTCTGGTCTAAGGAAGCCCATTGGCTGCTCAGTTTCCAAATGGGTTTCCTAGTAAGGGATTATGGGGCTATCTCTGACATGAACTCAATGTCCAGCTCTTTGATCACCTCTGCCTAGGGGATGCAGACTTGTCAACCCACAGAGGAAGATGATTCAGCCAGCCTTAATGAGACCTGATAAACTAGGATCAGATTGAAGGGGAGGATGTTCTCCCCTATCAGGGGGACTAAGGAAAGGGCATAGGCGAAGAAGAGGGAGGGTGAGTAGGACTGGGAGGGGATGAATGAGGGGATGCAGTGGGGATACAAGGTGAATAAACCAGACACACTGAACTTGATAGAAAAAAAAGTAGGGAACAGCCTTGAACTCTGCTATTCAGGCTCTGCTTCCTCACCTATGGATGGATAGAGAGCAATCTCAATTCGCGGAATCTGAGACAGGGGAGTGGGAGGCAGGAAGGGCTGTAGGCGAAAGACACCTCTCAGGAGACAGCTTCAGTGAGACATCTTGTTATACTGGAGAGAACACAGGCTCTTGAGTTCTGCGGGGAATGCATATGGGCTCTCAGGGTGAGTGTACATCACTGGCCAGGATCAGGATGGAATTCCAGGTGCTGCCAGAAATGACTTTGTAAGTGAAAAGAAAGTTTGACTGGTCTATCAGGCTCCACGACCTCCTAAGGGGAGACTGGGAGTGGGAGGCCTGCGCTCACTGGGACATGCAGGGGAGGCAGGAGGTGGCGCAATCCTATACCTGCTGTTCTCAGGACAAGATTTCCTCAGCTCTGCTCTTACTCTGGGCCTGCTCCTCCTCTCTCTCATGGCTTTTAACCCTCATATCTCCCCTTTTATGTTTTATAAAGGGGGATGTATCACCATAGTTGTCAGCCTCTAGGTTGGGAATGGTTTTGTTTTGAACCATAACCCAGTTGGTAGTGACTTTCTCAATTTCTCCTGTATTAGAAATTGGATGAAACAGAGGGCCAGGAGGAACATCCTAACTGACAGTACAGGGCCAACAAAGGGAAAACCCAAGCTACCAGAGAGTTTGGATACCATGGTGTGGAGGTAGTCAGGGCACAGGAGGCTTGGAGATCTCACCAGAGCTCCTTAAGTTCCTGTATGTTTTGTTCTACTAGCCCAGGTTCTCTAACAGCAAAAGCATTCCTCTCTCAATACAACACAAGTCTCCCACTGCTCAACTTGTTATCAGGTTGAGAGCTCTCCTGTTTTACAAGTCAACCTCATGAGGGAGGATATCTGCCACAGGCTGTCCAAGGTGGAAATCAAGACCTTGTCTCCTTGTCCAGGAAGTCATTGGTCAGGTGTTATGTTTATATCAGTCCCCGCTGTTGCTCCTGCTGATATGGCCAGGCCAAGTCCAACAAGCAGGAGATCTCTCTCTTTCTCCTATCCTCTCCTAGCCTCCAGGTGATTTCTTCAGACTCATACAGGTAGACATGTGGGAGAGTCATTATAGAGCAGAAGCGTATGTGCAAAATTCATGAGGGAGGAGTTAATGCAGGGACTGATGCTGTTATTGAACAAAAGAAAAGCAGAGAGTGGATGAAGGACGGTTAACACAAACTGGCTTAATGACAATGATGATACAGCAGCATGTAGGATGGCACCTGGAAGAAGAAGAGGGCCCTATGAGGGGAAAGGGGAACAATACATTAAAAATAGGATTATTTTGTGACTTTTATGTGGATGAGGGCTCCCACAGGGTTCATGAAATGAGATGTTAATGGGAAGAGCTGCCAACAATGGCTGGGGAAAAGAAAAGCTCTGGCAGGGGTCCAGCTGAGTTGTTATGGGGAGTAGGTCAACCATGCACTGGTTGTATTGTAACCAAGAAAGTGTGGCTCCGACCTTCCTGGTGACTTTTATTTCTTGCTTTACTTTGTGTCATTAGACTAGGACTGGTTGTGGAGAAGGAATAAATTGTTGAGAAATGTGAAAGTCAGCAGCTGGTATTGAGCAAAGCAGCTGGGAGTAAAACTTACTATTCCCATCTTCCATTGCTCATCCCAGATTCTGAGATACATATCTCTGTGGGGTTTGTTGCTGGTTTGAGTATATTGTTTCCTGTCATTTCTATTCTACAACTCCAATAGCAAGAGCCCCCATAGGTGTCAAAGTCTTAGAGACAGGCAGAATTCATCCCTACTTGCTTGCCAATATTGGACACAGGTGAAGGGTCCATCCAGACCAAAAGAATCTGGATAGATTGGGATACTCAAAGGTTCCTGGCACCCTTTGGCAGTACAATCTTCTGTTCCTATGATTTTCTTGTGTCCAGAATAGGTTTCTCTAACAAAAATTCTCCAGTGGTAGTTTAGGGAGGAGCTTCATGGTACCAGAGTTATAATGGAGAGTAATAAGAGGATACAGGAGAGATAGGCCTGTAGGGGGAGCATGACCTGAGGAGCAGGCACCAGGTCATGGATATCTTTCCAGGAGATCTCCTTGTCCCTATGGATGTGGCATCTTTTTCTCCTCCGTCTTTGACTTGTCAGTGAGAGACCCGCCATAGGTGGTGAATGAGTACATGAAAATGGTGTTTTCTGGACACAGCAAGAAAGATGCTTATATAAACTCACAACAGTTGTGACAACACACATAACACCTGTTACAAGCTCAAGGGAGATAAAAATCTCATAATAGAGGGATGGAAATGAAGTTCCACCCCTAACCAAATAGCTATTGGTAGTTGTTAGCAACTGATAGAGGGGTTTCCTTAAGTATATGGGGATCTAGTAGATGACACCAAACTTTGAAGTGAATGGTTAGCAAAAATTGATGAATTTCTAAACAATAGGGCACAAACTTGAGTAGATATGAAGAAGCTGTCTGTGAGAAGAGTTGATAGAGGGAGGTATAATAAAATCAATATACAGTACATGAGACATGAGATCCTCAAAAAAAAAAAAAGAAAAAAAATGATTGTATTTTTAAAGCCCTGAAACACAGAAAACCTATATATATATACTATAAAATCGTAAAAGTATCTGTAGCAAATTCTGCACAGCAGATTGCAAACTCTTGTGCTTATTCCTAATGTTGATTACCTCCTCAGATATAGCCCATAGATTCATTATCCAAGTGGGTTCCCTAGTAAGGGGAGCAGGGGCTGCCTCGGGCATGAATTCAGTGGCTGGCTTTCTGATATCCTCACCTCTTGTCAAGTCACAGAGGAAGATAATGCAGCCAGTCCTGATGATACCTATTAGGGCAGGGTCAGATAGAAGGGGAGGAGGACCTCCCCTATCAGTGGCCTAGGAGAGGGGTATAGGAGGAAAAATGGGAGGAAGGGAGGGATTGGGAAGAGATAAGAAAGGTGGCCACAGCAGGGATACAAAGTAAATATACTGTAATAAATAATAAATTAAAAAATTAAAAATAGTCTTTAAATCCTTCAGAATTGGAGTTTGAAGGATGTATTAGTGTATAGTGAGCAGATTTTGGGTTCTTAGACTTTGTCTACACAGACAACAATTGTTTGGACTAGGCAACCTATATTCTATAAACAAATGTAATAAATTTGGTACGTAGCATTCATTATATCAATTCTATCCCTAGAGAGCTCTAACTTTTGCCATATTGTTGCATACATTGGTGGATTCATTTAATGTGGAGATTATTAGAATGTACAATAATAATATTCCTTACTTTAAAAAAAGCATTTGTGATTTATCATCACAATAACTTACAAAGATGAATGTAAACTTGGAAAAACAAACAGAATTTCATAAATACTGCTTCTGCCATCTAACCTTAGCTCTGCTTTCATGTGAGATATCCACTAGAGTTCATTTTCTATTGTACCAAATATAAATTTAAAAGGCTATTTTACATTTGCATTCATTACTTTAAAATATCAATATACTTTTGAGCCATTATCCAAACTGATATAAGAATATAAAGCCAGGAATATTGTTTTCATACTGTAGCATGCCATATATCTAAGCATTTTCGAGAGGGGGAGAGAGATAGAATGGGAGATAGACGCAATATTGAATGTCCTTAATGTTCACACGTTTACTTGTACTGCCTAGTCCATTCCTATTTTATGAGCTTTGCTTAATAATAGGTTATGAATATCAAGGAATAGAAATGTATATTCACCAAGTTTTGCTCAGCATGAGATTCTTCAAGGAGAAAGTTAAAACTATGTTTTGTAATATTTTACTCCACAGGTTCTTAAAAATGCTGAGCGACTATTTTTAGAATGAAAATAACTGTGCATAATATACTGTTTTTTATTTAGTAGTTTGATCTTTACAGTGTCTTTTTGGTCCTCTAGCTGACTTCCTGTGGCTTGATACTGTTCTATTGGCAAATAAGATTTTTGTTGATTTTTTTTCAGCAAACATAGGCTTTAAACATCCAGCTTATTTGTTTCCAACGTTGGTGCTTTGACAGCTTTAATGCCAGCCTTCCATATGCACAAGGACATTCATATAGAGCATGATTTATTAGTGCTGAGAGTAATCTCTTTTATGACTCATATTTCCTTGATGCAGCATTCACATTTTCTGTCTTTTATTAGTTAGAATCTACACTATTACAATATTGATTGTAAAATTAAAAAAAATCCATGACTAACCATACGCATAAACACACAGAGAGAATCTTTGCACTATTAAAAAGAACATAATCACTTTAAATAGGGTCAGTTTTGTATTTTTGGTAATCTTCACATTCTGAAAGTAAAAAATTATCAGATGCACAAATGTTCTATGAAAAATTATTCTCCATTTTCTCCTCCAAAGCCTCGGGGCTAATTGTATAAAAATCCAGAAAGAATATAATCTATCTGCATCCCCTGCTGGAAGTGTGTGCTCCTCTCTCAGGCTGGTCCAGAGGCGCTGGTTTCTGGGCAGGAAACAGGTGAGACCTGGGAGTTCATGTTCCTCTTCTCTCAGGAGCCAATAGAGTGCTCAGATTGAGGTCTGTGAGCCAGGTTCCTGGTCTCACCAGGGGTGGGGGAAAAGAGTTTTTCCACAGGCTAGTACAATTAGCTCTTTTTAATGAGATTGCCAGTACCAGATGGCAATGGAAACTTGGGTGTTTCAAAGCCAGTGATGATGCCATAGTGTTACAGCCCTTAGGTTAAGCTGCCATACTAATGGCAGAAGATTAGGGTGGACCCCCTGTGCTTTGCAGGTTCATGGCTGGAATGCAAGTCTGGCCATGGCTTCTTTGGCTGTCAGTGGCTTGCCTCCTTTAGAGGTGGGTGTCTGGCTGGAAGCCAAGCCAAGAACCAGGGGTCCAATGGAGTATTCCGCAGGGAGAAAGGGAACTCATCCTTCTCCAGAATAAATGCTTAGCCATGTGGTCATGGTGGAAAAATGAAATGAGAGAGCAAACCTTTATTTCCTGAATCAGGGACATTATAATCCTTGGGAAATGGAAGGGGTTTCAGGAGTGAATCTGTCTGATTTGCTAGGGGTGGCAGAGATACGTTGTCGTTTACATTCAGCGTTTTTGGTTTTGTTTTTGTTTTACATGCATTAGCACGAGAAGGCAAACACTGTACTTAATTATCCTGTGGATGGGTGAAGAACTCCCAGTATACTAAAAGTTGTTTGGTAAAAGCTAAGGTCTCTTTAGCATAGATTGGGTATTTCCAGGAATTCCCTCAGGTTCACACTGACTGGTTTCTTGTCTGGAAAGGATTGGACCTGCAGTTTTTCCCAGAGGGCTATGTGACTCTCCTTAGAGGATCTGGGTATTCTGTAGTTCAGGAGAGTAGGAAATCTAGTCCGTCATTTTTTGCACTAAGCTCAGAGGCTATCTGATTATTCCAGATTTAGACCTTAACAGCGGGGCCAAACAGAAGAGCAGAGCCGGAGACGGCGGATAGCTACAAGCAAACAGTATTGCTAAATACCATAGTTGCTCAGCTCACAGAGTTAGTTGTATAATTCACAAGATCCATTAAAGCTTGAGCCAGGCAATATTTAAGTATGGATAGGGGAACTGGACATGAGATTTCAGCCCCACGGAGTTAGTTTCGATGTTAGATGCTGGGAGAGTGAGAATAGTCTTCTGTGAGTGTAGACCCAGGTAAGCAAACGCCACTGCCGTGGAGTATTACACATCTGAATATATTTGAACAGCACAAAATTATCTTGCTGTTTCTAAAAATTAATTAATTAATTAAGGTAGACTAATTTGGAAATTAATTTTAAAATTACTGAATTAATTTTAAAATATGTAATTAATGACAGGATAGCAGTCCTAGACACCATTATATGTGCTTTGTAAAAACTAAGCTCTAATTCAAGATAAGCTTATATAGTAAAATGTATATAAATACATAATTTATATATAACCATGTTTACTGATTTATATACATATAATTTAAAATATATATAATGTTATATATGCATGTATATACACACACCACATGGATAAGTTGAGCATTCGATAGCTTGCTTTTTCTCTAAACTGAAAGAAGTTTTCAGAGCCAATTGCTGTTTTTCACTACTCTAGACTCATTAGTGAATCTAATCTTGTAACCATTATATCATATAGCTTCCTTAGTAATGAACTTCCTATCAACTGACTTTCTGAAAAGAAATATAGGTAGCTACAATATATACAAAATAATTTTATTTGTCCTTGAATGTATTTTGCTTAAGATGCAATATTACAATCGGGCACATTTATGAGGAAATGAGCCAAAATACATACAGACTTAAAAGAAAGGGTCATTTTTTTTCTGTGAATAAATACAAACAGAATTTTAAAGATATTTAAAGGGTTGGGAAGAGTTTAAAAAATTAAGATTAGACTTTTGGCTTATCATCAAAACCATGTGTGAATCAATCTTTGACCTCAACAAAATTATAAGATTTTTGATCTTCACTTTGTTCTTAAAGATAAGCCCATTAAAATCAAGTAAAGAGGCATTAAACCTAGCTGTCAACATTATTTACATGGTTCTAATTATGAGAAGAATTGTTTTAATAGATGTAACCTTTCTTATGATGTCAACTATAACCAATAATTGTTTCCTAACTAATGAACAAAATATTAGCACTTGTGTATAATGTGGTCCAAGCCACTAACATATTACCTTAAAATACTGATTTAACTTGAATTCAGAAGAAAGAAACTTCTAGTAACATTTGAAAGAAAACTTCAGACATTCTTCATTGTTAAAACAGAAGAAAGTAAATCTTATAAGTGGCCAGATGTTTCAGTTTGAAAGATATCTATTCTATTGTTATTTAAAACAAAGAAAGCCTAAGCTAAGTATATCATATATGGTTTCAAAAGACAGTTAAAATTTTAAGGTAGAAATGTTGCGTAGACTTCTTGGTTTCACATCTTTGTATTCATACCACATACTATGCATACTTAAGCACCGAGGCTCTTTAAGTTTGGGCATATGCAAATCTCAGAAACTTTAGCAGCTCTCAAACAATTCTCCTTACAAAACTTTAAACAGTCCACATAATTGTTTAAAGTAACAGTGGTTTCAGAAAGCTAACGCACCATGTCTAGTTACAATAAAATTCCTATTTAATTGTAATGTGACCCACTGTAAACTATGATATTAACATGTCAAGTCAATTTCAAGGTCTCCTCTTTTCTGGATATTTAGCACAACAAATTTCATGCTAAATCAGTCTGAGATTCCTAAATGCAAACATAGAAGTGTGTCATTTTTGCATATCTTATAAGGCATATGCATGAATGCATGTATTTATAGTTATAGTTTTAATTAGCAGTGATAATTTAGTATAATTGGTACTTCTATAATTCATGTTCAAAGTTAAAACAGATTATTAGTATTACTAAGTTGAAATGACATCAAATATATAAAACATAACATAATGCATTATACCTTCGAATCTGAAAAGCAGCTATTTTCATATTATGAATAATAATATTCATTTTCTTCTCTATTAAACTGAATTGCCTAATATTTTTTATGAATGATATATTAGGTTTATATATATATATGTTAAGATTAATAGTTTAAGACTAATAAATATGCCCTAAATATAAAACATAAAAGGAAATTTGGTTTATTGCTTTGGTTTTACTTCATGGAATAATTGTGACATATAAATTGTGACAGAATTAATTGTGACAGAGAAAGAGATCACTATTGGTATTCTAAACTGGACAAGAACCAATATACTGATATTGCATATTGTTCTGAGGGGAAGTAAACATGAATATAATGGCTTAAAGAATAATATTATGGGCATTCCATATATCACACATAATTTCAAATAAGTAGACAAGTCAGAAGGTCACAACTTTATTGCTTATTGAATATAAGAATGAAAAAAGGAGAAGAAAAACCAACATTCTTATTCTGTTCATGATATAGCTGATGACCATGGACTCATATTTTGACTTTAAAATTAGTAAATAAAGATGAAATTATAAATGTAACAGGAAGTAATAAGTGGGAAAATGTACACAGTTTAACACATACAATGTGCATAATAGTAAAAAAGTATCTATAATTAAAAATGATTATTGTCATGAATATCAAGGAAAAGCATATACTTAGCATGTTGAATATGTGAAAAAATCCAACATGAACATCATTTAAACAAGAATTAAAAATAAGTGCGGAATCCCATGTTATTAGTATTTTATGCATAATTGTCTTTGGAACAACAAATAGACATCAAAGGTCAGGAATTAAATTTTTTAAAGAAATTTGGTAATGATTTTCACTCACTTATTGAAAAATATTGCAACATAATGTGAATATCAGGTGAAGTTGGGTCAATAATTTCATATGGATATACACAATACTCAAACTACTAATAGCAAAAATATATAACTACAATCTAATAGAGGAAGGTAATAAAATAATTCAGGGTCACGGACCAGAACAACAGAGGTCAGAAGACAATTTAAGAAGATCTAGACTCTGTGAGTTATTTGTTTTTAGATCAGTCTGGCCTAAAACTCAGAAATCCACTTGCCTTTGCCTCCTGAGTCTTAGAATTAACGGTATGAGCCACTACCACATTATTTTTGTTGGTCTGTTTGTTTAGTTATTAAGACAGGGTTCTTAGGATTAACATAGTGAAAATTGCCATTCTGCCAAAAGCTATCTACAGATTCAATGCAATTCCCATCAAAATACCAACACAATTCTTTATAGACCTTGAAAGAAAAATTCTCAACTTCATATGGAGAAACAAAACACCCAGAATTTCCAAAACAATACTGTACAACAACAGATCATCTGGAGGTATCTCTATCCCTGACCTCAATCTGTACTACAGAGCAATAGTAATAAAAACTGCATGTTATTGACATAGAAACAGAATAGTAGATCAATGAAACCGAATAGAAGACCCAGAAATAAACTCACACACCTACGGAAACTTGAGTTTTGAAAAAGAAGCCAAAACCATTCAACGGAAAACAGACAGCATCTTCAACAAATGGTACTGGTCCAATTGGATGTCTATATGAAGAAAAATGAAAATAGAACCATATTTATCACCCTGCACAAAACCAAAGTCCAAGTGGATCAAAGACCTCAACATAAAACCAGACACATTAAACCAGTTAGAAGAAAAAGTGGGGAAGACCCTAGAACTCATTGGTACAGGAGACTACTTCCTGAACAGAACACCAACAGCACAGGCTCTAAGATCAACAATAAATAAAAGGGACCTCATGAAACTCTAAAGCTTCTGTAAAGCAAAAGACACTGTCATCAAAACAAAACGACAGCCTAAACACTGGAAAAGGACCTTTACCAATCCTACATCTGACAGAGGGCTAATACCCAGTATATATAAAGAACATAAGAAGTTAAAAAGCAACAAATCAAGTAATTCAATTTAAAAAATGGGGTATGGAGCTAAACAGAGAAATCTCTGTAGAGGATTGTAGATTGGCAGAAAATGTTCAACATCCTTAGCCATCAGAGATGCAAATCAAAATGACCCTGAGATTTCACCTTACACCCATCAGAATGGCTAAGATAAAAAACTCAAGTGACAACACATGCTGGAGAGGTTGTGGAGAAAGGGGAACCCTCCTCCATTGCTGCTGGGAATGCAAACTTGTACAACCACTCTGAAAATCAATTTGGCGATTTCTTAGACAATTAGGAATAGTGATTTCTCAAGACCCAGCTATACCACTATTAGGCACACATCCAAAAGATGCTCAAGTACACAACAAGGACATTTGCTCAACCATGTTTGTAGCAGCTTTATTCATAATAGCAAGAACCTGGAAACAACGCAGATGTTCCTCAGTTGAGGAATGGATATAGAAATTATGGTACTTTTACACAATGGGAATACTACTCAGCAATTAAAAAGGAGGAAATCATGAAATTCGCAGGCGAATGGTGGAACCTGGAAAATTTCATCCTGAGTGAGGTATCCCAAAAGCAGAAAGAAACACATGATATATACTCACTTATGTAGACCTATAAGATAGGATAAACATAGTGAAATCTATAAACCTAAAGAAGATAAACAAGAAAGAGGACCCGGGGTAAGATGACCAATCCTCACTTAGATAGACAAAGGGGATGGACATTGAATGTAGGAGTAAGCAAGTAATAGGACAGGAGCCTACCACAGAGGGCCTCTGAAAGACTCTACCTAGCAATGTATCAAAGCAGATATTAAGACTCACAACCAAACCTCCAGCAGAGTGCAGGAATCATATGAAAGAAGGGGGAGTTAATAAGACTTGGAGAGGACAAGAGCTCCACAAAGGCTAAATAGATCAGGGCACAGAGGTCTTTTATGAGACTGTTTCTCCAACCAAGGATCACGTATGGATATAACCTAGAACCCCTGCTCAGATATAGCCCATAGTAGGTCAGTATTCAACTGGGTATCCTAGCAAGGGGAACAGGGACTATTTCTGTCATTAACTCAATGGCTCGCTCTTTGACCTCCCCGCCCCGCCCCGAGGGAGAAGCAGCCTTGCTAGACCCCAGAAGAGGACAATGCAGCCCTGAAGATACCTGATAAACTAGGGTCAGATGGAAGGGGAGAAGGTCCTCCCTTATCAGTGGATTTGGAAAGGGGCAGTGAGGAGATGAGGCAGGGATGGGGAGAGTGGGAGGGAATGAGGGAGGGGGCTATAACTGGGATACAAAGTACATAACCTGTGATTAATATAAAAATAAATAAATTATTTTTAAAAAGACAGGATTTCTTTGTGTATCCCTGGCTCTCCTGGAACTAACTCTGTAAACCAGCGTTGTCTTGAATTCTTAGATCTCAGCCTGCCTTACCCTCCAGAGTACTTGGATTAAAAGCTTGTCTGTACCACCACTGCCCATCATACACAACAGTAAAAAGAAAACAACTTCAATGTTGCTAGTCTAACTGGATATCAGCACATAGAAGAATGAAAATAGATCCATATCTATAACTCACTACAAAACTCAAATCCAAATGAATCAAATACCCCAACATAAAACCAGATATACTGAGACAGTCCCTGTTCCCATTACTATGGACACCACTTGGACAATGAACGGCCATGGGCTACATCTGTGCAGGGGTCCTAGGTTATCTCCATGCATGGTACTTGGCTGGAGTAACAGTCTCAGGAAGGACCCCTGTGCTCAGATTTTTTGGTTTCAGCCTTCTCTTTGATCACCTCTCCCTTAGGGGGCGAGCAGCCTTACCAGGCCACAGAGGAACACAATGCAGCCCCTCCTGATGAGACCTGATATACTAGGATCAGAAAGAAGGAAAAGAAGACCTCCCCTATCAGTGGACTTGTGGAGGGACATGACAGGGGTGCAGAAGGGGGAGGAAGGGAGGGATTGGGATGTGAGGAGGGAGTGAACTACAGGGGTATGTAAAGTGAATAAAGTGAAATTAATAAAATAAATAATAAAAAATTTTAAAAAGATACACTAAATGTGATATAAAAGTAGGGAATAGTTAAAATAAATCGCCACAGGAGACAATGTCCTGAAAGAACACCAATAGCACAGACACTAAGATCTACCATTAATAAATGTAACCTCATAAAATTTAAAGCTTCCATAATGCAGAAGACACTGTCAATAGGACAAAAGTGCAGCCTACAGAATGAGAAAATATCAGCACTAAACTTACATGTGACAGAGGCCTGATACCTAAAGTATATGAAGTTCTCAAGAAACTAGACATCAATAAACCAAATTATACAATTAAAAAATGGAGTGCTGATCTAAACAGAGAATTCTCAGGAGCTATCTGAAATGTTTGAGAAGAACTTAAGAAAACATCCTTAGCCATCAGGGAAATGCAAATTAAAATGACTTAAGGATTTCAGCTTACACCTGTCAGAAAGGCTAAGATTAACAATAGAGCTCGTGTGGATGAAGACAGAACAAGGGGAACAAGCAGAATATTTCTTCATTCCTGGTGGGAGTGCAAATTCTACACATCATTTTTGGAAGTCAGTATGCTGGCTTTCCATAAAATTGAGAATCAATCTATCTCAAAACCCAGGTATACTACTTCTGGGCATGTACCCAAGTGACAATTGAGCATTCCCTACTTGCTCAACTATGTTAATAGCAGCTTTATGTGTAATAGCCAGAAACTGTCCCTCAACTGAATAATGAATAAAGAAAATACAGTACATTTACACAATAAAATATTATTTAGCTGTTTAAAAAATACACTATGAGATTTACAGGCAAATGGACGGAACTAAAAAGAAAAAAAAAAGGCAACCCAGGTCCAGAAAGACAAACATGGTATGTACTCACTTATGGATATAAGCCATAAAGTAAATGACAGTCATGCTACAATGCACAGTCAGACAGACTAAGTAACAAGGAAGGCTCAAGAGTGGACACAATGGATCTCCTTAAGAAGTGGAAACAGAATTGATAACAAGGTTGAAATGGCCATGGGTAGGGATGGGAACAGGAGGGATCAGACTGGGGGAAATGGAGGGTGAGTGTACAGGAAGGGACAAGTCGAATTGAGGGCAATTCAGGCTGAGGTAGAAATCTAGTGCAATGGACACTCTCTCGGATCTATGAGGGTGATGCTAGTGATGACTCCAGTAATGGGAGATAGAGAGTCTAAATTGTCCATCTTCTACAACCAGGCAAGTTTTCCTGTGGAGTGATTGCAACATCAACCAAACCAAAAAACCTTCAACTGACAATTTGTCCCACCTGCAAGATGTGTTAGGATAAATGTGGTACAGAACTTGTGGGAGTGACTAGCTAATATTTGCTTCTACTTGAGACCCATGCCACCCCATGAAAGACGAAATCCATGTCTGCCTGACACTGCCTGCATGGTCAGGAACCAGAGGCTGGTTAGAACCAAACAAAAGTGCCCCCCAAAATGTCAATGACGTAATTTCTAATAAATTTCCTCTCAGGGGTGAGGGGCGGGAAGAAAGAGGGGGAAGAAAGATTGTCAGATCAAAAGGGGTCAAGAACCGCTTAAGAAAACCAACAGAAACAACACACCTGGGCTCAAAAGGGCTAACAGAGTTGGAACTGACAATCAGGCGGCCTGTGTGAGTCTGAGCTAGGTCTTCTGCCTATAGGTTATGGTGTACAGCTTGGTGTTCTTGCGGGACTCCTAACAGGGGAAGAAGAGGTTGTCTCTGACTCTTTTGCCTGCTTTTGAAATCCCTTTTCTCTTAATAGGTTGCCTCTTCCAGCCTTGAAATGAGGAAAGGTGCTTAATCTTATTGCAACTTATTAGGCCATGTTTGGTTGGTATACCTAAGAACCCCGTTTTTTATGATGGAAAAGAGAGAAAGATTGATTATGGAGGAGAGGGGTGAGGAGGGGAGAAACCAGGAAGAGAGGAGGACAGGGAAACTGCAGTTGAATGTAATATAAGAGAAGAATAAATACAAAATTAAAAATAAAGTAGTTGTAGACTGTTGAGGTGACCCACACATACTATATTTTCCGGTTATGAAGAGGTGTGTTCTCAATTGTAATTTAAAGCTGGGAATAGTATCAGGATATGTAAATGTTACTTCTTCACCTGCCTTTAAATGTAAGGGAAGTAGCCATCTTCCTCTGCTTAGTAGTTGAGTAAGAAATTTGTCTTTTTACATAATAAGAACCTGAGGTCAGAAGTAGGGACAGGACTTCTGGGCAGGTGGAAATGCAGAGAGAGGCAGGCAAGCCTTGGAGGGGTTGGGTGGAGGAGTCGAGTCGGAATAGGGACAGAAGACGACATAGGGAGAAGGAAGGGAGCAGGGAGGTAGGCAGGGAGAATGAGGTGGAAAGACAGAGTGCCAGAGAAGTAGGCTGGCCAAAACCCTGCCCCAGCAAAAGGCCAACACCTCTAAACTACATAGATATCGCTGTGTCTTAAGCGAGATCTAAAAGCCTTGTAGTAGTAGATCATCAGTCACAGTGTTTACTTTAATCTGTGAGTTCCAGAAGTGGAAGTATTTTCTCTTATAGGTGGAAGAAGTGAAGGTTCAAACAAGGAATATCCCAAACAGAAAAACAGAAAAACTCACACATTTATGGCCATTTATATAATACCTAAATATATTATATATATATGACCCTTATATATCAATATAGACTCTTGCCTGTCTTTCTGTTGCCTTCTGGTTTAAAGTTAGTATATAAAACAATAGGATCAAATATGATATATTCAAATATCACTTGTATGGGTTTATTCTTCCCTTTCCATCTCTCCCTCATGCCCCATCTCTGTATCCCCCGTTATACATTTTTGAGCATCTCTATTTCTGTATAACATTATAACATATCTCTTTCTATTGTTTGTTCAGTTCTTTCCCTTTTTAAAAAATATATGGCTCTTTTTTTTTCTTCCTGGTCTCTCATCACTGTGACTTATAGCAAGAAGTCTAACTACTTGATTCTAGGCTGAACAAATGAGAAAATCATATGACATTTGTCTTTCTAGGTCTCCGTTATCTCATTTTGTATAATCCTTTTCAGTGTAATAAAGATGTCTGCAAATTTATGCTCATAATTACAATATTTGCAATAGTTAGAAAATGAAAGCAGCCTAGATCCTGATTAAATAAATAGTAGATAATGAGAATACAGATAATGAGAATACGGTACATTTATACAATGGAATTATGTTCATAAGTAAAAAAAAGATGAAATAAAAATTTGTAAAAACAATGAATATCACTGTTCTTTTAGATATATTAAAATACAAGATTTATTTTTAGACTAGTCAATAAACATCAGAGAAATACTAGAACAAATATTCACAAGTGGCAAGGAAGAAATCAGTGTAGATTACGGTTACACAAAAAGTAAATAATCAAAGTTAATTCTGAATTATTATAGGTCAATAATTAAAAATCAGAAAAAATAGAAAAGTATAGAACAATTACTAATGATAACCTTAAGAGAAGTAGAAAGTAACTGATACGAATAATATGGAGAATGCTGTAAACTGCATTCTCTATTTTCATAATTGTTGAATTTAATTAAAATGGATATTGTACTAAACTACTACTAGGCTGCCTCCTCCCAGGAGCAGAGACAGTCGCTCCCATTAATCTCTTTTAAGAAATTTACTGCTTGGAGAGGACCCAAGATGGTGGCACAGACTGCACACTTTGTCAGAAGAGCAGGGCAGCAGTGACTGCACAGTGACCAACAGACTGAACTGAGTTCCCCAGGTGATGGGAAACCCCACGGTGAAGGAAGCAATCAGGTTTGAACTCAGATGGCTCACCTAATGCACCCAGAAAAAAAAAGTTCCTGGGTTTCTGCAGGCTCTAGGTCTCCAGCGCATTGCCACAGGCATGAGCTTGTGCTCACCTTCACAATCTGAACTGTGGGCGCCAAAACACCTGAGACTGGGTCTCCCAGTCATGAGGAAACTCCAAGGTAAGGGAAACAACCAGATCCAACTTCAGGGCACACAGCTAATCCTCAGAAAAGTTCCTGTGTTCCTGAAGGTTTAGGGTCTATAGCCTCTAGCCACATTCCTGTGTGTTATACTCACCGGCCCCTGATTAACTTCTGGATATTGGAACACAGAGTTCTAACCTCAGACATACAGACACTTGGGAGTGATGAATCAGCCCCAGACACTGCTCCAAAACTCAATCTAGATCCCTAGTGAAACTGACCAGACCTTTAGGCTTGCTGGTTCTTCAAAAGGGCTGCACCCAGCAAACACATTGTCTCAGCAGCTGCAGCCAAGTCAGAGCAAGAAAGCCAGAGACAGGATAGCTGTCTCTAGGACTTCCACTGGGGCGAGGAGAGCCCCTGGGCTCCCAAGGAGACCAGTTAGCCCACAGGTCATACACCTGAGGAGAGCTGCACCAGTCACCATTCAGAGGCCATACCCAACAATCTGAGGAAAGCTCCTTTGGGAAAAACAAGCTTCCTGCCCAGGGGATCTTACATATCACCCTCATACCCCAGGACTCCAAGCACAGAAATTACCAGCCAGCAACTGAGACAGGCAGATGAGTAAAGGCCAGGAGAAAAACACAATCAATAAAACCCCAAGTAATATGGCATCCCAAAGAAATATGGGAACCCAGTTATCCAAAGACAAGCAGCCCTGGATACCCTAACACAAGTGAAACTCATCGACCTTAATTCTATGCTTATGCAGATAATAACAGAGAAAAAAAATCCCTAAAGAAATACATGAAGATACAGCCAAATAGATTGTGGCCTTTAGAAAGGAAATAATTAAATCTCTTAAAGAAATAGAAGAAATAGAGGAAAGTTCAAACAGGTAAAGAAATTGAATGAAAGGCAGAAAAATACAAACAAGTAAAGAAAACTTTAAAAATGGTTTGGAACCAGAAACACTAAAGTAAACACAAGCTGAAGAAATCCTGGATAGGAAGAACTTAGGGAAGAAAACAGGAACTACAGTGGTAATCATCTCTAACAGAATACAAGAGATGGAAGAAAGAATCTCAGGTATAGAAGATACAATTGAAGAAATCGATGCATCTGTCAAAGAAAATGGTAAATCAAAAATATTCCTTGCAAAACCATCCAAGAAATCAAAAACAAGGACAATGTGAAAAGATGAATCCTAAGAATAATAGGAATAGACAAAAAAGAAGATTCCAATTTCGAAGGAATATTTCCAGAAAATATTATCAACAAAATCATAGAAAAAATCCCCCAATTTAAAGAAAGAAATGTCTATAAGTGTACTCGAGGCATACAAACACCTAATAGATTAGACCATAAACAAATATCCTCCTGCCACATAATAACCAAAACAAAGAACAAAGAAAAACTACTAAAAGCTGCAAGGGGAAAAGGCCAACTAATATATAATGGCAAATCAATCAAATTCACACCTGACTTTTCAACAGAGACTGTGAAACCAAGAAGGCTAACTATACCCACAAGAACACAGGAAGAGCATGATTTCACTGCAGCAAAACTAAAAGTTTACAAGCACTTAAACACACTACCACAACTAACATCAAAATGAAACAAACTAATAATCACTGGTCATTAATCTCTCTGAATATCAATGGAATCAATTCTCCAATGAAAAGACACAGACTAAGAGAATGGATGCATAAATAGGGCCCAACATTCTACTACATACAAGAAATACAACTCAGCCACAAATATAGACGTTACCTGAGAGTAAAGGAAATCTACCATAGAGTTCCTCTGAAAGGTTCCATCAGGAGATGGAAACATATGCAGAGACTCAGAGCCAAACTTTGTGCAGGAAGCAGGAAGCCTTGTGAAAGAAAGGGGGAATAGAAGGGCCAGGATGGGACAGGAGCTACACAAGGAGACCAACAAAGCCAAAACATCTGGGCCGGGGTGGGTGGGGGGATCCTGCAGAGACTGATGCACTACCAAAGATCATGCCTTGGAGGCCCTAGACTCCCTGCTCAGATGTAGCCCATGGCAGCTCAGTCGCCTTGTGGGTACCTAAGAAAGGGGAGCAATGGCTGTCTCTGACATGAACTCAGTTACCTACTCTTTGATCACTTCCCCCTGGCTTTGTGGGCTTGGCAGACCAGAGTGGAAGAGGAAGACTTGATAAGCATGGATCAGATGGCAGCAGAAGAGGACTTACACTTTCAGTATACTAGGTGAATGGGATAGTGGGGAAGAGGGAGGGAGGGTGAGACTAGGAGGAGGTAAGAGATGGAGCTACGACTACGATATAAAATAAATTGTAAAAAATAAATAAATTTTTAAAAGAAACTGACTAAATTCCAAAACTTTTTTGAGAACTGAATAATGTAGTACACACAGATGGTATTGCATCAAGACTTATTTTAAATTTATTCATTTACTTTTGAATAACTCTGTTTTTACTAATATTAAAATGTAATCACTTCATGCCTCCCTTCACTTTGTGACAACCGTTTCTGTGCTCCCGTATTCCTTCTCAAATGTCTGGACTCCTTTTCCTTGTTATTGTTTAACATGTATAAATGTATACATATATAAATACAACTTGCTGAATCAGATTTAGTCAAGTGCTGGTAGTAGGTTCTTCTCCAAGACCCATGTTCTCACTAGTCCACACGTGTTGTGTAGTTTTCCAGTACTAGGCATGATTGCCTTGCTGGAGACAGCTCTAGTCTGGTAATTTCCATTAACCTGCAACCTAACCGACTTACACCATAACCATTATCCAGTCTTAGACAACACTGCACATTTTTTAAACTATCCAACTGGCCTCTCAGTTTCTCATTGAATTGCACTGCTTGGTCTCAAATTAATTCTGGCAATCTGTTCTAATCTTCTCTAACTCCAGCCCTGGAGAATCTAATGCCCTCTCTGGCCTCCAGGTACACTGCAATGGTGGGGTGGTGAATAGATCCAAAATAATAAAGAAAATGAAACAATATCTTTAAAATAATAAAAGGGAAAGAAAAAAGTAAAAAGAAAAAGATATTTTTTTTCAAAATTTCAACTGCGTTTTTTCATTGCACTTTACTAAGTTTACAGTTAAAGTATATTCCCATTGAAGAGAACACTTTCTTCTTATATTCTGGATGTTACTATGCCAAAATAGCATGGATGTAGAAAATGCTATCGGTATATTTGCCTAAGTAGCACGCTTTCAAAATTTCATTAAGTCTAAATATTTAAATCACTGAAATTCCCTAGATTAACTTCACTGGCCAAATTTAGTTTTCATGAATAGATCACAATAAAGAGGTGTTTAAAAGAATAATGTCTTTCACTGTTTTATGTCCAAAACTAAAATAAGGATTCACAGAATTTGCAAGAATAAACTTCCGGCACTGAATGGCTTCATTTGTGAGTAATTCTTGAGCAAGCAAAAACAATGTACCTTCAGCAGCCACATTGCAAAACAGCATAGAATACTAAATACATGAAAAGTGATTGCAGACATTTCAGAATCATGATCTCACTGTGGTGATTCCTTCTAACCCTTACTGTGTTTGTTTACCACACATTTTCCTATGAGTTACATCCTCTAAAAAACACATTTCCCATTTAGCATGAAATTTCTCTATGAATAACAGAAATATTAACATACTGCTGTTTCATGTGCTAATCAGAAAATCTTCATTTTATGAAATTTGAACATACGGATATTAAACTTATATGTGAACACTGTATGCATTTTAATTGTTGTAAGAGCATCACTTACTCAAAGTACAAGGGAATTAAAGATAAAAAGAATTATGAATTCATCTGTGGACTACAAATGTAGGCTTCATCACTTTAAGATTGTTGCTCTATATTCTGTAAAACCTTGTTAATAGTTCAGTGAATGCACAACAAAAAAATCAGATGGAATGGAATAAAATAATACCAAAACAAATAAATACAGAGATAGATTGGAATAATGAATGATTTATGGGAATGCAGTGTGCATGCACATATACTCAGACACACATAATCTAGATTGCCTAAAAATAAATTAGAGATACATTGCAAATTAAAAATAAATTTACATTAGTTATTTTAAGAAATATAAATAATTTCTCGACATTTTTGATAGGACAGGCTTTATTTCAGGTTCAAACTGAATTCCAACAGAAAAATTGAGGGTGAATATCATAGGTTTCTAGCAAAAAAAATCATGTTAAAAATTTACCTCTCAATATTTTTGATAAGTCATGGAAAACTTTAATGAACTATATTTATTGAACTATGGCATGTACTATCTTTTGAATTATCAAAAATATTGGTGTATATTATTTTCATTAGACACTATACCACAACAATGAATAATGCAGAGAAGAATGTTGAAAAAATATAGTGAGGATTTTTTTATACTGTGGTTTTGCCTCAATAATTATAAAAGGAATTGAGAAACCACAATGTGTTATTTGTTATGAAGTTCTATCAGCCAAATTTCTGAAACTGAAAAACTAATTTGCCACTTTTAACAAACACTTGGGCTTTGCCAGTAAGGATACCAAGTATTTTAGAAGCAAATCTGGTGGACCCAAGAAAACCAGACTTTGCACTGTGGCAAGTACCACAAACAAAATGCAGCAGCAATAGAAGCTTCATAATTGGTAGTACTATGACTACAAGAACTGTGAAACTTCACACTATAGCCTCTACCTACCTGTATTTGTTCTTCATAGCTATGAACAAGTATTTTGCTTTTCATTCCCTATTCTTTTTAATAATGCAGTGTTTTGATGAGAATTAGTTTTCTTAATTTCATTTTACTCAATTCTCTTTGCTAATTAACTATTAATTTTTCTTACTGATATATGTGACTGCTTATATTGTTTTCTTTTGTATTTTTATATTTAAAATTGTTATCATTCACTATATTTTATCTTACTATTTTCCCTTTCATAAATTACATCACTGTTCTACCCACCCAACGTTATTATTTATGTATCATCTAACAGTCTATCATCTATTTATCTCTCTCATCTATGTATTTATCATCTATCTACCTACCTACCTATATCTATTTACCTATCTACTTGTATCTATATCTATTATATGTGTGTATCAAAAATTTTCTCAATGAGCAAACAGTATTTAAAAATAATATGACAAAAATACCACAACAAAACAAAATGTTAACAATGAATCATTGATTATATTTTGTTTTGACCAACTACTCCCAAAAATTTGACTGCCTTCAGGTTGGTTGATGTACCCAGTCATATTGCTTGGGAGAAAACTTCCGAGGAGATATACATTGCAATTAGCTTCTAGAAGTCTGACATTATATACACTTCCTTTTCTTAGTGCTGGGATATATTTAGTTTTATCAGGTTGTTCTTGTGCTTGCTGTTACAGTTACTGGTCAGTGTGTAAATATAGTAAAAACTTTGAAACATTCATCATTAAATGAGGTAACTTTATCAAATCATTCCCTTCAAGATTCAAAGATTTATTTGGAAAAGGAGTCAGACATTGTGAGAGTCAGAGCACATAAATAACTTCAAGAAAACAAGGTCTTCCATAT
This sequence comes from Pachyuromys duprasi, assembly GCA_028658305.1. Lineage (NCBI taxonomy): Eukaryota > Metazoa > Chordata > Mammalia > Rodentia > Muridae > Pachyuromys > Pachyuromys duprasi. Next base: position 82,703,542 of record CM053753.1, on the reverse strand, counting down.
ATAACATAGTATTATTTTTAATTTTAATTTTTTTATTAGTTATAGTTTATTAACTTTGTATCCCTGCTGTATCACACTCCCTCATTCCCTCCCAATCCTACCCTACCCCCCTCATCTCCTCCCTGCTCCTTTCCAAGTCCACTGAGAGGGGAGTACCTCTTCCCCTTTCATTTGAAGCTGGTTTATCAGGTATCCTCAGGATTGGCTGCAAAGTCCTCCTCTGTGGCCTAGCAGGGCTACTCCTCCCTTGGGGGTCGGGTGTCAAAGAGCCCGCCATTGAGTTCATGTTAGAAATAGTCCCTGTTTCCCTTAATAGGGTACTCACTTGGATACTGAACTATCATGGGCTACATCTGAGTAGAGGTTCTAGGTTAAGTAGATACTAAGACTCATACCCAAACCTTTGGCAGATGTAAGAAATCATAAGAAAGAAGGGGGAGTTAATATGATCTGGAGAGGACAGAAGCTCCACAAGGACCAAATATATCTGGGCACAGGGGTCTTTTATGAGGCTGTTTCTCCAACCAAGTACCATGTATAGATATAACATAGTATTTAAATAATAATAATAATTAATATTTTGGTTTTTACTTCCTTTATTTTATGCTTTAATTATTAGAACTGTGGCTATAATTTCATATAGTTATCATGATTAAGTTTCATTAAGCTTTTAGAATTGGAGTCTACAAATTATATAAAATTGATGTGTTTTTTGTTCATTATTCATTTGCATATTTTTCTTTCTTCCCATTTTTAACAACCAAGTTGCATATAATTATCCAGAATCTCATAACTCTGCTTTTCATCAATTACATTTTCCTTCTGGCATTTTTCTCTATACTTAAAGCTTTCTATTTGTATATTTTACTCACCATTTATAGTATCTAATCTATTAATGTTCTTTCTTCTTTTTGAATAATAAACATTTTATATTTACCATCAGTACTTTTATTGACACTCCTTTATGTATTTTTATATTTTTAAATCCTTGAGTAATCTAAATTTTTAGGTTGCTCTCATTTGAAATTTACCTTTTGTGATGATTATATTGAGTATAGCTGATTAAAAAATATGATGAGTAATTTTTGATCTGATGTAGCTTATGAAATGTGTACAACTGAACTAATTCGACTTAGATTCCTGGAATCATTGTGTGGAATCTTGGAAATTCTCAGCCTTCTATCCAGTGCCTTCATACCCTCCTGCAGTTTTATTAAGCTTTTGCCCAATTTTAAGAAAGTTCCAAATTTAGACCATGAATATTTTAGTTAGTAAAAACTCACATAACCTCAATTGTAATGCTGGAGCTTGTTTTATGCATATTTGCATCATTTGTGAATTCTGCTCTATGAGTTCAAGCAAACGAAATTTGAACACAATCTGTTCCCTTTGTCTGCAAGTCAGAAACACAACTGTTGTCCTACATGAGTGCTTTCCTTCTCTAAATTCTGAAAAATTCCTCCTGGTAAAGAGTGGGGCAATTAATTCTATAGTTCACCTAAGATATCTGCCTTTCTTTCTTCAATAACATTACGGTTTTGCTTAGATTCCATAAAGGTGAATGGCAATTTTCCCTTTATTTTTATAGTAGTTAAAGGGAGAGTTAATAATTTTGAAAGTGTATCGTTTTTCTCTTCACAACAACTTGTGTTTCCTTTCATAGGGCATATTCAGATAATTTGTTTATCTAAGAATGTGATATAATATGTATATTCTTGTATACAATTCGTATATGCATTTATAAACATATACATTCATTTTTAATCTCCTACTGTTAATTACATTATTGCTTTCAGTGATAATATCTTTTGTGCACTGCAATAAAAGAGACAAGCTAATATGGCAATAGTGATTAATGTTCACTCTTGAAATAGAAACATAATACTTAGTTTAACCCTGAGAAATATACTTTGGAAAAATTGTAGGTGTTGATATAACAAGAGAATCTATTACAGCCAACAGAGCAGTAAGAAAAGAGTTGCAGTTTTAATTCTCTGATGTGTCCTTGGAGGTACATCTGAAAAACAACAGCAGATGGCTCCAGAGATGATCATCTAACGACTCTGATGGAACCAGCACTTCCCTATTCATCCACATGGCAATGCCCATCTGCATTCCATAAACTCTGTGACCTAGAATTGCCCCATAGTCTTATTTTAATTGTAAGGATCAGTGGGCTTTGTGTTAATATGAGTCCTGAAAAGAGACCATTCATGCCAAAACAGACAAAAAAAATAAGTACTCATCTAAAATACATTTCAGTTGGCCTGATAATTTCATTCCTCTAATGCTATGCATATTTTTTAAAAAAGTCTCTTTGACCATAGATTTATTTTTGAAACCTCACAGCTTTTATGGCAAAATTTTTTTCAGTTGTCTTCTTCAAACGGGACAAATTGGCAAACACAAGATTTTTATCAGTGATTTAATTTGGTTAACAGAGAATTACATTGTACACTACAATTTTTATATTACCATTCAAATTAGCTAAAATTAAAATATAGGGATAAAATTCAGTGTATTTGCCTATTCATTCTGTCACTGAAACCTGACCTATATTGCTCTATTAAATACTAGTATGATAGTATTCAAAATAGGAAAATGCAATTTGATTTCTATGGCTATAGGTTTATTATCTCTAAATTCAGCCAACCATGGACTGACCAAGTAAAACTTCTGGGGGTTGACTTGATTTTTTGAGACAGAATTTTTAAAATAAAGGATCTTAGAGGTGGCACAGTCTGACTTCAAACACATATAACTCAGGCTGAATACAAAAAAATTCCTATTCTCCTGCCTTAGTGCTTCAGTTTTCAGAATTCAGTCTTGAGCCACCAACAACCTATGAGAAAAGATATTTAAATTATATTTGTCTTGAAGGTTAATAGTGTTCTCTAATTATCTCAATGAATGTAGTATGGCAAGTATTTACATAGAATTTGCATTGTATGAGTCATGAACAATTAGAAATAGTGTAAAGTACGCATAAGGATACATGCATGTTTTATAAAATATAATATTATTTGATAAGATTAAAGAATATATTGATTTTATAATTTGCCATAGTTGAAAAAATCATTTGATTTCCAAAGGACAAAATAAATAATTTAGTTACTTCACTAAAAGTTACCCATTTTTAAAATTTATTTATTTTTATCTCAATCACAGGTTAGGTACTTTGCATCCCAGGCGTAGCCCCCTCCCCCATTCCCTCCTCCCCGCCCCCTCCAAGTCCACCAACAGGGGAGGAC
>CM053753.1:82682133-82699791 GCA_028658305.1 Pachyuromys duprasi | reverse complement strand
TGAGACTGTTTCTCCAACCAAGAACCATGTATGGATACAAACTATAACCCCTGCTCAAATGTGGCCCATGGTAGCTCAGTACCCAACTGGGTACCCTAGTAAGGAGAACAGGGACTATTTAGGTCATGAACTCAATGGCTGGCTTGTCGACGCCCCCCCCCCCCACCGAGAGAGGAGCAGCCTTGCTAGGCCACAGAAGAGGACATTGCAACCATCCCTGAAGAGACATAATAAGCTAGGGTCAGATGGAAAGGGGTGAGGTCCTCCCCTATCAGTGGACTTGGAGGGGGGCAGGGAGAAGATGAGGGAGGGATGGGGAGAGTGGGAGGGAATAAGGGAGGGGGCTACTGCTGGGATACAAAATATATAACCTGTGATTAACATAAAAATCAATAAATTACTTAAAAAAGGAATGAGTATTTGCTGTTTAGTGAAGCTTGAAGAATCAACTGTTAATAACAAGTGATTAATAACACTGAAGAAAAACTTTTTAGGCTTCATGGGGACATTGATATGACCAGCAGGTCAATAGAGGTTAAGTAGTAGCTATGACTTATAAAATATTAACACCATTTATTTGAAAAAATCTGTGATTCATTTGGACAATGGTGACATTTTTCTTCAGGGTTCACACAGAATCCCTTTGACCAGTGGTACCACACCCTCTAACTGGCAGTTGAGCTAGATACTGTGTAATAGATCATAGCGGTATTGTTTTTAAAGATAGGAGATGTTCAAGATGTGGAATATCATGGAGCATGACTTAGGCTTGGCATCATGTGTCAGTGCCAGAGTCTTTAAAGAGAGGCCAACATAGAGCACTGTGAAGATAATACATTTCTCATAGTGGAGACCCTAGAATATTGGAGATTGCAGGATCATGAGCTCCCACCATATGCAGTGGAAGATGTGAGGGTCAGCCTTTCTGAATATACATACATGTTATGTGCCTCAGATGGCAGAGCTGCAGAGGTAGGTCTGTTAATGCCTTTGAAAACAGAAGACATGATGTGAGAGTCTCAGATTCTGGACATTGAGTTAAAAGATCTGTGTTTAAATTTCAGGACTTTTCATTTTACTTAACTGTGGTTGTCTACATATCATATGTAACTTTCTTTTTAACAGGACCCCCTGCCTAAGAGAGTTTGACTTTTGTAAATGTTTTTATTTCCTCAGATGAGGGTATGAGATGAGAGCCATATCAACTTTGTGGAAAAACACAGTTTGGATTGAGCCAAGAGGTTTTCCTATGCCTATGCCTAGAAGCTTCTAGCCTCCCTGCAACCTAATCTTCCACAAGCCCAGACCTTGAAGGCTTCCAGCCAGCTAACCAATACCTAGACTTTTTTCAACCTCTGAGAATTACTCATGAATAAGTTCACCCTTTCTATTTATCTCTAAATTCTGGGTGGTTCATTCAACTCAGATGTTATGGCTCAAAACTCTTCTCCAAGCTGATTGATTCAAACTGGCTTCTCTCTGCTACTCATTGAATTGCTCTGCTTGAAAAACTGCTTCAGAACTCCCCAAACTTAACTGCACTGACTGCATTGACTGCACAAACTGAACACAACTGCACAAACTCAAGTGAACTGAACTATACTCAGCTGAGCTGCATGAAAGTGAACTCTCTGCATTTCTGAACTACACTCTACTTCGCTGTACTGTACTGTCCTGTCTTTCGCTTGCTCTTAATTATCCTCTTTCTTTCTCTTGTGAGGATTGGGTGTATCCTATCTTAGACTCTTTCTGTCAAATCTTTCTCTCACTTGTCACTTTGTCTGCCATTCATTTATATATCATTGTTTGGTATTAAAATGTTTTAAATGCATATCTATATTGAAGCAAGAGGAATTAAAGGTGTTTATTCCACCAAGAGGGATTAAAAGTGTGTGCTAAGGGCATGTTTGTGCCATAGCTGTATCATACAGACCTAGGTCTTTAGCTGTGATTCCTTGCCAGAGTAGCCATATTTCTAGTTAAAATTCCTCTACAGACTTTTATGAAGGTACCTAAAATATTTGAAATTGTTGGAATTTTTATTTAAAAAATGTCTTTTACACTTGTAATGCATTTTATAATATTTACATGAAATTTGGAGGACAAGAGGTTTATATGATATAGTTTAAAGTAATGTGTTTGCTTGTCAAGTTCACGAGAATTAGAGTGTTCTAGTTAGTCTTGACTGTTATCTTGACAGCCTGGATTAAGGTGAGGAGGAAGATTGGGAGATTGCTTAGATTAGACACTCCTTTAGGCATAACTGTAGGGCACTGCCCAATTTTGGGGGTACCATTTTATTAGAAAGGTAATCTAATGGGCGTATTAGAAAACTAGCTAAATATGAGCCTGTGAAATAGTCAGAAAGAAAGAAGTTCTTCAGGTTTTGACTTCATGTTTCTGTTTGAAGCTCTAACAAGACATTTCCCAATGATATACTATGATCAAAAAATATTCCATCTATTTTTATTTGAGCTTACATGTTTGAATGCTTGGTCCTCAGTTAGTGAAACTCTTTGGAGAAAAACAAACAAACAATATGTATGGAGGAACTGTGGATTTGTTGGAAAATGTGTGTCATTAAGAATGTGCTTTAAGGTTTAAAAATCACATGCAAGTTCCAGTTAGATCTCTGTCTTGTGTCTGTCTGTAAGATATATGGTCTTAGTTACAGCCCTAGACCCATACCTGCCTGCTTGCTGCCATGTTCCTTAACAAGATGGTCATATTTTCTAACCCTCTGGTACTATAAACTCCCTAGAAACTCCTTCTCTGTTAGTTGGCTAGGGTTATACTGTCTCTTTACAGCAATAGAACAGTAACTAAGAAAACAGCAACTAGAATCTTGCTATTTCTACAAGAGGCTTGACCATCCTGGGTTTTTTGTTGTTGTTTGTTTTGTTAATTTAGGAATGTGGAAGACTTTAAACTCTGGACTATGCAAGTAGATGACCTCTGTAAGCAGTGTCAAACAGACCATCCCAGTAGGAACATAGAGGACAACACATAGAGAGCTATGTGAGCTGTGGGGTCCCTGGTTTAAGAGGTTTTCAAGGGAAATAGCATTAGCAACTGGGATGGAGACCATTCTTGTGATGTTTTGAGAAATAATGCTGCTGTTTTCTGCCCCTGTCTAAGGAATATATCTGAGGTTAAAGGGAAAAGGCTTTAACTAATACTGTTGGCAAAGGAGATTTCAAGACAGCCTAATGTCAATTCTGTGGAAGGTATTAGCAACCACACCTTTTCAGGTCTGCAATAAAAAAGAAGGAGCAGGGAAAAAAGAGATACAAAATGTACAGTTGGGACAGAGAAAACATCAATAAATTTAAAGGTGGTGCCAAAGCTTAACTTGAAAGAGATTAGAAGAGACTTAATACATAATTAAATAAAGTGACTGATAATCTCAGAGCAAGACCTCATTCAGTTAAGCTTCTAATGTGAAGAAAAAATACCTAAAGAATCAAACAGAAGCTTATGCAAAAAAAGAAAGAAAGAAAGGAAGGAAGGAAGGAAAGAAGGAAGGAAGGAAGGAAGAGAAAAGGTACAAAACAAATCTTACACAAATATAAGTACAGGGTCCATCCCAAGCAAGCAAGCAGAAGAAGTTGGCACCACCAGTCACATGATTCTGACTTTAGAGTTATAAAGGATACTGGAGTAAGGTATTGTGAAGTCTTCCTCTGTAGGCAAAGAAAGCCTATGATGTCAGGCTTGTAACAGGGTAGTCCTTGTTCACATGCTGATGTGAAGCTTGGGTTGTATCAGAGACAGCAAGATGTTGGAGATTCCACAGGCATGGTATAATCTGACACGTGAGGTGCACAAAAGGATAGGGCCATCTGAGCCCTTTGAAAGTAGACCTATTGTTACAGGATTTGGTGTTTGCCATGCTGAGTTCTAGTCTTACTTTGGTCCTGTATTTCTTCACTATGTCCCCATTTTTACCTTTGGAATGATAATGTATATTCTGTGCAATGGTATGTAGGTAGCATCTCATTTGCTCTTTAATTTTGTAGTGGGTTACCATTAAGTACTTGCTTTATATTCCTCTTTCTCAGAAAATTGGGAATAGTTCAACCTCAAGACCCAGGGATATCACTCTTAGATATATATCCAAAAGATGTTCCACCATACAACAAGGACATTTGCTCAAATATGTTCATAGCTGCTATATTTGTAATAGCCAGGAAATGGAAACAACTTGGATGTCCATCAACAGAAGAGTAGATAAATAAATTGTGGCATATTTATTCAATGAAACACTCTCAGCTATTAAAAATAAGAAAATCATGAAATTTGCAGGCAAATGGATGGAACTAGAAAAGATTGTACTCAGTGAGGTAACCTAGACCCAGAAAGATGCACATGGTATGTACTCACTTAAAAGCTAATATTAGAACCTATTGTGCAGGATAAACATACTACAATCTACAGATCCGAAGAAGCTAAGTAACAAGGAGAGCTCAAGGAACAGTGCCAGAAAGTCACTCAGAAGGGGAAAAAGAATAGGAAGCAGAATTGGATGAAGAGAGGGAACTGGGTAGGAGGCAGAATGTGGAGGGAAACAAAGGTGGAAATCAGATATGGCAGAATGGGTGGGGGGGATAGGAGATGAGAGGGTTTGAGAACAAGAAGGGGAACTGAGGGGGGCATCTTTTTGTCAAGCTGGAGGCCTGCAACCAGGTAGGCTCCTGGGATGATATGGGTGTGACTCTACCTGAACTTTTAAATAGGGTTGAGCTGGAAAGTTTTTGAAGTTGAAGTAAGTACATTTTGCATTATGTTACAGTCACAAAGCTATGGGAGAGAGATACTATGATGCTTTAAATGGAAAAGACCCCCACAGGCTCATATGGTTGAATACTGGGTCTCCAATTGGCCCAACTCTTTGGGAATGATAGGGAGTTCATAACCTTGTTGGAGGAGGTGGTATTAAGTTTAAAAGCTCACAAAATTCCTAGCTGTTCTTTTTTGGCCTTAGGCCTGTTGTTGAGGTGTAAGGTGTCAGTTAATGCTCCGGGGAAATGGCAGCCTGCCTGCTGTCATGCACCCCTCTATTACTGTCATGGACTCCGACCATCTGAAAATAAAAGACCCCTATAAAGTCTTCCTCCTTTTGCATTCTTATTATTTATTCATATTATATCCCAGCTGTGGCTTCCTCTCTCATTTCTTCTCAATTCTATCATCCCTCCTTCTTCTCCTCCTATGCTCCTCCCCTAATACCCTGATAAGGGAGGTCTTCCTCCCCTTCTATCTGAGCCTATCAGATCTCATCATGACTGCCTGGATCCTCTAGGCCACAGAGTTGCCTTGGTATTGGTGTCTCTTCAAATCAATAGGAAAATAACTAAGACTCCCCTGTAAGTTAATTTGGTCATGGTATTCATTCCAGGAACACAAAGAATCTCAAATAGTATGTTTTTGTTGTGCATGAGTGTGTGTACTCATTTATGTATATGCGAGTGGAGGCCAAAGAATGTCAAGGCCTATGTTCCTCTGTTACTATATTTCATCTTTATTTGATATTTTAGAATAAAAATCCTTTGTTCTGTTAATAACTTTTATTATCTTTGTTCCTTAATAATGTAAGTGTTAAATATATTCTGTTAACTTTTAATCTTTATACTTCTTCCTATCACTTTTAATTTACTGATATTCCCGACAAGTCTTTTTCACACATGTTTGTCTTTTTATTTTTTTAAATTCTGATATACTGAGTTAATAATTGCTAATGTGTGATCCTTAGTTTGGAAGGACAGAGCACATCATGGTGCATTCATCAGTGAGTAAGAAACTGACAGCAACCCTTTACTATACCCAAGAATCCATTTATAGTCAGTAGTTCAATAGTCAGGGAAAGGGGTTTCCTTGATACTGTATTGTTTATTGACAGACATAGTTTTGTACAGTCACAGTGCAGAAAGTTGTAATTGTCATGATATTAGAATTATAACAGTTTAAACATTAAACAATGTTTATAATATTATTCTAATAATTTTACCAAATATGCCTTAGAAAAAAAGTTATTTCTAAGATGATGGACAGCTAAAATGTAGTTTCCTGATTAAATTAGTTCATATTTCAATATCAGTGATAAACTATAGATCACATACATATATAAATACATAAACCTTTAAATAATGCAAAATGTCGCTGAGAAGCAGTTGTTGAATGGTATAAAGTAAATAACCTATTTAATATTAATTTCAGAAAAATAAATATATGTGTGAACATTTATACACATTTTGTGTATAGTTAGTTATAACGTATATACACAAAGAAATATATACACATGCATATAAATGTACACATACAATAAATGATATTTATGTATATCAAGTTTGCAAATGGATTTGATAATGAATCTAAGGTGAGTCCAAATCATCCTGGATACATAATGAAACAGATGTTACATCCTGAAAGCACACATTGGACTATTGAAAGCATGTGAATGATAGCTCAGCTATACTTCTTCTAGGTATAGTTAACCTCTTACTAAACTAAAAACAATTTCTATTAACTTTTAAAGATCTTACTGAAAATGTCCTTCTGAAATATTTGTTACTAGAGTTGTGAAAATGTTTTAAATGTAGACTGTGAAAGTATTTGGAAACATTGTTCAAATTTTCTCTACAATGACAGGAAAGAAGGTGCCAGTTTCTCTAATGCAGGGTTTAACATATTCGATGAATCCATTTCCCAGAATTATGACCCAGAATGCTCACAGTGTCACCATGTCTTTTAAGGCTGTGGGATATGACAATCAAGAGGAACAGAAGCTCTTATTGCTTATTGTATATTTCAAGAGATTAAAGCTATTGAACTTGAAGCTATAAAATTGGTGTGGGCAAATAAGCTGACTTATTCTAACCCTTAAATGAAAGAACCTAATTTAGCATGAATAGACTTTGCAGACTGAGAAGTAATAGAAGAGAAATATTTGGAAGAGTTTTTTTTTCTCAAAGTTTTAAAGTAGGTTGAAGCAAGAGTGTATTAACTGAGGTCAAAGAAAAGAGAAATTGTCAGCTCTGCTAATTTTGTAGACAGGCCTTTGCTCCCTGAGAGAGCGGCCATCTGGTTAGGAGATTCTTCTTATCATATTACAATGCTTTAATTTAGAACCTGGATCAAAAGTGTAAAGTTATTGGTAACTGTGATGATTAATAATATTACTTAAGCCCAATGATGATATGGTAATGTTATACTATAGGGAATGCATTTGGGTAGGATAGAGGAATAATTCATAATAATTGATGTTTATTTTAAAGTAGGTAGTAGTGTCATAGTGAATGTGATTGGCTTTGTAACTCCAGATGCGTACATGTATATACATTTCAGCCTCCCATGTTAAATATTTATTCTCTATATTTTAAAACTATAAAACTTTATACTTCAAATAAAATTATGGACTGTTTTAGCTACTGCAAAGACTCTAATATTAGGAGAATATTCTCAAGATATTTGTGCAAATAACTGAGGTGATATGTTTTGCTCTAAGTAAGTAGATTATAGTACAATGAAGATTTTTTCCTTCTTATGGAGGCACACTTAAGGTACAGTAGCATAAATTAAGGGATGAACACAAGTCTGGTAAGACACAGAGTCAAGTCATGATACCTGATACACAATCTTCAATGAGTCTGGGTTTTTTAGTCTTTATTATGGGCCAAAAAAGAAGGCTGCTAGGATTGTAGTGCAAATTCAGTTAAATACCACATGGCCTTCAATCTCCATTTAAATGAAATTTAACAAGATAGTAGAAATAGAAGCACAATTAAATTGTGCAAATATGTTTTACTTACCTTTTTCTTAAGATATGTTTGCAAAATGGAGTAAGATACTCAATCCTCATTCAGAAAGGCACAGGAAGAGGGAAAAATCAGGGAAGAGGACAGGAGCCTACCACAGAAGGCGTCTGAAAGACTATGCCCAGCAGATGCTGAGACTCCTAGCCAAACTTTGGGCAGAGTGCAGGAAAGCTTCTGAAAGAAGCTGGAGATAGAAAAACCTGGATGGAATGGGAGTTCCACGAGGAGGGCATCAGAACCAAAAAATCTGGGCTCAGGGTTTTTTTTCTGATACCGGTGCTCCAACCAAGGATCACACATGAAGATAACTTAGAACCCTTGCACGGATGTAGCCCATGGAAGCTCAGTGTCCAAGTAGCTGTTCTAGTAAGGGGAACAGGGACTTTCTCTGACATGAATTCAGTGGCTGGTTCTTTGATCACCTCCCACAGAGGGGACAGCAGCCTTACCAGGCCACAGAGGAAAACCATGCAGACAATCCTGAAAAGACCTGATAAGCTAAGGGCAGATGGAAGGGGAGGAGGACTTCCCATCAGTGGACTAGGGAAAGAGCATGGGAGGAGAAGTGGGAGAGAGGGCAGGATTGTGAGGGGAAGGGGGGAAGCTTCAGCTGGGATACAGTGAGTAAATTGTAATAAATAAAAAATAAATTAAAAAAAACAAAGACAGGACAGTATGAAGTTTAATAATGTATCATACGTGTCTCTGATAATTTGTGTTTTTATTGAGAATGTATCTAAATAAGTGCTTGCTCAAAAGCAAATGATATGCTTGCCCTTTGAATTCAATATCTTACATTAGTGGATATTAGTCTTAGTTTCCTAACATTGGCTTTACCCATCTGTAATAATAATACACATTTTCAAGTTAGCTATAATGCTGAATTCAAGGACTCAGTAAGCAAAACCTGCAACCAGGAAGGCATATTCCCTATCAAACACAGGTAGATACCTAAACTCACTCATAATATGCACATCCAATGATGAAACTCAATTATACATTTGACACTTATCAGGACTCATATTACTTTGCTTGCTTTACCAAAAATTCTTGGTGTGGGTATAAACTACTAAATTATATTTTTTCTATTTTTTATTTTACTGACACTACACAAACAATAAAAAGTCACAGTCATTCAATATTTGTATTTTTATGGAAATTATACCTTTTTTCAGATTAAACAAGTACTCATTAGAAGCTATAAATGACCTCTCAAATTACACATATTATTATTAATAATTATCAGGTCCTTTGTTCAATGAGCAAATAATAAATTATTTTCTAGATATTTACTATGTACTAATAATAAACAAAAATATCTGAGTGTCAGTTTAAAAATAATTATTTCTATGATGTGCTTATTAATCTCCTTTTTGGGGAAGTGGATATATTTGTATAGAGACATTTTCACAATAGGGGTCACTTACTTGCAGATTGAGAATAAATCTCCAAGGGAGCTGTATGGAAGAAAACAAACAGTTTTTAGTGTAAGCCCCATGCCTGCTAGTAGATGACAAGCACAAAAAGAACTTAACCGGGTCTTTGGAGGTTCTTTGTCTCATGATGTTGAGTCAGGGCATTCTTGTCTTGCCTTTTGGCTTTTCTTCACTAGGTCTATGTCATATATTTTATGGTTTTGTGTTTTGGAATTCCTGTATGTAAGATATGTCCGTGTCTATGCCTCTACGTGCTACAAGTGGTTATCTTTGACTATTTTCCCTCTGTTTTATGTATTTTGATATGTTTGCTTTTATTTCATCTTATTTTATTTTATTTTATTTTATTTTAATAATTCCTTAGCTGCCTGTTTGTCTTCTAAGGAGATACAGAAGGCTGTGTTGGTGAAGACCAGGAGGAGCACACAGAGACAAAACCTAATTCAAAAATACATACATGTTTATTTTTTCAACAAAAAGAACACTACTTTACAAAATTCAAAAAGGTAGAAATTTAAAAACCAGACATGAACTTGCTAGGAGAGATTGACTGATCAATATGAGCTACAAGAAAATGCCACATCTGGAGCACCTAGTAAGTTTCTGAAACAGCAGCTCAGACCTCTTTTATAAGTCTGTATGTAGTCAAGTAGACGAGGGGAAGAATAAATAGAATTTGAAATTATTTGATCAAATCAGAATTGTTCAGAGAAGACTCATACACTAGAAAGAGAAATGAGTCATGGATGAAAAGGTTATCTGTTACTAAGTTGGAAAATAATATCAGGGTGATTCACAGTGAAAGCTAATTCAAACCGAAGTAGCAAGGAAAGAGCTCCATTGTCCATTACAAGTCAGGAGTGAGTCTATGGGCTACAAGGATACTTTGCACAGATGAATAAATGTACTTTTATAGGTTATTATTTATCCCTTGAATGTCTTTATGTGACAATGTCAAAGGGATAGATATTCTAAGAAGTTTGCCCAAGTTGGAATGTGACTTCACTTCAAAGACACTTATGTTGGTTTCATAGAAGATAACAAATTTGCTGTGTATATATGTTTAAAATAGATTCGGTTCTTTCAAAACATTAGCAAGACTGTCTCTTCTCTATGTATTACATCTACGTAACTACTTATGTCACTTGCTATGATCCATAAAAATATGAGTTTCATGGTCTTCAATCTTGAGATAAGAGAGATGAACAAACAATACCTAGTTTCCTTTATAAAGTAACTAGGCATTTATTTTCTATAGTAATAAAAAATATTAAAAATATTATAGAAGTTACTATTTTACCTGAGCATATAAGCTAGTGGGAGTGAAGTGCACTGGCCTTTGAATGAGTAGACATTTGTTCTCACATCCCCACGCAATAATTCTTAAAATGGGAAATTACATTTGAAATGTACTCAGAATAAACAGTAATTAAACCAAATTAAGCTACCATATGTGTTCATAGATAAACACATTCAAAACTAAAGTGTTTGTATTTTTAATTTTCAACAAATTTTAGCTAATAAAGATCTCTATTCTAAGATCTTAAAACTAAAGTAAAATGCATATCATTATTTTCTCAGTCATTTCAGATACTGAGCATATAGATTTTCATTTAAGCATGAATTCACGACTGTAGTGAATATTTTAATTTTTAATTAAAAATTTGTATTTATTGAAGTGTCAAAATATCCTGGCTGTCATGTCCCTGCATACTGACTAGTTATGAGTCCTCTAGTGTTCTCATACTATGCTAATTCTGAAAACTTTTGAAGCAAAGAGTTCTCAGCATTCCAGATGGGAAACACATAATAGGTCATAACATCTTCAAATTACAAAATGTATCCAGATGTTCCAAAGCTCAAACCTTTGGATTTGCCTTAATATTGATATGTAGGCAAGATGAGAAAGAGTGTTAAGGAATATCTAGATTATTATCTTTACATGAAGATCAAAGGGTTATTACCTAGAATGGAGGAACAGAGATGAGTTTTTTCATGAAAATTGAATTTAGGTAGAACTGGATTGTTTTTATAAAAATGATCTATAATCTTACCCGATAATCTTACATTAAAATCACAGATTTAATATGAAACAAAGAAAATATTACTCTTGCATCTTAATAAAATATTATTCAAGAAGACAATATAGACTTTAATATTAGTTGAAATGCAGTTGGTTTTCCAAACCAAAAATTGGAGAAATTTCAGAATTAATAACATAGGTGTCTCAATCAGTTTTCTATAGTTGTAAAGAGATTCAATGGTCAAGGTAAATTATAAAAGAAAGCACTTAACTTTGAAGTGTATAGTTCTAGACGTTTATGGTGAATATAAGAGACATGAGAGCAGACATAAATGCAGGATGCTGGAACAAAATTATATGAATATTGTCAGAGTAGACTTTGGTTGTTACAGTTCTATCTGAGGCATTTCCTCCTTGTACGTAGTCCTTTACCCATATTCCTAATAACTACAATTCAAAGCTTTGTTTTACACAGCTGTATTTTAATGGTATTCTTATTCTGGTCTGCTCTTAATGTTCCATCTGAGGTGAGTAGACTTGTTATGTCTCCTTAAGAACACATTACCACTGTAACTTTTTAGTTTTCTGTGTAAACTATTGGGTTTATTGATTTTTCTAATTCTGGAAACCATTCAAAAGAAAACTCCAGTGGTCAAATATCAAATGTCTATTTAATTTTAGAGTTAATGCTATACAGTCTTAGAAAAAGAGGATTCCCAGACAGTCCTGATGAGAACTGAAAGGCTAGGGTCAGATAATAGTGGAGGAGGACCTCCCATATCAGTGACTAGGGGAGAGATAGAAGGGAGAAAAAGAGAGGGAGGGTGGGAATGGAGGAGATGAGAGAGGGGTTACAGCTGGAATACAAAGTGAATAAACTGTAATAAATAGTAATAATAAATTAAAAATTAAAACGTGTGGAAACTGGGAGAGATCAGAGGGGGAAATATCATGACTCCCAAACATTTTCTGCGGAAAGGTTCCCTTTTTATTTATTACCTTAACTCAACTTTTAAAAAATATTATTATCATTTATTACAATTTATTCAATTTATACCCCAGTTGTGTCCCTCTCCCTTGTCTCCTCCCAGTCCCACCCTTCCTCCCTTTTCTCCCCCTATGCCCCTCCCTTAGTCCACTGAAAAGGAGGGCCTCCTCCCCTTCTATTTGACCCTAGCCTATCAGGTCTCATCAGGACTGGTTGCATTGTTTTCCTCTGTGCCCTGGCAAGGCTGCATCCCCCCACACCCCCCACACACATACATCAGAGGAGGTGAGTTCATGCCAGAGAGAACCCCTGCTTCCCTTACTAGAGAATCCACTTAGACACTGAGTTTATGGGCTACATCTGAGCATGGGTTTTAGGTCCTCTCCATATATTGTCCTTGGTTGGGATATCAGTCTCCACAGGGCCTCCACGGTTCAGTTTTATTAGTTTGTTGGTCTCCTTTTGGAGCTCCTGACCCTTCAGGTCTTTTTTATCTCCCCCTTCTTTCATTAGATTCCCTGCAGTCTGCCCGAAGTTTGGCTCTGAGTCTCAGCCTCTGATTTGAAGCCTCCATCAGTAAAGTCTTTAAGAGAACATCTGTAGTAGGCCCCTGTCCTGTTCCATGTCTTCTCCTGATTCCAATGTCTGTTGCATTCCTCTTTATGAATGAGGAGTGAGCATCTTCCTTTGGGTATTCCTTCTTGTTTAGCTTCATTGGGAGTATAGATTTTAGTATGTTTATCCTATATTATATGGCTAATATCCACTTATGGGTGTGAATATACCATGTGTGTCTTTCTGCTTTTGGGTTACCTCACTCAAGATGATCTTATCTAGTTCACACCGTTTGCCTTGAATATTTATGAACAAGTGGGTTCATGGTCCTTGGTTGGAATATCAGTCTCAGAAGACTCACATTTGCTCAACCATGTTCATAGCAGCTTTATTCATAATAGCCAGAATCTGGAAACAACTCAGATATCCCTCAACTGAGAAATGGATACAGAAATCGTGGTACATTTACTATTCAGCAATTAAAAACAAGAAAATCATGAAATTTGCAAGCAAAATAAGGGAACTAGAAAAGATCATTCTGAGTGAGGTACAGGATATATACTCACTTAGACATATAATATAGGAAAAACATACTTAAATTTGTACACCTAAAGAAGCTAAACAATAAGGAGCTCCACAAGAACTGTATTTTTAATAAGAACAGATTTTTCCAAGAGCAGATTTGTAGCATTGAAGATCTGGGAAACAAACTTCGTTAATCAAGTTGTAGCGTGACATGGCCAACTTGGAACATACTACAGGGAGCAATGGGAATGAGATCAGTGTTTTGCTTGACTTTGCAGTTTTTAATCAATTTCCTATCCCCTTCTGTTTTTACCTTTTGTGTTTATATAGGCCATTATTGCACCATATAAGCACTATATTTTTTGTAATTATGATACCATTAAAGAAATTGCAATCCTCTCTAGTTTGAGTAATAAATCATGACATTGTCTCCAAATGCATTCCAACCTAGTTCCATATCTAACAGCTCATTAATGTATGGGCCAGGCAGAATTAAGTATTTTAAAAATACTATTATACTTTAAGAATTATGTATTATTTTTAAGCAACCTAACACCCATTTAAGAATCTAAAGGTTTCTGAAACGTTTTTATCAACATCTCTTGGTAGAAACTAATGTCATTGAATGTTTTCCCAATAATTTTATATTTATTCATTAATATGCATTTCGATTTATTAAACATTTCTTAGTTTAATTAGTGCCCTTTAAGACTTCTAAGTTCATGATGTTGCAGAATGGCCTTTTGAGAGAGTGATATGAAACAGTAACTATAGAGAAGAGCAAAATTGGTCATCTCCATGGTCAGCTAAGATCACTTAAACTCAATTTTTCTACTCTTTTTGATGTAAAGCAAGGATTTTATCTGCTCTTGAATTTGACATCATTGTCTTTTGAACTGCCAGGGTTTCACTATATATTTAGCATTTGTTGTCTACCTTTGCCTCTCCTTTCTCATTTATTATTTTTTCTTATTCTAAGCCATCTGTTCTTCTAACAGAAGCCAAGAGGCTAAACATGATTTTATTACTTGAATGACAATTCCCAAAAGGGATGACCTTGCATAATTGTGAGGGTATTACACATATCAGAAAGTTGTGATCTAAGGAGAAAATGAAGTATCTAGAAATGAGAGACCCTTGAATTCTGATACCACAATGAACTCTTCCTTACATTACTCAGGAAGAATGTATGAATGAGTGCTCTTATATTGTGAAACATTCAGTCAGCCAATAGCAGTGAATAGCAAGAACTAGCTGTATAGTGAAGAGTAGCCTCTGCTTCAGATCACCTATCTAAACTGAAAACCACAGCCACATCTTGGAAATTATTAAATCCCCAATATTCATTCACTAATTAGAAAACAATAGCCTGAGTGCAACCTTCTATCACATGTGCAGAGATAAATGTTTAGGACCACATTTAAAATTTTCCAACATATAGATTCTCACATTATTTACTACTGGGCATAAGCCAACAAGGAAAAACTTTGGCTCAGGGTAAGGACTGATGTCTGCCACATACAGCTTTTCACAGAATGGTGCTTTTTCAGCAGAACAGATGGCCCAATGAAACTCGAATTTTTGCTCCTCTCTTTTTCATACATTTGTTTTTAAATTTAAAGTATGAATAAATCTTTAGGTGTATATTTTTGCTTCTTGTGTGCCAGGGAACCATGCTTATTATTTGTATACCAATGAAGGTAGAAGCTTACAATAATTAATATCTGGTTTTATTTATATCTTATGTCAGACAATTGTTAGTTTTTCAAAGGGCTTGTATTCAACAATGATATATCAGCAACATTTACATTTTTAGTGAAAATTCATTTATTTACAAGAACATATAAAATATCCATTTTGGTTCTCAATTCAACTTTCTTCATAATAGTATTTCCAATTTCTAATAAATGTCTTGTTATATAACAACTCCATATATGAGATTATTTTCCACTTAATTTGGAAAACTAGTTCATTGAATTGAAATAATGCAGTGAAGAGAGAACTTTTCTGCCTCTGAGGCTTGGTTTTCATTTTATATTAGTTTAGGTTATAGAAATCGACTGCTTTTTACATATTAGAAGATTTCTTTTTCATCTTTGCATATAAACGTAGTTTAACACATAAGTATTTAGGAATAAAACCTGTTTAACGAATAATTATAAATCCATAATATCTTAAAAGGTTATTGTGCCATATATTATGATGATCTTATCGATAGATGTTTTACTTTGATATATGATTTATAGGAAGCCACTAGAATGTATTACTGTTGCAATAAATTCTTCAAAGCAGCTTAAAAATATGATTCATTTCTCAATGTAAATAAGAAATGGTAATAGTCAAATAGTTTAACCTTTATAATATCTAACTGTAATTTTTAGATTATTTAAATTTAATTTATTATGTTAGAAGTTTATAATTAGTATATTTATTTATTCCACTGTAAAATTGTTGGTCACTCAGTGAAATAAGCTCACGTTTTAAATAAATATAATAATTATATATTATAAATAAAATAATTATGATTAAGTATATATTCATGCCATTTATTTACTTTTTTTAATTAAAAAAACCTGAGAAGCAGAAAAGGTGCATCCTCATTTTGACATGTTTACATACCTCTCATGTAGTTTCTTATGAAATGATTTTGAAATGGTCATTGATATATTGATCACTCTTTAATAGACTTGGTTATAGTAGCTGGAACATATGAATAAAGTAATCTATGTGTATATTATAGATATATGTCTGTGTATGTAAAAATATTTGTTTTCAAAGACTTTAAGGTTATATTAAATATTTATTTTAATGAGCAATACGTATCCCCTCAACCCTAAAATCGTACAAAGAATTTAGCATCTATTTTAATACTTACCTATAAAATTTTAATCAAGCAACATTCATTGCTTATAGTGTCTATGATTAATGCCTGAAAACTTTATAGTTTATTAATTCTGAATTTTACAATTCCATATATTAGGAAACCATTTTTTCATATTTAAGTTAAACTGATTTTATACAATACGTTTAATTTTTTAAAAATCACATAGATGGTTATTACATGATTAGCTGTAAGGAATTACTATTGTATTTGCAGAATGCACAAATTTGATTCCATGTACACAAAATGCAAAACATAATAATTTCAAGCAGATCTAAGCACAGGGTTCTTTTCTGAGACTGATACTCCAACCGACAACCATGCACGCAGATAACCTAGAACCCCTGCACAGATGTAGCCCAGGGTAGTTCAGTGTCCAAGTGGATTTCCTGGTAATTTCATATCATCTGACATGAACTTAGTGGCTGGCCCTTTGGTCACTTCCCCCTGAGGGGAAAGCAGTCTTACCAGACTACAGAGGAGGACAATGCAGTAGTCCTGATAGTCTAGGGTCAGGTGGAAGGGAAAGAGAATCTCCCCTATAAGTGAACTGTGGGAGGGGCATATAAGGAGAAGAGGAAGAGCGGGATTGGGAGGAGACAACAGAAGTGACTACAGCTGGGAAACAAAGTGAATAAATTGTCATAAATTAAAAAAAATAAGTTAAAAAAGGTAAAAAAGCAGATATGTGAATACCTGATTACTCTTTATTATCATGAAACCCAGTTCATAATCACATAAGTAATACATAATAATATATTAACATTATTTTTATAAAATAATTGTGGTAGCTATTCTTGATGGTCAACCTGAATACATATGGAAATAACTACAAACCAAAAATGAAAGGCATATCTATGAAGGATTTTTGTTTAATTTAGAATGCAAAGATCAACTTCTGATCTGAATCTCTGAGGAATGAAGACACATTTAGTCCTAACCTTGAGGTAGGGAAACCCTCCTCTAATCTGGGCCAATCTTTCTGTTTGAATGCTATATAGGGACAGAATTAAATAAGCAGTATAAGAATTTAAAGTTAAGATAGTTCTATCAGGCAATGAAGATCTTGAGATAGTTTTTTTTTTCTGTTAATAATGTAAGTGTTTAATTACTGAATTAGTAATCCTGTTTCACCTAATTTATTATATACAGTGTAACTTTTATAGAATAATGCACTTTCACAGATCACACATACATATAACAATAATAAAAAATCAAAGAAACAGAGTCACTATCATTTCAAGAATTATCTGAAAAGCAGGAAACAGAAAAGGCATAAATCAGTCATCAGCAATTAGGAATAGTGATTCTTCAAGACCCAGCTATACCACTCTTAGGCATATATCCAAAAGATGATCAAGTACACAACAAGGACATTTGCTCAACTATGTTCATGGCTGCTTTATTTGTAATAGCCAGAACCTGGAAACAACCCA
>CM053753.1:82660080-82681633 GCA_028658305.1 Pachyuromys duprasi | reverse complement strand
GGAACAGGGACTATTTCTAACATGAACTCAATGGATGGCTCTTCGATCTTCCTGCCTCTGAATGAGAAGCACCCTTGCTAGGCCACAGAAGAGGACATTGCAGCCATTCCTGAAGAGACATGATAAGCTAGAGTTAGATGGAAGGGGAGGAGGTCCTCTCCTATCAGTGGACCTGGAAAGGAGCAGGGTGGGGGGGGGATAGGGAGTGAATGCGGGAGGGGGCTATGGCTGGGATACAAAGTACATAACCTTTTATTAATATAAAGTAAAAATGTTAAAAAAGAGGATTCCTCAGATATAATTTATTATACATGTTCTATAAAAGGTAGTATTTTATTTTTATTACAATTTCTTCTAGCCAAGTATTATAATTACTTAGATGGTTGACGGTCATTTCTATTCAGCAAATTATATTCAGAAATAAAAGGAGGTCATTGTCCTGCCTTTTGTTTGTGATAAATGTCATGTCTATACAGAAATTTGAAATATTGAATTTGAAACCTTAATTTTTTTGCCTTGTTTCAGAACAAGAATTATCATAAACATGCTCTAAGTTACATAAACGATTGAGTGCATCACATATATGATATATATATATATATATGTCAATGTACAGAGAAATATACACTTTAAACAAGGAACGTATATACATATGTATGTATATACACATATATATTCACAAACATATATACTACAGAAATGCAATAATTGCTGTTTTTGCCAAAAGATTTACATATTATTGCTACACAAGCTTTCTGTGATGTGCTCTATGATTGCCAGTTTTGTTATCTAGTTAAGAAGTATATATATATATGTGTGTGCATATATAGATATATATGTATGTACACATATGTATATATGTATGCATATATATGTCTATCTGTATATATATGTATATACATATACATGTAGCTGTATATGTATATATATTTTGGCCCAAGATGGATGCTCTTATTTAATTCTGACGGATGTAGTTCTTTCTATATCTATATCAGAGCTATTAATACATTTTAAACTGAAAATCACTGAGGAATATTATGTAGAAAGCACCTGTAAAATAATGCATGCTTGCTGAGGTGACAATAGGGCCTAACAAGGGCAGTACAGCGAGCACAAGCAGCAAAGAGTGCCTGAAAATTTCAGAGTCCTAGGGCTGAGAGCAAGGGAACTTTGTCAGCTGGATAATTTATAAAGAAAATGCCCTAATGTTTTTTTTTTTCATCTTATATTTTTTTAATCTACATTCAGGGAGCTATCCACAATGCTCTTTTGTGCTAGAATACTAAAAAAAAATGCCTTCTCAACTTTCAGAGACACAACTAATTCACAATTGTAAGATTATCTCAATTAATAGGAACAAACTCATTTGAAAGAGGTTTTTACAATTTCAGTCTTGAGAAATATGGGTGTACCTATAAAGGGTATGGTACTTAAGTAGGGCTTCCAGACAAAGCTTTCCATAACTGACAGGTGGGTCGAAAGGCTCATATTTTCTATTTTCTTGTGTCATGAGTGTGTGTTTTGAAGAACCACAGCTGAGCTGGAATGAATAGCTTGGCTGCTGGGCGTCAATCTGTGACCTGACAGGTGCTGGCTCATCATGGAGGTGTGAGCTTATGTTTGCTCCCTGTGCAGTTTTTGAGAGGTCAGGCCAATCGAACAGCAGTGAGGCTTGGAAAGCTCTTCTCACAAAGGTGGCCTAGGCATAGGAGGAGAAGGTGCACGCAAGGTCTTTCAAGGCGACTTGAATACTACCAAATGATGTAGTTTCATGGCTTTATCACTGGTTTGACCAGACTGTGTCAATGAGCTGATTTCTCAGACTGCATCATTTGGAGAACCACATCCTTTCTTAACTATGGAGGCCTGTAAAATTGTATAGTTAACATATATGAAATCATTTCCATAGTCCTAGTCTGTGTACTGCATAGTCTATTTCTGTTTATTAGAAATCTGGTTTTCTAGGTAACAAAAATATTTACTTTATTTTCACATTATATGTACTTAAAATTTCACATTAGATTTGGAAAACTGATGCATTCTGATTTCTTAATGCCTGATATATTTTCTACTTCAGTATATTTTACTTAAATAATGTATGCATGCATGAATATATTTATCATTTATCAGTTATTTATTAATTTGTTCATATGAATGTTCAAGTTCAAAGTACTAGTCTGTTTTCTTACAATTTCCATGAGAATATACTTCAGTAATATGTAAAGGCTGTAAATAGCAGATGTTTTATGTATGTATACAGGAAACTATGTCCATGAATTTCTGGTACCGAAAATAATCTACATTAACCCACAATTATCTTGCCTCTGAGCATTTGCTCAGACAACTTTTCTGAGCCTCTATAGGCTAAGAATGGTCACATGAGAGTATTTTTTATATGAGATATTTGGGGGTAAAAATTTGTGTCCAGTGGTCTTTCCTGAGACTGATACTCCAACCAAGGACCATACATGGAAGTAACCTCGAACTCCTGCACAGATGTAGCCCATGGCAGCTCAGTATCCAAGTGGGCACCCTAGTAATGGGAACAGGGACTGTCTCTGACATGAACTTACTGGTTGGGGCTTTGATTACCTCCCGCTAAGGTGGGAGCAGCCTTACCAGGCTAGAGAGGAAGACAATGCAGCCAGTCCTGATGAGACCTGATAGGCTAGGGTCAGATGGAAGGGGAGGAGGAACTCCCCTATCAGTGGACTTGGAGAGAGGCATGGGAGGAGATGAGGGAGATAAAGAGGGTAAGGGATACAGCTTGGATATAAAGTGAATACTGTAATCAATATTTTAAAAAAGGAAACAAGAAGCAAAACCAAACAGTGGATGATTCTAAAATCAGAAGGATTTGTATAGTCCTTTTTGTAAAGTGCTGAAACAATTAAATCCCATATATATAAAATACTTGCATAATAATATTAATAAACTTGATATATTAGAAAAATTTTCCCAATATTTATTATTTATTATTTCATATACTAGAGATAGCATTGCCATTAGAGTTTAGACAAACAGTCCCTTTGTCCATTTCAACTGAGTTTTCTTGTCTGCACTCTTGCCCTATGACCTTTTATTTTCATGGAAGACCTTCCTGCTAGACTTTACCTCATGTCTTCAGTTTTTCCCCATACAGGAGACCACCTCCTGAGTCATGGTTTAAACTTAAGAAATTACATGAAGACCATCAGGTTCCCCACAAATTCACAAGTGGTTGTTATATCCATATACTTGCATGAACATCATAAGAATTATGAGCATCCTCTCTACATTAACTGACAATTAAAGAAAACCCAATGTTAAGTGAATCACATCAAACTGCAAAGAAAGTTGATTTACAATGAGATCCATAACCAGATATATAAAAGAAATATTTGAGTGGAAACTCAGCATTCAAAGGAATATTTAAGGAAAAATACAACCAATAAACTTTTGAAGTCATACCTTAAATGTCCAAAGAAAAAATGAAATCTTAATTTTATCTTATAATTTTCAACAAAGAAAAGTGGAAAACCCATAAATGTGAATTTTGTTACAATTTTCTTTTATATTGAAAATAGATTTTTCTTTTATACAATAGGTTCTGACAATAGATTCACTTTTTTCCACACCTTCCAAGTCCTCCCTCCTCCATCTCCCCTGCTCAAGATGCCTTCTACTTCAAGCAAAGGAAAAAAGAAGCCATGTCACATTTGGTTCTGTGTGAGGACTGATCATCTTCCCCAGGGTCTTCCTTCTTGCTTAGCTTCTTTAGGTGTACAGATTTTAGTATAGTTATCTTATATTAATGTGTCTAATATGCATTTATAAGTGAGGATATAATATGTGTGTCTGCCTCTGGGATAGCTCACTCAGGATTATATTTTCTAGTTTCTACCATTTGCCTGCAAAATTCATGATTTCCTTTTCTTTAGTTGCTAGTTAATAGTCCATTGTTTAAATGTACCACAATTTCTGTATCCATTCCTCTGTTGAGGGACATCTGGGCTGTTTCTAGATTCTTGCTATTATGAATAAAGCTACGAACATGGTTGAACAAATGTCCTTGTTGTATACTTGAGCATATTTTGGATATATGCCAATGGGAAATGGGACAGACATAGGAAGAGGGAGAAAACAAGGAACAAGACAGGAGGCTACCATAGAGGGCTTCTGAAAGACTCTATCCAGAAGGCTATCAAAACAGATGCTGAGGCTCATAGCCAAACTTTGGGCAGAGTACAGGGAATCTTATGAAAGAAGGGAGAGATAGAAAGACCTGGAAGAGATGGGAGGTCCAAAAGGAAAGCAACAGATTTAAAAAATCTGGGCACAGAACTCTTTTCTGAGACTGATATTCCAACCAAGGACCATGCATGGAGATACCCTAGAACCCTTCCACAGATATAGTCCATGGAAGTTTAGTGTCCAAGGGTTACCCTAGTAAAGGGAACATGGACTGTCTCGCCATGAACTCAGTGGCTGTCTCTTTGATCACCTCCCCCTGAGGGGGAGCAGCCTTGCTAGGACATGGAGGAAGAAAATCCAGTCAGTGCTGATGAGACCTGATAGGATAGCGTCAGAGGGATGGAGAGGAGGACCTCTTGTATCATTGGACTGAAAGAGGGACATGGGAAAAGACGAAGTAAAGAGGGTGGGATTGAGGGAGGGCTATAGCTGGGATACAAAGTGAATAAACTGTAATTAATAAAAAAGTAAATAAATTTTTAAAAAATTTAGAAAATGGAAATAAAAATGTGTATCTCTTTCAAAAAAAAACGTCATGTCACAAAACCCTTGAAATTATGAATGTATTTGCTGGAAAGTAAATATAAGTGAACTCATATAAAAACATCTTACTTACAAGAACATAACTTAGCAAACATGTTTTGACAAACTACAATAATTGCCATTCAAAAATCTCTGCACCCAATTATGAATACCTATGTCTGTATGTGGTGATAGAAACATTGTAGTTAAGAGTATGAGATGAGAAGGGACGAACTAAAAGATCCGGTCCAGTTTAATAACATGACTTCTTTTAAGGTGAGAACTTTTCAAGAAGTGAAAACAGTTTATTGTGTCAACAGATTGATGTTGGGTCTGGAGAAATCGGAAGTGGAAATAGAGAGCTGGCTGGTTAGTTATGTGCACCATCTGCTCTTCCAGAGGACCAGGTTTAGTTTCCAGAACCCAGCTATAAAGGATCACATCTGCCTTTAACTCAAATTCCAGGAGATTCAACACCTGTTACTGGCCTCCATGAGCACTTACTTGCTGTAAGGTTCATACAAACACTCCAGAACAACCTAATTATAAAATATAAAACAGCATTAATCTGAAATAACAGCAGAAGAAGCACTGTAAAAAGAGACGGTGAAATATGAGGAGAACTTTTAAAAAGATGTTGTAGAAGATAGATGCTATGAAAGAGAAAATGGGAAAAAAGGAATTGGGGAGATTTTAAACTTGGAAGAGAAAAATATATAAAGAGAGATGTAGGAAGACTGTATAAATAGCATTGATGTCTGAAAAGGCCATAGAAAACTATATTATAGGTAAAATTATATGGATCCTGTTGGTTTGCAGTGGGACTGATGAGGCAATGATCGTAGAGTCTTACAGGAAACACCTTATTGATTAGGATTGCTAGGCCAGAATATTGTTATCTCCCATGCCATATATAATATGCATCATGATTGTTTATGAGTTCAGAGGACTTCAAAGTACTAGAATCATGTTTAGAAGATGATCTTCCAATAAAAACAGAAAGTTATACAATGCTATCATAGAAATAGTTTTAAATGGAGACAAGAGCTTGTTCACATCTAATTTTCTGAAGTATGACTCCAGCACACATAATTTTACACTTAATAAAAAATAAAGCAAACATTAATTCATAAAATGGATAGTGCTTCAGATTTGTCTCAATTTGTGAGGCAAATGTATTTAGTCATTTTTTAAAACTTCATAATACTCTCTTTAAAAAGCCGTGTTAGAGAGCATGGTCCTACTGTGGAAATTACTAGATTCATAATACAAATCACAAACAGTAATCATTTTCATACGCACATTTTCTATAATTCTTTTGAGAGTCTGTGTAATAAAATCCTAAAACTAACAATTATATTAAGAATAATTCACAAAATTATAAAATTTAAGAATATTTTAATGAAACTACGTAACAAAGAATGTACACTTATATATTAAGTGTTATGATTTCTTAATTTTCAAATGCCTAACCCTGTTTCCGAAAACCTTTCAAAGTTGGTTAAAATATAATATTTTTCTAAATTTACTCTTTTATGAAAATAAAACATTTTTCAACAGAATATTCTTTTTTCTTTCTCCTTTTCACCTTTTCAGTTATTGAGGCAACATTCCATTTGGGCACTATTCCTTAATAAATTATAGTATGTTGGGTGCCCTAAACAAAGGAGGTTCATTATGTTTTTGAAGTTAGGGTTTAGAAAGTATAAGACCCAGGTTTTGTCAGTTGGCTTCTGGCAAGGCCTGCCTCCTTAGCTTTCAAATGACACTTTCTCTCTCTGCCATACCATGTCCTGTTCTTTTTAAATCTGTGTACAGAGACAGGCTTGGTGACCTCTCTTCTTCTGATGACTCCAGTACTATCATATGACAGCCCCTTCAAAACGATGTCATTTATTATTAACTACTTTCTTAAAGACACTGCATTATTTTTAAATTTATTTAAGGCTGCAACATTTTTGTAAGTTTTTTTTGCAACTCCAAATTCATAGGTCCTAGTGCATGATGCCAATAACTCTGCTTTGATGAAAACATTAAGCTGGATATCAGCAGAATGGCTGAAACATATGCCAAAGAGGCCATATGGCAATATGTATACCAAGAGAACATGGAGAGTTAGGATTTTTTTTAATGTAACATTCAATTTTTATAGATTTGGTTGTGAGCCTAGCCTTTAATGGCTGAGCCATCTCTCCAGCCTGTATCATTCCTTTCTTAAAAGAATTAAATTACTTCTGGAAGACTCATCTAAGTACATGAGATTATTATCAATCATTTGTGAGGATGGAAGCTCTTTTAATGAGAGTTTACACTACCTTATTGTTAACAGACTGAATGTCAAAGTTCTACATCATGAAATTTTGGGGCCATAGTAAAATAATAGCCAAACAATTGTCACAGTATTTCCTATCTTCAAACACATTCAAAGTTGTGTTATCAAATAGCTTCAACATATGAGTTTTGAAAAGGCCCAGCAAAGGTTTATTTTATTGTAATTACAATTCTAAGTTCTACTGTTTAAAACAGAGTTGGTATATAGTAAAACCCTTCCTGGCCAGGATACTACTTTTAACTTAGTTCTTATACTTACAAAATTTCATATTTTCTCTTAAATATAATTTTTTATATAAAAGTTGATATTGTAAGTGATGATTTTGACTAACAAATAGTGATAAATGTCAAAATCTGTCCATTTCAGTGAGTGATCATTTAGTTCCAGTAACAGAGTTCGTGAATTTAATCTTAATATCATATGAAAATTAATAATGTTAATATTCATTTTCAAATAAATTGTCATATAATTTTCATGATATTATATGAGTACTGTTTATGGAAAAACTTTGTTTGCATTTTAAAAGAGATAACAAAAATGTTGAAACAAACCTACTAAAATCTGTACACCTAAAGAAACTAATCAAGAGGGAGGATTTTGGCTAAAATGCTCAAAACCCAGCCAGAAAGGCAAAGCAGATGGACATCAGAAGAAGAAGAAAACAGGAAACAAGCTAGGAGCCTGTCACAGAGGGCCTCTGAAAGGCTCTGCCCTGCACAATATCAAAGCAGATGCTAAGACTTATGGCCAACTGTTGGGCAGAGTGCATGGAATCTTACCAAAGATGTGGAAAATAGTAAGAGAGGGAGAGGACAGGAGCTCCACCAGGAGAGCAACAGAACGAAAAAATCTGAGCACAGGGGTCTTTCCTGAGACTGATAACTCCAACTGAGTACAATGCATGGAGAAAATCTAGAACCCCTGCACAGATGTAGCCTATGGCAGTTCAATGTCCAAGTGGGCTCCATAATAATGGGAACAGGGACTGCCTCTGACATGAACTGATTGGCCTGCTCTTTGATCACCTCCCCCTGATGGGGGAGCAGCCTTACCAGGCCACAGAGGTAGACAAGGCAACCACTCCTGATGAGAGCTGATAGACTAACATCAGAAGGAGAGGAAAACCTCCCCTATCAGTGGACTTGGGGAGGGGCATGTGTGGAGAAGGGAGAGGGAAGGTGGGATTTGGAGGGGAGGAGGGGATTTATGGGGGGATACAAAGTGAATAAAGTGTAATTAATGAAAAAATAAAATAAGTACAAAAATGTTGAAACAAGTTATGTAATTCTTTTTAATTAATTATTATTTTTTTTATTCTTGTTACATCCTGGTTGTGGCATAATCGCTCCTCCCCTTCCAGCTTCACACTCCCTCCCCCCTCAACTTTTCCTCAGAAAAGGGGTGCTCCCTTTTCTGTCCAGCTCATCAGGTTGCATTATTGCTGAACATGTCCTCTTTCTCTGTGGCCTGATAAGGCAGTCCAGCCAGGGGGAGGTAATCTAAAAGCTGGTAAGTGGGTTGGTGTCCAGTGCTGTGCCAACTTCATTACTAGAGTACCCACATAAGACCTAAGCTGCCCATCTACTAAATATTTGTATGGGGTGTAGAAATAGTTCATGAATGGTCCTTGGTTGATGGTTCAGTCATAGGAAGCTCTTCTAGACCCTGATTAATTTGCCTTGTCACATTCAGGTCCTTTACTCTTTTCTCCCACTTTTCACCAAGACTCCCTCCACATCTCCCAAAGTAAGGCTCTGAGTCTTGGCATTTGTTTTGAGGCACTGCTGGGTAGCACCTCTCAGGACAACTCTGTCAGGCTCCTGTCCACCAGATTAGCAGAACATAGCTCATCCTGTCAGGGGTTGGTGCTCTCTGATAAGGAGGGCCTTTGGTTATGCCAGGCATTGGTTGGTCATTCCCTCAATCTCTGCTCTGTCTTTATCCCTTCACATTCTGTCAGCAGGGCAAATTTTGGGTCAAAGTTTTTATGGATGGGTTGGTGTTCCCCTCCCTCTGCTAGGAGACTAATCTAGTTAGTGGATGTTCTTTTCGGTCTCTATAACCTCTGCTACTAAGAGTCTATGGTTGAGTAACCCTCATATCCTCCCAGGAGCATACCCTAATTTATGTCTCCAGCTTGTCACAGAGGTGTTCCCACCCTCAGTTTCTCTTTTCTCTACAGTCCTTCTGTCCTGTCATCCTTGCTCTCCTCAGGTCTATTGTCCAATGTCTTAACTTTCTGTGTCCCCTCTCCTAATAGGTTCCCTTTCTTCAGTCACTACCTCTGTTTATTCTATTTCCCATTCTGAGTGAGATTTATGCATCCTCCCATGGATCCTCTATGCTACTTATATTTTCTGTGCCCCATAGCACATTTATCCTATACTATGGCTAAATGCACTTACGCTTGTGTGTCTTTCTGGGTATGGGTTGTCTCATTCAGGATGATCTTGTCAAGTCACAGCCATTTGCTTGCAGATTTCATGATTTCTTTGTTTTTAATAGCTGAGTAGTATTCTACTGTATAATGAACCACAGTTTCTTTATCTGTTCTTCAGTTGAGGGACATCTAAATTGCTTCAAGATTCTGGTAATTGTGAATAGCTGCTATGGACATAGCTGAGCAGAGATCCGTGTATGGTGGAATGATTTTTGGGTATATATCCAGAAGAAGAGCTGGGTCCTAGGTAAAGCTATTCCCAATTTTCTGAGAAAACTCTACATTGGTTTTAGGAGAGGTTGTACAACTTTGTACTACCACCAGCAATGGAGGAGTGCTCTCCTTTCTCCACAACCTCAAGAGTATGGCCTATAGCTTGAGATTTTCATCTTAGCCATTCTTTTTCTTTAAAAAACTTTATTATTTTTAATATTTATTTATTATTTATACTCTGTTTGCATGTGTGTCTGCACACCAGTAGAGGAAAACAGGTCTCACTGTAGACGGCTGTGAGCCACCATGTGGTTGCTGGGAACTGAACTCAGGATCTTTGGAAGAACAGGTAAGTAAGTGCTCCTAACCTCTGATTCATGTCTCCAACCCTCATCTTAGCCACTCTGATGGTGTGAGATCGAATCTCAGAGTCATTTTGATTTGCATTTCCCTAATGACAAAGGAAGTTGAACATTTCTTTAAGTGTTTCTTGGCCACTCTCTGTTTAGTTCTCTGTTCCATTTTTTTAAATTGGGTTTTCTTGTTTAATGGTGTTTGGTTTATTGATTTCATTATATATTTTGGATGTTTAATTTATTGAGTTCTTTATATATTTTGGATACTATCTCTTTGTCAGATGTAGGATTGCCAAAGATCTTTTCCAAATCTGTAGAATGCCACTTCATTCTATCAATAGTGTCCTTTGGCATACAGAAACTTTTCAGTTTCAAGAGGTTCCATGTATTAATTGTAGATTGTAGAACAATTACAATTGCTGCTGTTGTTCTGTTAAGGAAGTTGTCTCCTGTGCCAATTAGTTCAAATCTTTCCCCCACTTTCTCTTTGGGTAGATTTAGTGTATCTGGTTTTATGTTGAGGTCTTTGATCCACTTGGACTTCAGTTTTGTACAGGGTGATAAGTATGGTTCTATTTGTATGCAATTTTTTGTTCAGAGTGATAAATATGGATCTACTTGTCATATAGTTTTTCAGGATACTATATGAGTACTATTTATGAAAATGTTTGCATTTTAAAAGAGAACATAAAAGTTCTGAGACAGATTATGTAATTCTTAAAGAAGGTTTGTTTTTCGTCAGACTATTAAAGCTTTTATTATGATTTCTGTAAAATTATTCCTACTGTGTAATATTATATACTTGGAACAATTTTGCCTTGATGAAGTTTGTGCCATTTCTTTAATTATTAGTTTTATTTAATTATTAGTTTTAATTAATAAATAATAACATAATATTACTAATTATTAGTATTAGCATCTTGACCATTTTCAATTTCTACTCTATATTTAAATATACTTTCAATCATAGAAGACTTGGGTTAAAAGAGTACTTTGGCATGTGTCATTTATGTGAATCTAAGCTGTTTTCTAAACATTGTATCACTGTAATGATGTTTAACCTGACTGCAGCTGTGAAACAATGTCCCTGTTGTGGGGAAAAAAACAGACCTGAGAATTGGTGAAAGGTTTCTGAAGACATGAAGAATGTTGTGTAGTTATTTCCACAACAGATGATAGATAATTGTATTTAAAGTTGACTACAGAATTGTTCTTTCAAGGTCTGTAAAGAATTGTCTTGGTATTTTGATGGGAATTGCATTAAGTTTGAAGATTGCTTTTGAAAGGATAGACATTTTCACTATGTTACTCCTACTGATCAATGAACATGGGAGAGCTTTCCATCTTCTGATATCTTCTTCAATTTCTTTCTTCAAAGAATTGACATATTTTTATATATATATACATGTTTTTCACTTGCTTGATTAGAGTTATAGCAAGGTACTTTATGTTCCTTGTGGCTATTGTGAAGGGTATAGTTTCTCTAATTTCTTTCTTGGCCAGTTTGTCTTTTTTTATGTTTTCTTTTCATGCCAAAAAAAACCAAAAAAACCCACTTTATTTAGATAGAGCAATATTGTTTCTAAGAGAAGAAAACTATCAACAATTTTTACAATGTCAGAATGAAATGACAGCCTACAGACTGGGAAAGAATCTTCACAAACCCTATATCTGACAGAGGGCTATTATCCAGAATTTATAAAGAACTAAAGAATTTAAAAGGCAATAAATCAAGCAAACCAATTAAAAAATGGGGTATGGAGTTAAACAGAGAATTCTCCGTAGATGAATATAGATTGTCAGAGAAGCATTTAAAGAGATACTCAATGTCCTTAGCCATCAGAGATATGAAAATCAAAACAACCCTGATATTTCACCTTACACCCATCAGAATGACTAACTTCAAAAACACAGTTGACAACACATGCTGGAGAAGTTGTGGAGAAAGGGGAACCTTCCTCCATTGCTTGTGGGAATGTAAAATTGTACAACCACTTTGAAAATCAATCTGGCACTTTATCAGACAATTAGGAATAGTGATTCCTCAAGATCTAGCTATACCACTCCTAGGCATATACCCAAAAGTTGCTCAAGTATACAACAAGGACATTTGCTCAACCATATTTGTAGTAGCTTTATTTGTAATAACGAGAACCTGGAAACATCCCAGATATCCATCAACTGAGGAATGGATACAGAAATTGTAGTACTTTTATACAATGGAATATTACTCAGCAAGTAAAAACAAGGAAATCATGAAATGTGTAGGTAAATGGTGGGATCTAGAAAAGATCATACTGAGTGATGTAAACCGGGAACAGAAAGACACACATGGTGTATACTCACTTATAAGTGGGTACTAGACCTATAAGATAGGATGAATATACTGAAATCTGTACACATAAAGAAGAAAAGCAAGAAAGAGGACCTGGGGTAAGATGATCAGTCTTCACTTAGAAAGACAAATGGGATGGGTATTGGAAGTAGGAGAAAACAAGTAACAGGACAGGAGCCTACCTTAGAGTGCCTCAAAGACTTTACCTAGCAGTGTATCAAAGCAAATGCTGATACTCATAACCAAACCTTTAGCAGAGTGCAGGGGATCATATGAAAGAAGGGGGAGTTAGTATGACCTGGAGAGGACAGGAGCTCCACAAGGACCAAATATATCTCGGCACAGGGGTCTTTTATGAGACTGTATCTCGAACCAAGTACCATGTATGGTTATATCACAGAACCTCTGCTCAGATGTAGCCCATGGTAGCTCAGTATCTAAGTGGGTTCCCTAATAAGGAGAACACAGACTATTTCAGACATGAACTCAATGGCTGGCTCTTTGACCTTCCCCACCCCAAAGGAAGAGCAGCCTTGCTAGGCCACAAAGGTGGACATTACAGCCAGTCCTGAAGAGACCTGATAAGCTAGGGTCAAATGGAAGGGGAGGAGGTCCGCCCCTTGGAAAGGGGCAGGGAGGAGATGAAGGGAGGGAGAAGGATTTGGAGGGAATGAGGGAGGGGGTTATGACTGTGATACAAATTAAATAACCTGTGATTAATATAAAATAAATTATTAAAAAAACTATTATTTGTTATTATACAAAGTGAATAAACTGTAATAAATAAATAACATATATAGATATTAAAATTTATTCACTTTGTAATCCGGCTATAGCCCCCTCCCTCATCTTCTCCCAGTCTCACCCACCCACCTTCTTCTCTCCTTATGTCCATCCCCTAGCCCACTGGCAGGGGAAGACCTTCTCCCCTTCTTTCTGACCCTAGCCTATCAGGGCTCATCAGGAATGGCAGCAGCATCTTCCTCTGTGGTGTGTGCACCACCCAGAGGGAGGTGATCAAAGAGCAGTCCAATGAGTTATGTCAGAGACAGACCCAGCTGACCTTTTAAGAGAACTGACTTTGAAACTGAGCAACCTATGGGCTTCATTTGAGCAGGGGGGCTAAGCCCTCTCCATGCATGGTCCTTGGTTGATTCATCAGTCTCTGCAGGAACCACTGAGCCCAGATATGTTGGTTCTGTTGATCTTGTTGTAGAGCTCTTGTTCCCTCCATGTCTTTCTATCTGGTCCTTCTTATGTAATATTTCCTGCAGTATGCCCAAAGTATGGTGAAGAGTCTCAATAAACAGCAATCTTATAGCCAACATCAACCTAAATGGAGAGAATTTTAAATCAATCCTACTGGAATCAGATACAGGCCAAAGCTTCCCACTCTCCTCTTATCTCTACACCATAACACCTGAAGTTCTAGCAAGATCAATGAGACAATTAAGGAGATTAAGGGGATACAAAATTGAAAGGAAGAAGTCAAAGTATCAGTATTTGCAGATGATATGATAGTGTACATGAGTGACCCCAAGAATTCTACCAGAGAACACCTTCAGCTGATAAACAACTTCAACAAAGTGGCTGGATACAATATTAAATAAATAAAAAAAAGACAAGAGGGTTGAGAAAGAAATCAGGGGAACAACACCCCTCACAATAGCCATAAACGAATATGAAGTATCTTGGTATGACTCTAATCAAACAAGTGAAAGACCTGTATGGCAAAAACAAACAAACAAAAAAACTTCAAGTCTCTTAATAAAGAAATTGAAGAAGATATCAGAGGATGGAAAGATCTCCTGTACTCATGGATCAGTAGGATTAACATAATGAAAATAGTTACCCTACCAAAAGGAGTCCACATATTTAGTGCAATTCTCATCAAAATTCCAACACAGTTATTTACAGACATTGAAAGAACAATCCTCAATTTCATATGGGATAAACAAAAACCCAGAATAGCTAAAACAATTCTGTACAGTAAAAGATTGTCTGGAGGTATCTGCATTCCTGATCTCAAGGTGTACTATAGAGCAAGAGCAATAAAAATGACATGGTACTGGCAAAGAAACAAACTGGTAGATCAATAGAATCCAACAGAAGACCTAGGAATAAACCCTCACACCTAGGAATACTTGATTTTTGACAAAGAAGCCAAAAGCTTGCAATGGAAAAAAAAAAAAAAGAAGATAGCACCTTCAACAAACGGTACTGGTCTAACTTGATGTCTACATGTAGAAAAATGCAAATAAATCTATATTTATCACCCATCACAAAACTAAAGTCCAAGTGGATCAATGACCTCAACATAAAACCAGACACAGTAAATCTGTTAGAAGACAAAGCAGGGAAGAGCCTTGACCTCATTGACACAGGAGACAACTTCGTGAACAAAACACCAACAGTACAGGCTCAATCAATAAATGGGACCTCATGAAATTAAAAGCTTCTGTAAAGCAAAGAACACTGTAAACAGAACAGAACGATAGCCTACACAGTTGGAAAAGATCTTTACTGACCCTACATCTTACAAAGGGCTAATATACAGACTATATAAAGAACTCATGAAGTAAAACATCAACAAACCAAGTAATCCAATTAGAAAATCTCAGTCTGAATAATGTTACTTGTATATATATTTTCAAGGACAGACATTAGGTATTTGATAATCCATTGGTATCATTTTCCCAGGGGAAAAGTCCTGAAGTTTTAGCTTACAACTGCTGGTATAGATATTTAATGACAGTTTTTAGTAGAATGCTATTAGTATTTGATAGATACTGCTGTTATTTGAAAACCTGAGTTAAATCCTGGATAAGCTATGGATTTATCATTAATATTTGAACTATTTTGATCTATAATACATGTATGGGGCTAAGAAACAACATTTTAAATTCTATTCCTATTGATTCCACAATGATTTTTACCAAATTCAAGATTATGGACATGGTATTCTGTGAGATCATTATCACTTCAGATACAGCTCACAAATTATCTGACCACTGGCTACAAATAAGGGTTTCCTCAAGTATTCTTTTATATTCAGTAATTTGCCTGAGTGATTCACAAAACTTGCTTAAGTAACAATAGTTAGGACTGTAACTGTAAATTTTCAAAGTTCAGATCAAAACCATTCAAAAGGAGTAAAATATTGTGGATGAATTGGAATGTTTTCAAATTTGAAAACATTTTGTATTGCTACAGTTGTATAAAAATGATTGAGTAAATCAGTTTACATGATTGAATTAAATTTTTAAGAGTCCTAGCTAACCAGGGGTAAAAACAGTATGAATTCTTTTCTGCTTTTATCTTAAGTCATGATTTAGAGAAGCTCACTAAACACAATCAACTACAGTATATTAATTTCCAATTTAAATAAACAATATGAATATAAGGACCTATTTTATTGTATCTGAATTAATTTATAATTAAATTTTTAATTACTAAAGCTTATCTACTAATAAAGTATTTTTATATAGCATTTTAGTTACATGTATTACATTTTATGAATTGAATTACTATTTGTGATCATAGAAATGTTTATTTTCCATTGTTAGTAAATACCTTATACAAAGAATATACATATAATTAATTATATTATTTGATAAAGGATAATTAAAATAACTAAAAGAAGTTTTTACAAGTAATTAAGTCATCAAAATTAAGAATGCAGATTATATTATACTTCACACAGAAACCCTTAACACTATAGGCCATTTCCTTATGAAGACACTTTAATAGCGAGGTAGTCAAATTTCAAGTAATGAGAGCCTTGGCCTGCGCTTGGAAATTATTCAAAGCTGTGAGTCAGACTATGAATATATTATGTGTCTTTATTACTATTAGATTAATCTGCTAGAGCTACACATGCACAAAAGCTCTTGTTATACTGTATAGGTGGAACAGCTGGTTGCCTGGGGCATCAGTGCATTAGAGGAGTGCAGAGGTTTGTGACTGTTTATTATGTGAATGATTACCTGATATAAGGAGGAGATATTTTCATACAGCCTTAGGCAATGAAACCCCTTAAGATGGCATTCATCCTGTTCCTTTCGTAAGAGACACAAGGAACAGAATGCATAAATTAACATCTCAACTTGGCAGAGGTGAGTAGTCTGTCTATTAACCCTGGCTATTCCTGAGCATAATAAATACTCATGAGTACTGTGCTTCATTTTTTTTCTATACTGGTTTTATTTATATTGAAATCCTTGTTGAATACCGAGTTTTTAATGTCACCAGGAATTACAAATTTAGTTAATGGTACTTTGGAGCTATCATTTCAAAATAAAGGATTTCTAATATGTCTCTATAGAGAGTGTCATTCTTTAATAAGTTAAATCATGTTGATGTTTCATTAAAAGTGTTCTGATATGCTACAAAACACTTATATCATCGTGAACTTAAAATATATTCATATTGGCTACTAAATACGTAATAAATTGGAGATTAAACTTATATTTCTAGTCAAGAATTATGACAGTATTCACAAGAGAATTACCAAGAGTTCATTTTTCATGAATAACATGCTGATTGGTGGGTGAAAATAATTGTGAGATTTTACTTCAAAAGCTACTGAACATTTGCATACAAATATATTGATTACTACTTGGAAACTTTATAGACCACTTTACTAGAAAAACAAAAAGATGGACAAAAATTATTCCTGGAGAATAGCTTGTAATGAAAAAGATATCTCATGCTTCAAAATGTGAAGTGCTATAATAATGACATGTTCAATGCATTCTTCTCTCCATATGTACTCTGAATTGAATGAGCAGGATGTAATTTAAATGTACAGTGATCATCAGTTCTCTAATCAAAGAAGGGGTTACAGAAATTCGATTAGAAAATTATAATAAGGAACATTAAATTGTATTTACTTCTCATTTTTATATTAGTATAAAATTTCATTCCATACCAATATGGCTAACAAATGTCACATAGATAAAAACAGATTATATGCTCAAAATTACTCTTTTTTCATCTCTAAAGAAAGAGACAGAGGGTAGGCATATCTAGCAAATGTAGAGCCAGACATGGATCCAGTTATTTCAGTCAGTACAGTACATGCTTTTTAATTGAAAATAGGTTATTCATCAATTACTCATTGAAGAAAATTCTATAACAGTAAGTCAGAAATATTTCATATGAATAGAGTGAAATGGAGATAAACTCAGGAAAACATCCTTGAAATTCCTGCAATGACAGAGACTGCCCTAATCCTACTTTTGTTCTGTTGGGAGGCATGATGGTGCTGATAGACAATCAATTCTGTCAGTTATTATGAAGGTGATTACTGATGGATTTTATTGTCTTAGACTCAGTAACATCATGTTAAAAAAATACTTTGCTACAGATTGAATTCTTGACATGCAATCAAAGTTACAAGAGCAGAGAAGACTACAGAAAGAATTGTCACTAAGAACAATTGCTACAGAGTGATCCATAGGATCAGGTCAAGGATTTGAGAAATGTTTACATGGGATGAAATGTCAGAGTTCTAAAAGTAGTTAGGTGTAACTGAGAAACTTTATTCCTAGCGAAAGTGTTATTTATGTTTGTGTGAAGAAAAATCCAAATTCTAAAATGGTGTTTGCAGTATGACTTCAATAACACTGTTGCAAGCATTCCAAAAGTGTGAAATAACATGGCATAATGATTATTAATAATTTAGCACACATTCTCTGTATATGAGACAAAATAAGTATGAGCTAATTTATTAATTAAATATCTAATAACCAAAATGTGATAATTGTTTATAAATAAAATATAAATAATATAAATAAATACTCTTGAAGCTTTGAAACAATGTTAGGTAGTTTCATTATCTAACTAAAACCTGGAAACTCAGAAATACAATCACTGTTCTGAAGGTTGAGCTTACAGCTTCTCTTATAGATTTTTCATGACAGTTTTTATTAGAATGCTATAAGTATTTGATAAATAGTGCTGTTCTTTTTAAATCTCTGAGTTAAATCCTGTATAACCTACTGATTTATCATCAGTATTTGAAGTATTTTGATTTGCAATACCTGTTATGGGGCTAAGAACCAACATTTTAGAAGTCTGTTCCTGTTGATTCCACAATGATTTTTTTTTTTTACCAAATGAAAGATTATGGACATGGCATTCTGTGAGATCATTATCACTTCAGATACAACTCACAAATTATCTGACAACTGGCTATAAAAAAAAAAAAGATTTCCTCAAGTACTCTCTTACATTCAGTAATTCACCTGAATGATGCACAAAAATTGCTAAGGTGGCAATATTTTGGACTGTAACTGTATATTTTCAAAGTTTAGACCAGAAATGGTTAATAGGAGTAAAATATATGAATGAATTACAATGTTTTCAAATTTGAAGCATCCATTGTCCTGAAAGGCAGCAGCTTCCCAGAACACTGATAAGTACCAAGAAGTGTTAAACAAGGAAGTCCATTTGAACCACAGTATTCACATTTTATAGTGCTACAGTTGTATAATTATGATTGAGTAAATTCATTTATATGATTGAATTCTGTTTTTAAGAGTCCTAGCTAACCAGGGGTAAAAACAATATTACATGCCTTTAATACTATTTTATTATGAATGATTTTCTGTTTCTAACTTAATTCATGATTTAGGGGAGCTCATCAAAATTCATTTACTTAGTCTATACTATCATGTATGATGTAAATCTAAGATCCCATGAGGAACAATAAAAACATTCTTTTCTCTCAGAATTCCAAGTGTTGGGAGTACCTTGCAGATGCTATCATCAACTGTTACCCCTATTATTTAATGTTTGGTGTCCATGCAAGTTTTGAGAAGTATAGCCATCACTGTGGCCATATTATATTATGGCTATACACTATGGTCACATTACATTATGGCTATATTATGCATATATGATATAATAAATATTTAATAAATATAAATATGGTTCAATGAAGGTACATATGAACTTTTCTCAAGACAACTTCACATTGGGGGTAGTGGGAGATTTAAATTTCATAGATCGTTTAGTAGTTGTGGAGAAAATTCAATGAATTAAAAATAGTTTGTGTTTGCACAAATATTACTTAGAGTAGCTAACAGGGATAGTGAAAATTGAAAGGCCAGACCAATAGTGAAACAGAATATGTAGGGAGTTTCCACATCATATACTTATGTAGATTCCTTGGAAATATTTAAGGCATTGAGCGTCAATAAACAAACTAAACATATCTACAACTATCAAAAATTGATCATCTTTGAATTTTTCTAAATTTAAAATTTCCTTCATGATTTACTTGAAAAAAATTACTAAAATATAATTTGCATAGAAATCTTGTAGAAGATGGTGGAGAATGGACAGATGCCATAGAAAAGAGCAATCTTTGGGGCTGAATGAATGCTCAGTGATTACATCTACATTGAAGGAGACACCGAATTATCTTATTTGGTACAATTCCTTTACATAGTTATTGATGTATTATTTTTTTGATAATGTACTATTTTGCAATCCCAAATGTAAGAAAAGATTCCAGCAGGAAGCACCTAAAATTAGAATATGTAAAAGTAGAGCTGGTATAAAACAATATAACCAATGTAATTCTTCATAGATTATTACTAATCTCAGAAATAAAATATATGCTACTAGAAAATAAGTTTAACAGTTTTCATTTAATCAAATTATTATTTTTAAAATATCCACAATCAAGGAAAACTTCAGTTATGAGTATTCTTATTAAAACGAAGCTTGAAACAAAGCCTGTAAACTATCTTTCCCAAAACTAAATTAAGGAGTGATATGAATTCACCCAAATTTATAAAATACAATGTCTTATACAGAAACATTCAGAATTGTAATCTACATAGCTAAAGGTCAGGGTTAGAGAATATATATCATGCGAGAATATTCTAGACTTAAAATATTTGAAAACAATACAGAATACCCAATTTATAAACCCTACCTAGATAATTAATAACAGAGAAGGTGAGCACTGCAAAGACAATGAGTTAATAATTGCTGAATTATGACTTTTTATTTCCCAGTGTTACATAAGTATTTAAAATGCTTTCAGGTATAAAAGGATAGTGTTCACTTGGAGAATAATGATAGTTTTTATGGAAAGTGAATACTAATAAACATGTAATCTATTGTGATCTTAAGTTTATTTTTATATAATTCAGAAAATCCAAGAGAAAAAAAATTGTAAAATATTAGCTTGTTAGGTGTATGCATTACTACACATTTTGGTAGGGTTTTTTTTTATTTTTACTACAAGAGCTTTGATTTTTGAACAAAAATTTTCTCAAATTCATATTCTCATGTTCACATAGCAAATATTCTTAGCCACTGATCCTTCTAAATTTTAACATTTTAATATTTTGTTTCTATTGATGTTTAAAAATATCAGATTACTTTTATGTAATTGAGGTAAATGCAAAGAAACCTTTGTTTTTATTTCTATCTGTATGTTTCTCTCTCCCTTCCTCTCTCTTTCTCTCTCTATCTGTGTGTGTGTGTGTGTGTGTGTGTGTGAAAGTTTAATTCTGCTATTCTTAGGAGTCTTACTTCCTCTTACCTCAGCCTCCTAAATTTTGGTATCTTGAGATTATGGAGAGGTAATTACATGCCTACCTAAGTAAATGAAATTTTTATTACAAGAAGCAAAAACTGAATAGTTCTCAACATTAAACACCTCCTTCTTACATTGACCATGCTCTGAAGTGCTTTCTCATTAGCCTGGACTCCTTTCTTTTTTTAATGTTTTAATATTTATTTATTTATACAGTGTGTGTGTGTGTGTGTACATGCACACAGGAGGGTGCAGGACTGCACCCATGCATACAATGATATACACATGGAAGTTAGAGGACAACATGAGAGAGTTGATTCTATTTTTTTTATAAAAGGGCTATCCATCCATCCACCCACCCACCCACCCACCCACCCACCCACCCACCCACCCAACCACCCACCCACCCACCCACCCATCTATCTATCTATCTATCTATCTATCTATCTATCTATCTATCTATCTATCTATCTATCTATCTATCTATCTATCTATCTACCTATATTTATGCCTGCATGACAGAAGAGGGCATCAGATCCCATTATAGATGGTTGTGAACCACCAT
>CM053753.1:82641937-82659580 GCA_028658305.1 Pachyuromys duprasi | reverse complement strand
CTCCCAGATCCGCGGGCGGACTCACACACTGACTGAGATTTTGCTGGCGGGGCGTTCAGCTTGTGTCCAGGCAATGTGTGGACTGGTCAAAATGGTCCCCCAATCCACTCAGTCTGGTGTGGTTCCGATGATTGAACCGAACCCGCAGCACTGCAGCACACCCGTGGGTCGAAGCAGAACCCGGGTGCAGTGTGCGCTCCTAGGGTGCAGTTCAGTGAAAATGGCACCAGGTTCCTCCTGAGACTGCCCGGGAGACAGACTATAATGGAGGGTGCGGGCGCCCAGTGCAGCTGCTCGTCCAGATCAGAGCTGTGCGCAGCTGGTCACAGGGAAATTTCTCCAGGTAATAACTGGGTGTCTCTAGGGTTTTCCCACTTGATTTTCTCACCATAGGACTTCTGCTCACCTGGCACTCACAATGCTGGCGTTTTAGGTCCCAGAGTTCAGTCTCCTGGTCGCTGCGTTGTTTCTGCTCTCCTACTCCTCAGACACAGTGTTCTCTGGTGGCAGCCATCTTGGATCTCCCCCGTACTTACTGTTTTGATTATTAGGTGGTGGGAGGATTTTCTTTTCTGGTCTAATTTATTAGGTGTTCTGTAAACCTCTTGTATTCTTATTTTTACTTTTTTAAATTGTATTTTATATTAATCACAGGTTATGTACTTTGGATCCCAGCCATAGCCCCCTCTGACAGGGGATCCCCAACCCTCCCTCATCTCTTCTCTGCCCCCTTCCAAGTCCACTGATAAGGGAGAACCTCCTTCCCTTCCATCTAACTCTAGCTTATCAGGTCTCTTCAGGACTGGCTGCAATGTAGTCTTCTGCGGCCTGGCAAGGCTGCTCCTCCCTTGGGGGGCTGAGATGGGTCGAAGAGCCATCCATTGAGTTCATGTCAGAAATAGTCCCTGTTCCCCTTACTAGGGTACCCACTTGGATATTGAGCTACCATTTGATGCATTCAAGCAGGGGTTCTAAGTTATATCCATACATGGTCCTTGGTTTGAGAAACAGTCTCGTAAAAGACCCCTGTGCCCTGATATATTTGGTCCTTGCAGAGCTCCTTTCCTCTCCAGGTCATACTCACTCCCCCTTCCTTTATATGATTCCCTGCACTCTGACAAAGTGTTGGTTATGTGTCTTAATATTTGCTTTGATACAATTCTAGGTAGTCTCTTTCCAAGGCCCTCTGTGGTAGTCTCTTGTTGGCCTCTCCTTTAAGTTGGGGAAATTTCTTCAATGATATTGTTGAAAATATTATCTGGGCCTTGGAGGAGGTAATCTTCTTTTTCCTCTATTCCTACTATTCTTATGTTTTGTCTTTTTATGTTGTCTTGAATTTCTTCTACGGTCTGTGTCAGGAATTTTTAGATTTAACATTTTCTTTGACTGATACATCGACTTCTTCCATTGTATCTTCCACACCTGAAATTCTTTCTTCCATCTCTTGTAGTCTATTCGTTATACTTACCTCTATAGTTCCTGTTTTCTTCCCTAAGTTCTTTCTCTCCATAATTTCCTCCATTTGTATTTTCTTTAATTTTTCCAATTCTATCTTCAGATCTTGAGCAATTTTGTTGATTTCCTTCACCTGTCTGACTGTATTTTCCTGTTTTTCCTTTAATTCCTTCAGCTGTTTGTTTGAACAATCCTTTGTTTATTTTATTTCTTTCAGTGATTTATGTATTTCC
Organism: Pachyuromys duprasi; assembly: GCA_028658305.1. Classification (NCBI taxonomy): domain Eukaryota; kingdom Metazoa; phylum Chordata; class Mammalia; order Rodentia; family Muridae; genus Pachyuromys; species Pachyuromys duprasi. Next base: position 82,657,892 of record CM053753.1, on the reverse strand, counting down.
TCTATAAAGGCCATATACTGTTTGTCTGCAACTTCCTGTATTCCTATTCGGATGGCCATAATCTGTTTGTCTTTATCTTCCTCTATTTCTTACAGGGTGACCATAATATGTTTAACATTATCTTCCTCTAGTTCTTTATGCATTTTATTTGTTTTCTGTATTTTCCTCTTCATAAGCTTAGATGTTAGGTTATCTTCTTGAATTTCAATTATTCTGTGGTGTCCAGGGCTGCTTGCCCCTGGATAACTAGGTTCTGGAGATGTCATATTGTTCTGTCTTGTTGATTGAGCTTTTTCGCTGGCCTCTACCCATTGTGCTGTCTTGAGTGTTGGGTGTTAGTTTCTGGTGGTTCCTGGAATCCTGCGGTGGAGAGAATCCCCTTGGCAGGAAGATGGTTTTTCCTGAAGGTAGCCTCCTCAGCTTTTTAGATATGGTCACTGAATGGCTGGTGTTTTCCAGGAATTGCCACAGCTCACCTCAGGTGTACAGACCTGAGTGGTAACTGGTCCTTGTTAGTCAAAAGGGCTCTCCTCTCAACCGGAGAAGACCTGGGGACAGCTGCCCTGCTTCGGGGTTTCTTGCTGTGAATTTAGTGAGCTGTAGCTATTGTCTGGGTGTCCCGTGGTTTGGTCAGTTTTGTTAGGGATAACTGGTTGCCCCTTGGAGCAGTATCTGGGGGTTGATCTAGGGGATCCCAGGCTTCTGTAGGTCTGATGTTGGAGCTCTGTGTCCCAGTAACTAAGCTGTAGTCAGTGGCAGGTGAGCACAGCTCTAATGGGAGTAGCAGGAGGCTAGTTGGTGCACAGCAGGGGGCTGGCAGAGAGCACCCGCTGGTCTTGGGGTCCTTTTCCAGGGAAATATTGGGTAACCTAAGTTGGTCCCATTTGCTTCCTTCTCTGTGGGGTATTCTCTCCCAGTCTCCCAGTCTCCCAGACTCCCAGTCTCTGAAGCTCTGAGGTGCACAGTTCTGTCTGTGACAGGTAGTTGGTGCACAGTGTCTAGGCTGGCAGCATGTACACTCACCAGTCTTGGGGACCTTTTCCAGGGAAATACTGGATAACCTAAGTTGGTCCCTGTTTGCTTCTGTCCCTGTGGAGTTTTCTCTAGACAGGGGAACCCAGTCTCTGATGCCCTGGGGCTCACAGTTCTGTCTGTGAAGGAGAGGTGGGCGCTCATCAGCAAGTCTCTGTGCTCTCAGGTGGAGCCTAGTTCAGAGATGGCAGCGCATGCCCACCATTCTGGGGACCTTTTCCCTGGGAAGGCTGGATGACCTAGGTCAGTCCCGTTTCCTTCCTTCCCTCTTGGTTTTTCTCGCTACTGGGACTCCTAGTCTCTGGTGTTTTTTGTGCCCACCTTTCAGACTGGAAAAGTGATCAGGACACACAGGTGTGTGGCTCTCGTCTGGCGACCAAGTGCCTGGCAACCTGGGATCCCTTCCGGGTTCTGGCTGGGTGACCTGAGAATGGACCTGGCTGGTTCCCGCACCTTGGGGCTTCCTCTCACCTGGAAAACTAGATCGTTGTTTTTTTAGGGCCCAGAGTTCAGGTTCTTGGTCTCTGTACCGAAAATGTTGTCCTGCAGCTCAGAAGCAGTATCCTCCTGGCGACGCCATCTTGTCCCCCATGTTCCCCTTACTCTCTGTATTTTTTTCAGTTCAAGGCTTTAGCTCATAGAATGGTGTGAAAAGGTTAGGAAAATCTTCCCACCTCAAGTAATCCAATATAGATAATCCCTCAAAGATGTGCTCAGAACCTCATATTCTGAGTTAGCTAGACCCTGCCAAATTAACTGTCAATATGAGTCATAGTTAAATGGTTACCTAACTTTCCCTTTTCAGCATGGTTAAATAACTGACTTAAATTTTCACTGATAATAAATTGCAGTTCTATGATTTGAATCCAGGTTGTAAGACTGAGTAATAAACTTTATAACCAGTCAAATATATTTTCTCCTTTATGTGAGAATAATTATTGATTTATGTCTTTTCTGCAAAACACTTCAATTCCACTTTTTACACAATTAATGATCTTATCAAAATATCATGTCTTTATTGTTTCTTTTTCTGAAACAGAACAAATGCTCTAAGATAACTATTATAGGGTTAGGTAATTTTTTGCATTTCACCAAAAACAGTATCAAACTATACTTATGGGAATTAGCTACTATTTCACTAACTGCATGTTAATTATTAATACAATAATCTAAATAAAAAGTATTATTGTACTTACCTTTCTCTTTTTAAAATTAAATTTATTTATTTATTACAATTTATTCACTTTGTATCCCCTTTGCAGCCTCCTCCCTCATCTCCTCCCAGTCCCAACCACCCTCCCTCTTCTCCCCCTATGATCTTTCCCTAGTCCTCTGATACAATTGGAACTCCTCCCCTTTTATCTGACATTAGCCTACCAGGTCTCATCAATGTTGGCTGCCTCCTCTGTGGCCTGACAAAGCAGCACTGCCCAGGGGGAGGTGATCAAAGAACTGGGTACTGAGTTTATGTCAAAGAAAGCCCCTGTACCCCTTATTAGGAAACCCACTTAGAAACTGAGCAGCCTATAGATTTCCTCTGAACAGGCGGTCTAGGTCCTCTCCATGCATGGCACTTGGTTGGTATATCAGTCTCTGCAGTCACCGGTGTCCCCAGGTATTTGGGCTCTATTTTTCTCCTTGTGGAGTTCCTGTTCCCTCCAGGTCTTTCTATCTCCCTCTTCTTCCATAAGGATTCCAGAACTCTGCCCAAAATTTGGCTATGAGTCTCAGTATCACCCTATCTTAGATACCCTCCAGGGGAGGGGATAGAGTCTTTCAGAGCTACCCTTTGCAAGTCTCCTGTACTATTCCTTCTCTTCTACTACTTCTGAGATCTATCCTGTTTACCATTCTGAATGAAGATTAAGCATCTTCCCTAGGTTCCTCCTTGTTACTTAGCTTCTTTATGTCTGCAGATTTTAGTATGCTTATCCTATAATATACGACTAATATCCACTCATAAGTGAGTATATACCATATGTGTGTTTCTGCTTCTGGGTTACCTCACTCAGGATGATCTTTTCTAGTTCCCAACACTTGCCTGCAAATTTCATGATTTCTTTGTTTTTATTTGCTGGGTAGTATTCCATTGTGTAAGTGTACCATACATTCTGTATCCATTCCTCCATTGAGGGGAATCTAGGTTGATTCCAGAGTCTGGCTATTATGAATAAAGTTGCTACGAACATAGTTGAGCAAATGTCCATATTGAATGGTGGGGCATCTTTTGGGTATATAAAAATGGAATGGTATTGGCATAGAAACAGAATGGTGGATCAACAAAATTGAATCGAAGACCCAGAAAAAAACCCACACACCTATGGAAAATTAATTTTTGACAAAGAAGCTTAAACCATACAATGGAAAAAAGACAGCATAGTCAACAAATGGTGCTCCTCTAAATGTATATCTACATGTTAAAAATGCAAATAGACCCATACTTATCACCCTGCACAAAGTTAAAATCCAAGTGAATCAAAGACCTCAACATAAAATCAGACACACTAAATCTGTTAGAAGAAAGAGTAGGAAAGAGCCTTGAACTCATTGGCACAGGAGACAACTTCCTGATCAGAACATCAACAGCAGAGGCTCTAAGAGCAACAATCAATAAATGGGACCTCATGAAACTTAAGAGCTTCTTTAAAGCAAAGGATACTGTCAACAGAACAAAAGGACAGCCTACAGATTGGGAAAAGATCTTCACCAAACACATCTGACAGAGGGCTAATATTTAGAATATATGAAGAACTGAAGAATTTAAATACCAACTAACCAACTAATCCAATTAAAAAATGGGGTATAAAGCCAAACAGAGGCATATGGAATGGCAGAGAAACAAAGAAATGTTCAATGTCCGTTTTCATTTGGGAAATGCAAATCCAAATGACCCTGAGATTTCACCTCATACCCTCAGAATGGCTAAGATCAAAAGCTCAAGTGGCAATACATACTAGAGAGGATGTGGAGAAAGAGAAACTCTCCTCCATTGCTGGTAGGAATGTAACCATATACAACCACTCTGGAAGTCAATCTAGCACTTTCTTAGAAAGTTAGGAATAATGCTACTTCAAGATCCAGTTTACTTTTCTCCTGATACGTTAAAACAGCAGAGCCAAGAACACTTACAGAAGGAAGGTGATTGTGGACTCATGGTTTCAGAGACATGAGCGTATGACAGTAGCAAGTATGACAGCAAGCAGCTATGCATAGTAGAAGGTACAAGAAGGCAGAGTTTGTACCTTTAAGCAACAAATATGGAGAGGAGTGAAACAACTTGAAATAGAATGAGAATTTTAATTTCCTAGCCCACTTCAAATAAACTTTCAGTAGTAAATCTACAGGTTGTAAACTTCCCAAACCTTACCACCAATGGGGGACCTAGTGTTCAAATATGAGATCACATATAGTACACCTCTGATTCAAACCACCATAGGTCTAGCCAGCTATAATTAGAAAAACATAAATGTAAAGAATAGCTAAAATAATTAAACAACTTACATATTTGATACAGAAATAATATTTTTAAAAAATACAGAAAATTAAACCTTAATATGTTTGTTATATGAATGAACACATCAGTGTGTTTCTGTCACTCACTGTCACATACAATGCTCATTTCATCTGAGGTTATGATTCATTTTTCAGTTCTCCATTTTACTAATGATTGTAGGTATTTTGGAAAGATTATTTTCAATTCTGTGTATTGCCTAATTTTTATGAGAAAAAAAAAAGAGGAGAAAAAACATGCAGCTGTGGAGCTAACGAAGCCTAAGAAATTCATTTAAATTTGTTATATTTCACTTCCACCAAAAAGATATGTTGATTTTTGTGGTAAAGCTATGTAATGTGTAAACAATTCATATTATTTTATTTGCTTATGTTCTTGAACTTAGGTTGTTTTATTTGTTTATTGCTGAGGCTTCGAACATTGTGATGTGTGACTTGAATCAAAGGAAACATAATAAAACTGAAAATAATTGAATAAAAGATATTGCAAATTAATGAGACTAATACTGGTGCCATAATTTTAAAAAAGTCACTAAAGGCATAGGCACACTTGCTCAAGGTTCCTTTCTTCACACACCTGATGCTACACTGTACCACAATAATGTATAGTAATGTCCCTCATCTGGGAAAATCTTGCCACTTCTTCAAATATTTTTGGATAAAATTTAGTACTACACCTTCAATTAACTTTTTTCCCTCAATGCCGTGGTATCATAAATCACATTTTTCACTTGAACCGCTGATACTATTACAGGCAATTCAGCTCACTGTGGTTCTTTTCCTCTGCTTTCCCCATGCTTTCTCTCTGTTCTTACCTAAGCTACCTGCAATGCTTTTACATTGTTTTGCTTTTATTTCCCCTTTATTCACCCTTTCTAATTCTTGTCCTGCTTTTGCGTTGGGCTCCATAGTTCTCACCCTTTACCCTAGCCCTCATTTTCCTCTTCATATATATATCCCCCTTTCTCTCCCCCTTTATTCTCCTTTTCTAATTTTTGTCGTGCTTTTGCTTTGGGCTCTATAGTTCTCGATACTTTCACCCCTCCCCCTCTGATTTTTCTCTTTGCTTTTATCTCCTTTTGTATTTGGTGACCCACACAGCATGTTGAATCAGATTATTTCATAAAATTCTTTATTTGTAGGTCACATTAGATTTGTCACAGTTGTAACAATGTAACTAAAGTTAAAATCATTGTTTTTGATATGAATGTATTGCACTCTGTGTAGAATGAGTAATAGTAGCTTCATGTTTCTTTCTTGTAATTTCCCCCTTTGTATTACATTTCAGATTAACCTCTGTTCTCAAGTGGTTTCTAGAAGATCTTTCACTGATACTATGGTTACTATCACTCAAACCATGTGAGGAAATAAAAGCAACCACAGATTGTCTTGATACCTTAAGATTCTGGAGGGAAATTAAATTCCTCCCTGAAATTCTTTGTTGCTGATTGCTAACAATGGAGCTGTAGCTTGCCAAAAAGGCTTATGTTTCCCTATTTTAAAACATCATTATAAAGTATTCTCATAAATTGCACTTTGACTACACAGATATATATTATTTTTAAGCTTTAGCTTTCAATCTTAACAATTGTTTATAAACTAAGAAGAGAGTCGATTTTAAGCAAGTAATCACTGAGCTTCGTGGTACGCAGAAATGCATTTCAATTATTACTGAAATGGAAAGATTTTGTTTGTATACCAGTAGCTACTTCATATTAGATCACCTTGGTTTATCCTACTTTCCTTTTATGGAGCTTGTTGCCCGTTTTCACTTTTATGGCTCCGGGCATCATGCCCAGCTTGGATTAATGCTTGTTTATTATAATTTATTTATCCAGGATACTGCTTTAGCTGGTTGCCTTAGAAATGATTATAATTAAGTAGCAGAGAATATAGTTCTTAAATGTTTAAGTGCATTAGGCCATCAAAATATTTTCCCAGAAAATTTAAATAACATCTTTATATAAAAAGTATATGTAATTTTGTTTTTTGGTATTTTTAGTTTTGTTACCTGGTAACTGCTTTGACTTTAAGCCCATTTAGAGTGGTTCACTTCCAAATTAACTTACATCTCTTTCTTTTACTCCAGGAATCCTATTAATTTTTTGCCATGAAACAACAGTGGTTAATCTGAGGAACTCATGCCGTGTGAATTTTTGGGTGCAATGTCCAGGATAGGTGCAGAAATTGCTGTTTCACAGTAATCTTCTCCTACCCCTTGCTCTTACAATCTCTTTTTCATCTTTTGTACAATGTTCCCTGATCCTTGGATGGGGCGATACAGATGTAGTTCTTAGATCCAAGCACTCTTCAGTCTCATATTCTCAGAAGACTTACTGGCTGAGTGCTTGCTTCTTCATTATCCACTGTCCATTGGAAAATGAAGCTTCTCTGATTAAGGTCAAGAACAATTCTAATAACCTGCCCTAGACAAAAGCACTTAGTAGCAAGTTTGGGACTATATCCTTTACGCAAAACCACAGAATGGCTTCCTCTCTGAAAGTCTAGGACTATCTTAGCCATGGTCTCTTAAACAGGTTTACAGTAGCTGGTTCATGTCCCTCCAGAAGGCTGGGACAACATTTTAATCAGAATACAATGAGATGTTGCTCTAAGTGTTATATCACTACTACATCAGAAAGCACATCTGGGGGATGATTATTGTAGATTATGTCTTTAAAATCTGGATACTGTGAAGGACACCAGGAGTAGAAAACTCCTCAAAGATCGAATTAAATATTTTGTTTTATTCTTTATTTTTTGAGAAATTTATAAATGGACAGTGTATTTGCATCCTTTCTATGTCTCTTTCTCTATGTCTTCCCTACTCCCTTTCAAATTCACATTTCCTTATTTCCAAGTTATTAATGGCACACACACACACACACACACCAAACTCTCTCTACCCTCCTTCCACATATATGTACTTAAACACATAACCTCAATGTCGATGTGTGATTCTATGGTAACCCAGTATTTGGGAAATTTCAAACTATAGCTTTTGATGGCTACTTTTCTACAAGTGATTGGGGCTAGAGAAACTTATCTAGTATGTCACATCCTTTTTATCACCAATTCCATATATCATAAGTAAAGTTTTGGAACTTTAAGTTCTTGCAGAAGGCTTTCTCTTACTTAACTAAACTTACACTATAAGGTTCTATGCATTATAAGAGCGCAGGGAATCTTATGAAAGAAGTGGAAAATAGTAAGATCTGGAGAGAAAGGAACTCCAAAAGGAGAACAACAGAACCAAATAATCTGAGTACAAGGGTCTTTCCTGAGACTGATACTCCAACCAAGTACCATGCATGGAGATAACCTAGAACCCCTGCTCAGATGTAGCCCGTTGCAGTTCAGTGTCCAAGTGGGTTCTATACTAATGGGAACAGGAATTGTCTCTGACATGAATTGATTGGCCTGCTCTTTGATCACCACCCCCTGAGGGGGGAGCAGCCTTATCAGGCCACAGAGGATGAAAATGCAGCCACTTCTGAGGAGACCTAATAGACTAGGATCAGAAGGAAAAAAAAAAAGACCTCCCCTATCAGTGGACTTGGGGAGAGACATGTGTGCAGAAGGGGGAGGGAGGGAAGTATTGGAGGAGGGAGGAAACTACAGGGGGGATACCTAGTAAATAAAATGTAATTAATAAAGAATTTTTTAAAAAGATGGAAACATTTACTTTGCAAAATGGATTTCCCTTCTTCTTCTCCATATTTTCTTTGATGATTTGCCATTTTACATCTTATCAAGTTCAAAGTTCATTTTCCCCTTTTTATTTAGATGTGTGACAAATGTTATTTCATCTTTATAGCTATTTGTTTCTATGTGTCTGAGTGTCTTCATATTTATCTAATTCATATCATATATCTTCCAGCTTAAAGTAGAAATGTACAGATGTACTTATATCAAGTCTTGTTTACCATCGTTTATTAATATAGTCATCCTTCTCTTCACTTTTAAACTCTCTTTTTTAAGTCATTACACAATTATTTATTCATTACATAAATATTTACCTGTGATCTGTCCCCGCTTCATTTGGAAACCTCTGTCAAAATATATTTTTTCTTTCTGAAAACTTACTGTTATTAAGTAAAGTTGTAGCTTTTATTTTTATCTCAAAATAGCTAATCTGTTTTTCATTTTATTCCAAAACTTAATATTGCATGTTGAAGTATCATGACTTTAGAAATATTTTAAGGTTTTTGGTATCCCTTACTTTCTACTTAGATGTTTATACAATTTACACTTCATATTTGAAGGTCACAATTTTTTTTTCTTTTTCAAAACAGGGTTTCTCTCTGAAGCCTTAGCTGTCCTGGAATTGTTTTATAGACCAGGCTGGTCTTGAACACACAGAATTCTGTCTGCCTCTGCTTCCACATATGCTGGGATTACAGGTATGCTCCACTGTGCCTTACTGAGATCAATTTTTTATTATTTTTAATATTTTTTAATATTAGTTACAATTTATTAACTTTATGTCCCAGCTATATCCCGCTACTTCATTCCCTCCCAGTCCCACCCTCCTTCCCTCATCTCCTCCCTGCCCTTTTCCAAGTCCACTGATAGGAGAGGTCCTCTTCCCCTTCCATCTGACCCTGTTTTATCAGGTATCTTCAGGACTGAGTGCAAAGTTCTCCTCTGTGGTCTGGCAGGGCTGCTCCTCCCTCCATTGTTGGGAGAGGTCAAAGAGCCTGCCATTGGGTTCATGTCAGAAATAATCCCTGTTCCCCTTAATATAGTACTCACTTGTATACTGAGCTACCATGGGCTACATCTGAGCAGAGGTTCTGTGATATAACCATGCATGGTCCTTGGTTGGAGATACAGTCTCATAAAAGACCCCTGTGCTGAAATATATTTGGTCCTTGTGGAGCTCCTGTCCTCTCCAGGTCATACTAATTCCCCCTTCTGTCTTATGATTCCCTGTACTCTGCCGAAGATTTGGTTATGAGTCTTAGTATCTACTTCGATATGCTGCTGGGTAGAGTCTTTCAGAGGCCCTCTGTGGTAGGCTCCTGTCCTGTTTCTTGGTTTCTCCTACATCCAATGTCCATCCCATTTGTCTAAGAGAGGATTAACCCTCTTATCCTGGGTCTTCTTTCTTGTTTAGCATGTTTATATATTTCAGTATGTTTATCCTATCTTATAGGTCTACATAAGTGAGTGTATACCATGTGTGTTTTCTGCTTTTGGGATACCTCACTCAGGAAGATCGTTTCTACATCCCAACATTTTTCTAAAAATGTCATGATTTCCTCGTTTTTAATTGCTGAGTAGTATTCCATTGTGTAAAATTACCACAATTTTTGTATCCATTCCTCAACTGAGAGACAACTGCATTGTCTCCAGATTTTGGCTATTATGAATAAAGCTGCTATGAACTTGGTTGAACAAATGTCCTTGTTGTGTACTTGAGGAACTTTTGTATATATGCCCAGGAGTGGTATAGCTGGATCTTGAGGTAGCAGTATTACTGGTTGTCTCAGAAAGCGCTAGATTGATTTCCAAAGTGGTTGTACAAGTTTGCATTCCCACCAACAATGGAGGAGTGTTCCAGTTTTTTCCACAACCTCTCCAGCAAGTGTTGTCACTTCAGGTTTTGATCTTAGCCATTTTGATGGGTGTAAGGTGAAATCTCAGGGTCATTTTGATTTGCATCTCTCTGATGGCTAAGGACACTGAACATTTTTTTAAGTGTTTCTCTGCCATTCTGTATTCCTCTACTGAGAATTTTCTGTTTAGTTCTGTACCCCATTTCTGATTGGATTTCTTGATTTGTTGCTTTTCAACCTCTTTATATATTCTGGATATCAGCCCTCTGTCAGATATAGGGTTAGTGAAGATCCTTTCCCAGTCTGTAAGCTGTTGTTTCGTTCTGACAACAGTATTTTTTGCTTTACAGAAGCTTTTTCAGTTTCATGAGGTCCCGTTCAACAACAGATCATCTGGAGGAATCTCCATCCCTGATTAAACTGTATTACAGAGCAATAGTAATAAAAACCACATGGTATTGACATATAAACAGAATAGTGGATCAATGGAACCAAACAGAAGACCCAGAAATAAACCCACACACCTATGGAAACTTGATTTTTGACAAAGAAGCCAAAACCATTCAATGGAAAACATACAGCATCTTTAACAAATGGTACTGGTCCAATTGGATGTCTACATGCAGAAAAATGAAAAGAGATCCATATTTCTCACTCTGCACAAAACTGAAGTTCAAGTGGATCAAAGACCTCAACATAAAACCAGACGCACTAAATAGGTTAGAAAAAAACTGGGGAAGAACCTCGAACTCATTGGCACAGAAGACAACTTCCTGAACAAAAAATTTTAATGTGAAGGCATAGATGTACCTTTTCTTATTCAAGCTTGAAAAAATGAACACTTTCAACAGAACAGTACAATTCTCTAGTAATATCCAATTTCCATTTATAATTACATACACCCATTTATAGGAATCAATGATGATAAATTAGTCTTGACAGAAGTATATCAGCACATTTCTATCTTAAGCTGTAAGAAATATGAATTAGGTAAAAATAAGAAGTCACAGGCACATACAAACAAATGGTTATACAAAGATGAAATAATACTTGCCACATAATTAATTTAATAAATGAACATGAAAAATAAAGGTTGGCAAATCACCAAAGATGATATAGAGAAGAGGAAGGAAGCCTTGTTTGGTAAAATAAGAATCTGTATTTTCCTAAAAACCTGTTGCTTTCACTGAGCATTTTCTTTACTTTTTAATGCTACATTTACTTAAATGCATCCCATCAAAATAGTCTTCCTAAATTTTTAACAATTGAAAGTAGGACTATCTCAGAAGGCCTTCTCTGAAGGGAAAGGAATATGATAGTCTTTGAGATTTGCTGGCTGCACTGGTGAGCTATGACATAGCTGCTTGCACTGATTCTCAGCAGTGGGTAACTATCCCACATTGCTAGCTGCAGTACTTCAGTCAGCTTCTTGGTGGCTGTTCCAGTGCAATCCAATGAGTTACACTCAACAGCAATTTTCCATCAGGTCATTCTTATCCGATCTATTTAGAATTATTATTAAATGGCTACTATTCTTCTGGAATATAAAAGTATTTAGAAACATGATACCATGCCATTGACATGATGATCTTTCAAGGTTTATACAAATGAGACAATTTAACAATGAATGTTACAAACAGAATAAATAAATAATTCACATCATGGTAAAAGGTTGAAATATGCACAAAAGCTGTCTTTAAAACAACTTTTATTTAATAATGAATATGTTCTTTGTGGTAATTATGCAAATGCATCTATGAGGTAGCTTAAATGTAGGTGAGCAGTATACCATAGATGCTTAAGTATCTGCAAAATATTAAATTAACCTCTTCCTGTTTTCTATACTTTTAAAATTTATTTATTTTTATTTATTACAATTTATTATCAAAGTATATATTAAGACTCATAACCAAACCTTCGGCAGAGTGCAAGGAATCCTGTGAAAGAAGGGGGAGTTAGTAAGACCTTGAGAGGACAGGAGCTCCACAAGGACCAAATATATCCAGGCACAGGGGTCTTTTATGAGACTGTTTCTCCAACCAAGGACCATGTATGGATATAACCTAGAACTTCTGCTCAGACAGAACCCATGGTAGCTCAGAATCCAAGTGGGTAGCCTATTAAGGGGAACAGGGACTAGCTCTGAAATGAACTCGATAATGGGCTCTTTGACCTTCCCCCTCCTCCATGGAGGAGCAACCCTACCAGGCCACAGAGGAAGACTTTGTAGCCAGTCCTGAAGATACCTGAAAAAACAGGGTCAGATGAAAAGGGAGGTGGTCCTCCCTTATTAGTGGACTTGTAAAGGGGCAGGGAGGAGATGAGGGAGGGAGGGTGGGATTGGGAGGGAATGAGGAAGCAGGATACAGCTAGGATATAAAGTTAATAAACTGTAACTAATATTTAAAAAAAACAATTTATTCACTTTATATTCCAGCTGTATCCCCTCCCTCATCTCCTCCCAATCCCATCCTCCCTCCCTCTTCTCCTCCCATGCCTGTCCCCCAGTACAATGATAGGAGAGGTCCTCCTCCTCCTCTTCCTTCTGACCCTAGCCTGTTAGGTCTCATCAGGACTGACTGCATTGTCCTCTTCTGTGGTCTGGCAAGGCTGCCCCCCCCCCCTGATCAAAGAGCCAGCCACTGAGTTCATGTCAGAGGCAGTCCCTGTTCCCATTACTATGGAACCCACTTGGACACTGAGCTGCCATGGGCTACATCTGTGCAGGGGGTTCTAGGTTGTATCCATGAATGGTCTTTGGTTGGGGTATCAGTCTCAGAAAAGACCTCTGTGCCCACCTTATTTTTGGTTCTGTTACTCTCCTTGTGGAGCTCATGTCCCCTCCAGGTCTTTCATCTCCCCCTTCTTTTATAAGATTCCTTGCACTCTGCCCAAAGTTTGACAATAAGTCTCAGCATCTACTTTGATACCCTGCTAGGTAGAGTCTTTCCGAGGCCCTCTGTGGTTTAAATTAGACATTTCTCATTTTAAATAAAAAAGTGTCCATACTATTTACATTTATAAACTTTTGCTATACTTCTTATAGTAAAAGTCCAGAGATATTTCACTTAATGTGTAAAACATATGTTATAAAATGCATTATTTACCACAAAGGAAACTTAAGATGTTTTGGGGTAAGTATGTTTGTGCTGTATTTGAAATTAATTTTTAAGTATTAATGTAAATAGTATTACCCATTTATAAAAATATATCAAATGAGTGTGTTATTTATTATAATTAAGTCATTTTAATTAAGGTACATTGTGCTGGGAATTACAAAGTATGTCACTCAAAATTTCAATAAGTTTCATAACTGAAATGGCAAGGTACTGAAGAGGTAGACATTCTGTAGCATAATTTACATCTCTATTACATTATCAATTAATTATATATCAGGAAAGTAATGATTAATTTCATTTAAATCCCAAGATTTATAATCATAGCATCTCTTATAATTTTTCTAGCTGGTAACAATACTCATTTAGAGTCTGTAGTCTATGGATCATGTGGAAAACAGAGAGATATGGTGAAGGCGTGAGACATCTGAAGGAATCATTATAGTACGGGAAGGAAGAGTTCTTCATTCTTCACATGCAGTCCAAACAAGTGACATTTTATAATTTTGAAAATTGATCTGATTAATCAATATTCAATATTATGTATGTGTGTTGGTTATTGCATGTGTTCTGTTGTGGGATAAAATTTTTGAAACAAAAAATGATACTGAGATTACTGTTAGAGTAAAAGCGCTGTTTTTTTAGACATATAAGGTCAGAGAAATTCAAACTTTGTAGCACATGAAATTTTATTCTATGTTCAAATTAACAGAATTCATACTAAAATTGAGGGATTATCGCATTCACATAACAGTAAGAAAAGAAATAAACATGACTACCAATTTTATGCTCTGTAGGATACAAATAAACAACACTGATGAATGCAGTAGAACAAGGAGGAAGTAATGCAACAGGTGGACGCATAGAAGCTCTAGTACCTGAAGTTATAGGATATACGTATATAACAAAACGGGTGACACAGTACCACAGTATGAAAATTGACTTTATCAGAACACACACTTTCATTTAAAATTAAAAAAAAACCAACCACTCACCCCCCTAATATCTACCTACACATCAAAAAAGTATGACGGGAATGGCAATAATAAAGAAAATATCTGGTGAACTGAAGGACAGAGTGGCCAAATTACTGTGAAACTGGAATGTCTCAGTAACACCACACCTCTTAGCAGAAACTCGAAAACTCTGAGAATGCATAGCCAGGAAACAAAAACATTGTCTCCAAAACTGTTTCCTTTATGTTAAAAAGAGGGAAAATACATTTCAAAGATAACTCAAACTAAATCATGTCATTTCCACGAAGCCAGAAACTCTGAAAGCATATTTTCCTTCTCGACTTTCATTAGATTTATTGCAGTTATGCAGGCATTTTAGACAAAAATAAAAAAAACAAAAAGCCTCAGAAAGAATGAACTCTACATGAAACGGACATGGTCAGGAGTGCAGGAGCAAAGAACTATTGAATATGCAGAAATAAATATAAACAGAGTCACTGTAGTCTGTTTTTGGTGTTCATGTGTATATGGTTTCAAGGCCAACAGCACTAATAAGTAGCCTTTAAAAGGCTAATTTTTCTTCTCTCAAAAGTTAATAGGTTCCTGTAGTTCATTTTTCTAAGAGAGAGACTCTATATATTCTCCCTTCCTAGTAAACACATCTAGTGATATTGCTGTTACTCCTTTCTTATTCATGACGCCGTTTCAAGAAGATACTTTTTCACAGTAATCTTCCCATTACTTTGATTCTTAGAATCTTGATGACCCCTGTTCTGTGATATTCCATGAACCACGAATAAACGTCCAAGAAGTGACAATCACATGTCAGTAAAAATCAACAACTATCTGACTGGACTAAGTCCCACTCAACAGGAGAAAAATCATTCCTGTTACTAGAAACGTAGATAGCTGCACCGGGATAATGAAGTCATGGACCTCAGAAAAGAATCTCCTGCTGTAACATTGCCATGACAGCATAATTCCTTACTATATCCTAAAATCTGTCCTCATGTACACATAAGTGTAGCTACCACCCCTGATGGTAAGAAAGAAGCTTTTTAGTATAGCAAGTACTGACCATCACAGAAAACCACAACTAGACATAATGCAGGCACAAATAGATCATGGAGAGCAGTCCCCAGTGAATACTACTATAGCAGAAAATACTTAACCCTACATCAAAATTAAAAGAAAGACCTTTATAATTACCAGAGCTTGATGAATGATAAAACTAGGGAGCAAATCGAACAGGCAAAAATTCTACAAGGAATAAATATATTGTTTGAGTTAGCCATTACAACATGAACACCATATAGACAGTAGGTAAACATATCAGAGATATATTTTTTATTAATATTTTCTCATATAACATATCCTGATAAAATTCTCTTCCCTCTATTCTTCCCACTGCTCTCCAAATCTATTTTCTATTTATCTAGTTTCTATTACCTCTATTCTCCAAATCTCTCATTCAATCTCGACCCTCTCACTTTCTCATTAGAAAACAGATTTCTTTTGATCTAGAATGAAAGGTCCTGTAGACATCTCTTAGGTCCATTTGGTTTAGGGCCTCTGTAAGTGCCCTTGTTTCTCTGTTTTGCTTCTGACCGGATGATCTGTCCCTTGGAGAGAGTGGAGTGTTGAAGTCTCCCACTATTAGGGTGTTGGCATCAATGTGTGATTTCAGTTTTAATATTGTTTGATTTACATATGTAGGTGGTCTTGTATTTGGGGCATAAATGTTCAAAATTGTGATGTCCTCCTGTGGGAATTTTCCTTT
>CM053753.1:82560691-82631703 GCA_028658305.1 Pachyuromys duprasi | reverse complement strand
CAAAAGTATGTGTTACATTTCAAGCCTTTTTCTACTTTTGCTGCATCTTCCTCCTACCACTAACATGAGACATATAATTTCCAAAAGTGGTAGTTTTAATGTGATCTATGTTTACAACCATGGAACACTACAGAACAGTTCTGTATAGATAGAGTGCGTGACAGTTCTGTTTTTGACAAAGTACATGTGTTCCAGGTACATCTTTGCCTAAAGGCAGAAAACAAATATCCCAGTGGGATGAAGTAGGCAATTGTCAATTATGCAAGGTTAGGCTAACACCATACTGAGCATATTTAGAAAAATTTTCACATGCTGTCCTTACACTGAAGCAGATAATATTCTGCAGAATTGAGAGCAGACTAAACCTTGGTAATTATTTCACTCTTTTCAAGTTAATAATTAAATCAAAGAAATTATCATATGAATCTGTGCATTTTCACTGATAAGGAAAATCATTACGTACTGGTCCATTCTTCTTATCGAGGCTCAGTCTTGCTGACTCTGCATCAATGAGTGCTGTTACTTTATCTGTGAAATTTAAGAACCATGTTTAAATACTGCTCTGGGGTAAAAGAAATTAATGATTGTGATACATTTTTTTTTACAGGCACATCTTTTGCAGGCCAGTATTATATAAGTCTTATGCTTACTCATAAGTTGCTTTCAAAACATATAACGTTTCTCCTGCTAGAAAAATCACAGAGATACTTTGTAGTAGAACAACATGAGTGAAAGTGGTAAGAACTCTATCCTATTTAAAAGTAGCTAAGATGAAACTAATCAAATTTTTAAAATTAATAACAGGTCAATAGTTAGAGAACTGCATATGATTGGTATACCAGTGAGATTCGTGACAAAAAGCTAAGTTTTTGTTTATTCACCAACATCTTTTATGCCTGTCCCTTAGCAGACTCAGGACACTCATCAAATTCTAGAAGGCTATCATAGTTCAGAAAGTATTTTACATATATATGCATATATATAATGTGTAATATATTATACACAACATATTATATTTGATATAATATATTATATAATTATGTAAATATTAAATTTCATTTATTATATTATACTAAATATACATTATGTTGTTGAATATATTATATTATGTATATTATATTTATATATAAATTTCAAGGTTGAAATTCTTTGATCATGTTTGTTTTGTTTTAATATGGTTTATTTTATTTTTTCCCATTTATTTATTTACTTATTTATTTTTAAAATCACTTTACAGCCTGATCTCAGTTCCCTCCCTCCTCTCCTCCTAGTCTCACTTGCATGCCCCTTTCCTCTCAAGCCTCTTTCTCCTTGCCAGTGAAGAGGAGGTCCCCAAGTGGTACCAACCCATCCTGGCATCACAAGTTGCAGGACTTTCCCACTGAACTCTGACATGTTTCCCAAGCTACATATGTGTTACATATGTCTAAGGGGTATAGGTCCAGCTCATGTGAGCTCTTTGGTTGGTGGTTCAGTCTCTGTGATCTCCTTTGGGCCTAGGTCAATGAACTCTGTAAGTCTTATGGTGTCCTTGACCTCTCTGGCTCCCTCCTATCCTTCCTCCCACTCTTCCACAAAACTTCCAAAACTTGCCGTATTGTTTGACTGTAGGTCTCTGCATTTGTTTCCATCAGCTCTTAGATGAAGCTTCTCAGAAGACAGTCATCCTAGGATCCTGACAGCAAGCATAGAAGAGTATCATTAGTAGTGACCGGAGTTGGCTGTCTCCCAGGGGGTGGGTCTCAAGTTGGGCTCTTCATTGTTTTACTGTTTTCTCAATGCCTGTTCACTCCTTATCTCTACACTTCTTATAGGCATGAGAAATTTTGGCTCAAAGGTTTTATGTGTGGGTTTGTGTCCCCCTCCCTCCATTTTAAGTCCCACCTGTCTACAGGAAGTGGCAGCTTCAGGCTGCATGATCCCCACTGCTAGGAGTCTCCCCTATAGACTCAAGAGAGCCTCTCCTTTCCTAGAGATCCCCCACAACCACCGATTTCCTCTCCTGGTCCTCCTTCACAACTCACCCCATAACTGAACCCCACCTGTTCTCTCCCTCAAGATAATCATCTCATTGTTATGATGGCAAGCAAATGTCAAAAATGTGAGGAAGATAAAGGAGATAGAAAAGAAAAAAACATGAAGGTGATTAAAGAAGAAGTGGGGGTAATCATAAAATAGAAATATATTGTATGAAAATGATAAATACATATAGTACAGTGATTATATAAATGTAGAGCATTATATAAATTGAACATACATAAATTAAATATTTGATCCCAAAATAAAGATTTTTTTAGTTATGGAATAGTGATATTATTTGTCTTAGAATTCAATTTTAAAGCCTATTAATGTTATTTATTTATGAGTTTATGCTGGATGTTTGTTAGTTCATATTATTAAGCTGTCTATGTATACATACATACATCTTGAGAATATATACAGTTTATTGAATAGAAAAAAATTATTATTATTATTATTATTATTATTTATTCATAGACCAGCTTTTATTTATTTTTATATCAATCACAGGTTAGGTTTTTTGCATCCCATGCGTAGCCCCCTCCCTCACTCTGTCCCACCCTCCCTCATCTCCTCCCCGCCCCCTCTAAGTCCACCAACAGGGGAGGATCTCTTCCCTTTCCATCTGACCCCAGATCATCTTGTCTCCTCAGGGCTGGTTGCAATGTCCTCCCCCGGGATCTAGCCAGGCTGTTACTCCCTGGCATGTATGGGGGAGGGTCGAAGAGTCAACCATCAAGCTCAAGACTGAAACAGGCCCTGTTTCCCTTACTAGGGTCTTCAGTTCACCAATGAGTTATCATGGACAACATCTGAGCAGGGGTTCTAGGCCATATCCATACATGGTCCCAGGTTGGAGAAACTGTCCCATATAAGACCCTTGTGCCCTGCTCAGTTTGATCTTTGTGGAGCTCCTGTTCTCCCCAAGTCTTACTAACTTCCCCAGAAAAAATTATTAACTTAAAGCAACAAGTGTTATTTACTCATTGCAAATATTTATTATTTTTCTCTTATCTTCATCCTGAATTTATGTGATGAGTGTTAGATAACATTAACTTTAGGTTAATTATGTGCTAGAATCTTCAAAATGCAAATGCTTTTAGTTGACTACAGAGAATCAGAGAGGCTGTGTGCCATCCAGAGAAAAATACAACCTCTTCTGCTGTAAAGCTGCATTGGCCTTGGCTACATCAATCAGAAGAAGCCTCAGCAGTTTTACACTTCAGCTTCCAATCCAGGTACATCTGCGTTGTGCCAGATCTCATGCCTCATTGAATGGTAAGCATTTTAAACACATGCTTCTACTGGAGAGACAAATCTTTCACTAGTTATTGCAACACAAGCACACATCCTAATACAACTGTTTGTGTGCTAGCTAAACATATCCTGATAGGCTATATATTTACATATTCATTGTAGTCAATTTAATTTTTATTTAAATTTAAAAACATTTATTAATCCAAATAAAAGGCAAGTAATTCTTATAATGCATTGCTAAGTTGATATATAAGAAAATAAATGCACAATACATATGTGTATTTATGTACAACATAGATAAATGCTAATATGTGTGCTAACAGTGGGTAAGTGTAAATATAAACATATATACAAATATGTATCTATATGTGTACTTACATACACACACACACACATATATATATATATATATATATATATACACCTTAATTTGTCTAACCAGGCACAGTAACAACTAGTAATATTATTTTGCTATAGCATGGTTTTTGTATTTACTTATTTATTTTTAATCTGAAGAACTATTTTATTATAGTCTGAGAAAAAAAAAAAAAACTACAGGGCAGGCAAGTGGAAAAATCCCAGCTGCCAGGGCAAGGGTAATAGTGAGAAAGTCATTCAGTTTAATGTAAGCATTGAGGCCAAAGAAATAGCTGATTTCAAAGAATAACAATTTAGTTTCTTTTCAGATTTTGATTTATATAGTGCAATATCAGAGAGCCAGGAGGTTTGCTTGCTAGTAAAGGTTTTATTCTGAACTATCTCCAAATCAAACTATATGGATATAATGCTTCAGAATAAGCATTTTCTGTGTGGAGATGATTTTTTTTTCCTTTGGTACATGAAATTGTGATATTTGCTGCCAAAACTAACACTTTCTTTTAAACATAAAGTGCATAAATTTCATTATAGCCTCTCTTCTTTCCAGTATAACTCTAAAAAATCAATCCTTTAAATAAGTATATCCTAAAGCAAATACATGTAAGAATTCTCATTCAGAAAGGCAAACAGGATAGAGAACCAAAGCAGGAGAAAACAGGAAACAGGACAGGAGCCTACCACAGAGGGCCTCTGAAAGACTCCCCAGTGGGGTGTCAAAACAGAAGCTGAGGCTCATAGTCAAACTTTGGGCAGAGGGCAGGGAATCTTATGGAAGAAGGAGAAGGTAGATAGACCTGGAAGGGACAGGAGCTCCACAAGAAGAGTAAAAGAACCAGAAAATCTGGGCTCAGGGTTCTTTTCTGAGACTGATATTCCAATCAAGGGCCATGCATGGAGATAACATAGAAACCATGCTCAGATGTTGCCCATGGCATCTCAGTATCAAAGTGGGTTCCCTAGTAATGGGAACAGGGACTGTCTCTGATGTGAACTCAGTGACTGTCTCTTTGATCACCTTCCCCTGAAGGGGAACCACTTTGTCAGGCCACAAAAGAAAACAATGCAGCCAGTCCTGAAGAGATCTGATAGGCTTGGGTCAGAAGGAAGGGGAGCAGTTGACTAAGGGAGGGCCAAGGGGGGAGAAGAAAGGGAGAGGGTGGGATTGGGAGGGAATGAGCTAGGGGACTGCAGCTGGGATACAAAGTAAATAAACTGTAAGTAATAAAAAAATTAAAAAACATTTTTGTTCCTGATATATTTCTGCATAAGAGAGATTTGTATTATTATTTATTTCTGTCTATGAGGGCCTGAACATATGAACATGTATGCAAGCATATCTGCAGAGGCTAGAGGAATTAATTGGATGATATTAAGGTGGAGGTTTGAGCAGCTGTGTCATGACAGAACAGAAGACAGCACAGCTCTAGAGCAACATGAAAAGACTTGACCTTTCAGTAGGAGTGAAGTGTATATGGGCATACTTGATTTATTGAATATGTGTATTTCAATTGTATAGACCTCATATATATTTTTTCATTTGTTATACATATATGTATATCTAATAAATAATTGGTTTTTGAAATTGTATCAAACAACATTGCTGTGATATTTCTTTCTCATCCCTTTCTTCTTCAGTACTGAACTTCCTTTTTCCTTCTCAATTGGAGTACACACCAACAATCATCTTTCTGATATAATATATCCAATATTTCTCTCCTAGGTTCATTCTCCCCCCTAAAAAGCTATTGACCCTTTATACTTTCTCAGGTTCTATGGTTACTTCATGTTTTATATTTATATAAGAGAATTAGAAGTTAGGAACAGCAGGTGAGAAAAGAATGGTAAGTGTTTGTCTTTCTGAGTCTGGATTACCTCACAGGTTTCTTTTCTATGTCCATCCATGCCTTTTGGGTGAAATTTTCTTCTTCATTTTTCTCTGCCTTGTGTTGCATGTTTAATCACCAGAAGTAATCAAACTGATCATCTATCACATTGCTTGGGGATATTCTCAGCAAAATATACATTTTACCCTCTCAAAGTTCTAACTAATAAAAAATATCAAATTTAATTCAGCCAGGTCTTTGCAAACTTACAATAAAATTACCTATACTTGTTTCCAATTTTTTTTTCTTATCTATATCGCAAACTTCTCATGAATGTCTTTTGGTTTGACTAACATCAGTTCTTTAGATAGTTTCTGAAAAGACTGAGATATCCTCTTTAGCTTCTCTCTTTTTTATTAATTTGTTTATTTAATCACTTTATAGCCTGATCTCATTCCTCCTCTCCTTTCAGTGCCCTCTTGCCTCCTAACCTTTTCCTCAGAGAAGAGAAAGAGAGAAAGTCCCTGATTGGTACCATTCCACTTGGCACATCAAAACAATTAGAAGCCAAGAGAAACCAGTTTGAGTCAGTTACCTTAGAGAGGAATTTTCAGCCAGTACAGTTGAGATGAACCAACCAGCCAGAGTTCAGAAAGAACTAGAAAGGGTGAGCTTATTCAGAAGGCTGGAGACATTCAAGTCCTAGGTTAGCACATGGAGGCTAGAAACTAAGGCAACGTTGACAATGAACATATTTGTACTATGGCAGGTTACCACGAAAAGCATCAGTAACCTCGGTTTCTTAAACAACAGTGTAGTGCTTTCTTGCAGCTCTGAAATAAGAATATTGACAGGCTTAGTGTCTGTCTTTCTTGTAGATACCTGGTTCATTGTCATATGCCTTTGTGACTTTTATTTCTGATGTGTGTTTAAGTAGAGCCTGTAATTCTTACTAATTCTTCTCTGTATGTGCCAACCTAAGCCAAAAAGCACAGTATTTTTAATCTTAAATTTTTTGTTAAAAACCGTGCTGCTGAGTACAGTGGTAAGCCTATTCTGGTGTCAATATACATTCTGGGGAGCCATCCCACAACACACATGCTTAGATCTATACATGTGTGTATGTATGTTATTGTCTTGTTTTTTTGTTGCTGTTGTTTATTTGTGGGTTTGTTTATTTGGTCCACTATGTTATGAGTCTTCAAATATTTTGTTATTATATTTTTGTGATACTTAATTGACTGTCAATATGACTGTCACATACAAGCCAATGGACACAGCCATAAAGGATTATCTTAATCAATGGAACTGAAGAGAAACTCACACACTAACTTTAGCTATCTTCTACTAGTAACACAAAATATATATCACAATATATACATATAAATGTGATAGATAGATTAGATAGATACAGAGATAGATGATAGATAGATAGATGATAGATAGATAGATAGATAGATAGATAGATAGATAGATAGATAATTACAAGGGAATGATTTTGCTTTTGCTAACTTTCCCTCATGTGCTGCTGACAGATTTTTCTACCATTCTGATATCCTGCAGTGGCTGCTGCAGCTGAATTATTTGTTAATACTAGAACACAATATTTTTCAGCCTTTGAAGATGCACTGAAGAATAATGCCTAAGAATCTCCCAGGTCTTCGGCCACTTTTTAATACTGTTGTGACACACCCTTTAAAAGGCTGGGAGGACTTAGAGCTCTAGCCTTTCTATTATAGATCTCCCTATTGCTGGACAGCCCAGTCACTATTAAGTAAGCCCATCTAACAAATCCCCTTTCATTATATTCTTATTTGATTGGTTCAGTTCTTCTGTAGAACTCTGATAAGTACAGTTTACAATTCTTGTATTTCTGGGGAAAGCAAAGACATATAAAGTAAAATTCTTATTCATAGGAGGTTCTAATGAATGTGTACACAAATTTCTGTAACAAAATTGGACAGTGGAAGCATCATCAAAGATGGATTGCTATATTACTATGAGAGATGTGATAAGCAAACCTTATCTTCAGCCAATCGGTTTGATTTTTCCTCAGAGTTCTATAATAGATTTTCATCACTACTCAGACTCAACCTTTGACTTCTGTGTTGAAACAAGCCAAGAAGGCACTTATAATGTAGTCAGCTATGCAGAGATACTTAACAGAGACCACCTGTTCACTTCCCATGAACTAAGGTTATTTCATAATGATTTTGTGCCACAATTGATATGATCCAGATTTGAAAGAGTCTTAAAGGTGAAGGGGTGCTAGCAAAGTCCATGAATCTTGTAAACAACCTTCATTTTTTGCCACAGGATTTCTTAGCATTAACAGCATATAACTTAGAAATGAGAGACAGCACAAGAGGAGTTCAAATGTCACTAATAACTTTCATTTTCTTCTTCTCGAGAGAAGAGAAATCGAATTTAATCTTTTTTCTCTTGTTATTTGGGTTCTAGTATAAGAGTCATTATTATAATAAATGGGTTCCTAGAATACATACATGGCAAAAAATAATTAAGTTATCCAATACCTGATATTGTACTGTTTTCAAAGATGAATGGAGTATTTCATTTCTATAGAAAAAAACATAAAACTTCTTCTTTCCTACATAAAACATTAAAGTAATAAAATATCTTAAGATATATTGTTGTTAGTCATCTACAATGAGAAATACAGAGAAAATGGCAAAATTTACCAGTACAATAAAAAAGAATCAATAAGTGACTTTTGCCAAAATAGTTATTTCTAAATTGATGTGAAGATTTAAAAATATAATTCATCTTGATTATTCCAAATTCTCATAGATGTGTAATTTTAGATTTTTAGAAACGAGGAATTATTATAATATAAGCAAACACTACTGTGAGTAGTATGAGTTTTATGATAATTTGAATAAATATATAGTTAAGTAATAAAATTATTTACTTATCCAACTATAATTTTTTACCAGCACGTAAAAGTAAATAAGTCTAAATATTGAGGGTCAGTTTGTTTAACATAAAAACCCAGTGATAGCAGTAATAAGCTCATAAACGTTGAGTATTAAATTATACAAAGAGACAAATTGATTAGTTCTATGACTTTTTCAGTCACAAAATAATATAGATTGTTTTTATTATAGTTAGAATATTGTACAGTGTTAATCACAAAATGATATACATTAGTCCCATGATATTGTTTTTTGTCAGAATATACTATATCATTGTAAATATTGTATGACAGCCCTTGATAAACTCCATAGTTAATGGCCTAGAGATTTCAGTAGTCACTGGTGGAACAGTTCACAGGTCATTCAAAGACAAAGCTTAACAAAATATTTTCATTTCGTCATTTATATAGGAGAAGTACTATCCAAATATGAGAAAAATCTCTAGCTTTCATGATGATTCTCGGTGATCCTACTTTATGGTACTTATATCTGTGTATTTTCACCAGTTTGTTTACATCATAGCTGGTTTATGCAATAGAAAACAATGAAAATAATGACACATTACTTCTGATGTTTACCCTAAAGGGCAGTTCTCTGTCAATGTGGTGAATACAAGTGAAGATAACTGACATGTTAAACAGAAATACAAGCACCCACATGAAGAAACGGAGTAGAGAGAAATGAAGTCTCTTCTTAACAGTCATGAAACCCTATGGCAGTACCCACACTGGTAAATTTCCTCAAACATAGATGTTTAAGCTCTATCCAGAGTTTTTGACATATAGCATGACATAATTTCAGTAAATCTGCCATTAAAATATTAAAATCTGAACAGATTTAAAGGTCTGATTTAAATTAGAGAGTAATATATATCCTACATTCAGTAACAAAAACGTATGTAATATTTTTGTTTCACATAATCAAAAGAATAGATAATTATTTTCTATCTGTTGATTGATAAAATGGATAATAGATCTGCAATAATCATGGTACTTTATATATATATGTATAGCATGAACAATAAGGATACGAAGGAAATGTGTTATGCTATAATATTAGGAATATGATCTCACACATATTTCACTTTATTACTATCACTATTATTATTTACAATTTATTTACTTTGTAGACAAGTTGTATCCTCCTCCCACATCTCCTTCTCACCCTACCCTTCCTCCTTCTTCCTCCTCTATCACTCTTCCCTAGTCCATTGATAGGGAAAGTCCTCCTTCCATACTGTCTGACCCTAGCCTATTAGGTCCCATCAGGCCTCCCTGGATCATCTTTCTTTGTGAACTGGCTAGGTTGCCCTACCAGCCAGAAGTGATCAAAGAACAGGCAAATGAGTTCATGTCAGAGACTGTCTCTTCTCTGCTTACCAGGGAACCCACATGGAGACTGAGCTGTCTATGGGCTACATATGTGCAGTAGGTCTAAGTCATCTCTATAGATAGATAGATAGATAGATAGATAGATAGATAGATAGATAGATAGATAGATAGATAGATAGACATATATATGTGTGTGATCTTTGGTTGATGCATAAGTGTCTGGAGTTCCCCCTGGGCCCAGCATTCTTTTGGCTTTGTTGGTCTTCTGTTGTGGTTCCTGTCCCCCTCCAACGTCCCTCAACAGAAGAATGGATACAGAAATTGTGGTACATTTACAGAATGGAATC
Source organism: Pachyuromys duprasi (assembly GCA_028658305.1). Taxonomy (NCBI): domain Eukaryota; kingdom Metazoa; phylum Chordata; class Mammalia; order Rodentia; family Muridae; genus Pachyuromys; species Pachyuromys duprasi. The sequence goes on along the minus strand of CM053753.1, from coordinate 82,621,615 downwards.
TACTCAGCTAAGGAAATCATGAAATTTGCAGGCAAATGGATGGAATTAGAAAAGATCATCCTGAGTAGATATCCCAGAAGCAGAGAAACACGTATGGTATGTATTCCCTTATAAGTGGATATCAGCCATATTACATAGGATAAACAAACTGAAATCTATAGACCTAAAGAAGCTAAATGAGAAGGGGGATCCTAGGGAAGATGATTAATTCTTATTCAGAAGGGCAAACAGGATAGACACTGCAAGCAGTAGAAGAGAGGACATAGGACTGATGTCTACCACAGATGTCCTCTACAAAACTCCACCCAGGAAGGGATTGAAGCAGATGCAGAGACTCACAGAAAATTTTGATCACAGTGTTAGGAGTCTTATGGATCAAGAGGAAGATCATACACATTTTTATAATGATTGTAAGTAAAACTAGTTTTGAAATGAAACAAAAAATCAAAATACATATCACTCTTGTAATCTCTGACACTTAAGTATTTGAGAATAGATTCTTATACAATATTTTAATATTTTAATTGCTGTATATGTATTTTAAAACAAAGTTCTAACTTACATTCATATAAGTTCTCTTTTACTGCACAAAAATCTAGTAATCAGAGCATTTCATTTCCTCAAGAAAAAACCCCTCTCATTTTGTTTTTGTTTGGCATATAAAAGAAAGCAATTGGGTACTGCAGTGTCACCACATTTGGGAAACATAGAATAAATTGTTCCACTTAAATCTCTCCATTGCAGGAAGAATCATCAACTCACAGAAGCCATATGGGTGCCATCACAGATGATGGTGGTAATGCAATGAAGGCAAAATAGTGAGAAGTGTCTAATTGAGATTGAGATGAAAAGTATGTGAAACAAGCAATATAAGGCAAAAGAAGAATAAGTTTTATGAAGTAATTGACTAACATTGCCATTTCTGTATATAAATCCATCTTCCTGAATGCTACGAAATCCATAGATTGAGAATGTTTTTGAAATAAGTAAAAACATTAGCTTTTGATATTTCCAAAATTGTTCAATTGTTTTTATCCCAAAGACAGCTAAAATTCACATGGTCTAGTGTTCTTCCCTTATGGATGTTATTTTATGAAGTTAACTGTGTTGCTATCATTCCTCCAAAGTTTCTTAATTATCTTTTATAGAAAACTCAACAACTGAACAATGGAAATTATTTTGAAAGATGAAGTAGAACTACACCCAAATTGACCATATGTTGTTCTATAGAACATAATATCAGCAACTTCCAAGCATTAAATTCAGATTTTTATGTTACTATAATAAAATATAACTGAAATTTAGAAGGCTAAAACTCAAAAGGCTCAGAAGTTGAGTCATAAAATTGAAAATGTTCGAACTGAAAATTATCAGAATGAAAATAAAAATGTTAAAAACTAAATGTTAGAATATTGAAAAGAATTAAGATAAATATTAAGCAGCAAAGATTATAGAATATTGCTAAGTCAGCGAATAAAATGTTGATTATTCAATGAATTGTATAGGTGCTATCTTCAGCAATAGACATTACCCCAAGTTTGTGCAGAATAAGCAGTAACAATCTACTGTTTTCATAGATTTCATTCAATTGTGGATAATTATATCATCTAGATTTTGATATTTCCCTTTTATAAAAAATATGGTAGGACTGATAGAGATGGCTCAGTAATATATCTATATATTTAATATAGATATATATCTAATCTATATCCAGATCTAGATATTTATATTTTTGTAACTTTAATAGTGAAAATTTTAAAGGGATTTTAAAAATTCATTTTATATTTATTAATATCTTTAGATACATATATATCTATTTGTTCTTGCATCTGTAGATATAATCTAGGTAGAGAGATAAATATAGCTAGAACAACAAATCTAAAAATCCTACTTAAGATATTCACAATAAAAGACAAGTAGAAAAAATAACTATGTAAAATTAGTAACAAATTGCTGAAAATGTAAACTGGCTTTACTTTATTCATTAATAGTTGTAGAATTTCATGAATGAAACCACCATGTGAACATTACTTATATTTAACATATCTAAAAATGACTGATTGTTAAAATTCTTCAAAAACAAAACAAATCAAAAACTAATCTAATTTAGTTGTAGGCTTAGATTTTTTCATCAATTCTAGTTTATTTAGGGTTTTTTATATACATCACAGTGACATGTTTTATTTGTTTGAATGAAATCACCTTATTTTTATTTTTTAATTTATTTAGTTTTTATTAATTATAGTTTACTCACTTTGCATCCCAGCAATAGCCCCTCTCCCATCCCCTCCCAATTACACCAACTCTCCCTCATCTCCTCCCATGCCCCTCCCCAAGTCACTGATAGAGGAGGTCCTCCTCCCCTTCCCTCTGACCCTAGCCTCTCAGGTATCATCATGACTGGCTGCATTGTCTTCCTCTGTTGGGTATAAGGCTGCTCCCAGCTTAAATGCTTCTACCTTCCTTCCACCCACTAACCAGGGGTAGGGGAGAAAGAAGGTTATTAAGTAAAGGGGGTTGTAGACCTTTTAGAAGTATTTCCTTGGGATGAGTTCACTCTTTGTTGCCCTGATACCAGTAGCCCAGTCCAAAGGCCAACACCAAGCAACAACAGAAATCAGCAACATTCAAGAAGATTGGCACAAGTTAGTGAAAGCCGCAAAATTCAGTTGGATTGCCTCGAGAAGTTCTCTGGAACATTTCTCTCAGTGAATTCAAGTGTCAAAGCACAAAGATCAGCACAGTGTTGTTGATCCAGAAAGCAATGTCCCACTGTCGTGGGCTTCTATATAACTCCTCTCCTCAGAGTTCACAGAAGGATGTTCTCAGCTGGCTAAAGTCATGCCCTCACACAAGACAGCTCACAGCAAAACATCAGCTGCCCTCATATACATACACATATGTATGTATATATGCAAACAATATGCATATTAAGCTCAGGTACTTATAGTCTTGGAAAAATAAACTGTTAATGAATCTATGGCTAATTTTTAATAAATGTTAATAACAGTACTCTAGATATGCTTATCCTTTTAAATAATACACATTATATTTTACTACAGTATATATCTGCATAAGCATTGGGTCTGATTGTTCTTTCTCTATAATTAATTTTTAAAACATCAGTGTGTTTAACTATAAATATTTCATCAATCCCTGATTTAGTGCTTAAATTAAGGAAAAAGTACTAATCTTTATCTTGCTAGATGACATCTTTTAACACATTTTCTCCCTTTGATGAATATTATTTATTATAGTGCTTTCCCTTCATTCTGATTCCACTAAAATTATATTAAAATACATACTTAAATTGTCAATATCCTTTCATAATCTATTAGCAAAATTTTTCCCCTTCAATTTCACATTTAAAAAGCTGAAACACCAACATATAACTACTATTTTTATTGCATTCCTTGGAATATATCCTCTGGTTTCCTATTAATATTCTATGATTTGTTGATATTTTATTCTGTTTATTCTAAAAATACGGCTGCAAGGTTTTTTTTAGTATGCACTGTATCTCCCCTTGCCCTGTCAAGAAAAGACAAATAAACTGTCTGTCCTTCAAATCTTGAATGTCTTAAATATTCTTTTATTTTTGTACAAATTTAAATATCATTGCATATTTTTAGTTTTTAATATTACAGATACATGGGGAAATTGTATATTTAAAATATATTCATAACATTTCTTAAGTTATAGTTCTAACTAAATTCCTCACACTTATTATGTTTTTATAATTCTTAGTAAAATATTTCATTTCATTTTTTTCTTAAATATTGTTTTCTTTTCTCTTTTCTTGAAAGTAAATTCTGTCCTCATACAATATACCTTGGTTTTAGAATTCCCTCCCTCTGCTCCTTCCAATGTCTACTCACCTTGTCTCCGTTCTGGATCTACCCCCTTTCTGGCTCTCATTAGAAAAGAACAGGTTTCTAGGATCACAACCAAACACAACAAAAGAAAATATAAGATAAGATGGAACAAAAGCTATCATATTAAAGTTGGGCACTGTAACCCAACAAGAACAAAAGTCTCAAAAGCAGGCACAAGTTTGAACCCCACTTGTTTTCACAGTCAGGATTCCCATAAAAATTCAAACTAAAAGCTATGGTTTAGAGCTAGGGCCCTGGTGCAGATCCATGTAGGCTTTTTGCTTGCTGCTTCAGTCTCTGTGAGTTCCTAAGTGCTGTGATTAGTTGATTCAGTAGACCTTGTTTTCCTGATATCCTCTGTCCCCTTTGCCTCTCTCACTGTTTACTCCTGGCCTCCTCTTTCATGGAATTTGTTGAGCTCTGAGAGGAAGGATTTGATGAAGACCTCAAATTTAGATTCCATGTAATGTCTGGTTGTGGGTCTTCAGATCTATTGCATTCTGAACCAATCTGAAGGAAGTTTCTTTAATAATGACTGGAAGAAGCACTAATCTTAACAATAGCAAAATATCATTAGGAATTGTTTTATCAGCAATTTTTTGACCAATATTGTTTAGTTTTGCCATAGGTCTCTGGGCTATCTAATCTCTTTCTATTGTATTTTTTGTTTCATTTGTAGAAGGACCTCCCCTCCCCCGCAAAAAAAAGAGAAAAATATTCCTAATATAATTATCAAAAAGCTTTCCTGAGCCTGGAATAGTGTCTGAGTCAGCCTTCCTGACTCTGAGTTCTCTCTCTCTTTTTCCTTCCTCTATCTCTTCTCTCTCTGTATCTCTGTCTCTCTATCTCCTCTTCTCCCTCCCTTGTTGCAGGATATTTGATCACCTTGTGAACCCTGTGATTGTATACTGGGAAAATCTGTTTCTAGTTGTAGTGTGGGTCAACCCTAGCACACACCTCTAATCCAAATAGCTTTCTGTAAACAGGGTTAAATAAAGTTAACCCTAGGTCAAGAGGCTGAGCAAGCAACTTTTTGACAGGAGATGAACATAGGAAAAAACAGAGAGATGGAAAGAAAGTCCAAAGAATGTATAGAGAAACACTCAGAAAGTAGAAAGAGTGACATTCATGTTGAAGGGTTAAGACAATTTGGAGATAAAGGAAGGTTAGCTGGGTGCTTTCTCTGCCCTTTGTGAGCTAGAAGGCTTTCACCCTAATATCTGGTTCTAGAGTTTTTATTGGTAAAAAGTGAATGCTTAGCATATTGTTTTGAAACAAAACTCCCTCACTCTCTAGCTATCTTTACCTCTAAATCTTCTACCTCTATCTCCCTATCATCTTTCTTTGTTTCCTCTCTTTCCTTCCTTAATTTAACTGAATTCAATTGAAAGGATCAGACTAAGTTTGTAACCTGTATGTCTTCTAACACCTATATTTTTGAGTTTTAGGCCCAGGTTAAGCTAAAGCCTTTTAGTATTTTCCAGAGAATGGAAGAATGTGACCCTGGCCTTCTGTGAGGACAGAGAAGAAAAAGTGAGCAAGCAATGACCTTTGCCCAGCAAAAAGAATGACCAGATTTTGTCTGCAAGACAGCATTTCATAGCAACCAACCCAGATGGCCTCCATCCTTCTTCTGAGTAGCCCCTGACCTCAGGCCTAAAGTCTGCAGCTCCAATCTTCAAGGATGAGCTAATCACCCCCACCCCCACCTTTAATTGCAGCCGCATCCACACTTGGCAGGACTGGCCAAACTTGAGCACCTAAGACTAACCAATTATTTTAAAAGTTAAATACCTCATCCAATCCTGAGTTGCCAAGACTGTAACCTCTGAAAATTCCCGTGCTTTCTCCTTTAAAAACCCAAGGCCTTTGTCTCCAAGCGCCGCTCTTTGTTGACCATCAGGGGTGACCCCATTGTGCAATGGTTAAAATACACCTCTTGCATTTGCACTGATATATGGTGGTCTCCAGGAGTTTTCTTCAGTCGCCTCTCAGGTAGCTAGGCACCTGCTGGGCCTGACAGGCTCAGGCCAGGCCTAACACAATGTTTTACATATTTATGTGATATCAGGTGATGTTTGGATATATCTTGCAATATATAATAGATGAATGAGTATAAACACATATATCACTTCAAATATTTGTCATATCCCTGTGATTAAAAAATATTTAAAAATATTTCCACCTTTTCAAAACACAGTAAACTATTATTTATAGTCTTTAAATTCAATATGCATGACACAGAAGAATTTAATTATCCTATTTAACTAATACACAGTTCTCAGTGAACAGTATTTTTCATTCTTATTTCCATGTCTCTTTTAGCCATTGTTTTATTCTCAAATTGTTCTTGAATTACCAAATTCAACATCTATAAACTTATTTAGACATTTAATATTGACAATTACTTTATACCACTACTCATTCCACACTGAGTTAGATTTCTGATCCAAATATTAACAAATTCTGAGTCATTAGCTTTCTTAAGTGAGTAGGCTTTTTTCTAGCTTTTCCTTTGACCTTAAAGGCCTAAGATGAACTAAAAGTCATGCTACTGGATTTTCTGTTTTCTCCATGTATCCTGTATAACAAAACTTCCCCTTGTTGATAGACCAATCCACTGTTCCAGATCACCACCCCTTGTTTGGTCAATTGACTCAGGAATAGGAGGAATAAAGAATGGTTTATTAAGGTCTTGACATTCAGATTGTGCTCAGGCAATAACATTTCTGAAGATCTTTCTGTTGCTAAAATTTTAGTCAATTAGTACCAAAAGCAATGTACATGTTTTGTTCGAGGACTTCTGTGGCCAAGTACTTTTCAGCTGAATCCTCTCCAGGCTTTTCAAAACAGCAATCTACACACATGGAATGGAATTTTGATCTTGTTTCACATTTGGTGACCTTTTTTTAAATGTTCTATAAATTTTTTTTGGAGTGAAATAGCTAAAATAGTCTACCTATTTATCAACTTCCTTTTTCCTATTCACTGACATTGTTTTTATCTCTTGGACTTCCTGAGCTAAATGATTCTGCAACACAGTTTCACGTTTTGTTGTGTATGCTTATGCATAATTATGCACTGTGTGTGCTTCCCTCTGCCTCCCTATTACATTACTTTTCTCCTTACATTTAATTATTATTTCAATACATATGTAGATATAAAAATAAACAAGCATGCCTATTACTTTTAGTTGTGTGTGTGTGTTTGTGTGTTTATATTTGGAATGGAGTAACCCATTAGTTAGGTCATGCCTGCACAATATCGATTCTCTTTCAGCAGTCATTGATTGTCTGTAGCTTTTGATCTAGCCATATGGACAGTAGAGGAATTTTAATCCAGCAACATGGCCTTCTGGGTCTGTGTTATCTGGCTGGAATGGCACACATTTAATTTCCCTGGTGTAGTACAGACACACACTAAGATACATCTTTAATCCTAAACAATGAAGATAAAGTTAATTTGTAGAAGGAAGCAACCATGTTTGAAAGTGACTTCTAATTGAGGGGCAGACAAAGTGATGAATCAGTGAAAAAATTGAATCAGTGACAAAATTAGTCAGAGATGGTATATACCCAACTCTACCTACATAAGAACATTAAAATAGAGTTGAGACATATAGAGTAGGGTACAGGAGAGAGAGAAAGCATGTATGACAGAGAGAGAGCAAGGGAGTTTGTGGAGACAATACAGTAACTTGGGGGCTATGGTATATTTCTGCGCAGTTCAGTTGAGGCAGTTAGTCAGTTAATTAATAAGCAGTGTAGTGGAGTTAAGTTGGTGGCAGCTGAGTTTATGGAAGTTCAGTTCTTGGTGTTCAGAGGCAGTTTTAACTGGATAGTTGCACAGAGACATTTGCAGAGAGAGAACAAGCTAGACACAGGTGAAGACAAAAGGAACAATAGGATGAGAAGAAGCCAGAAGATTAGAACCTATTGCCAAAGTTAGTATGAGGTTATCAGATCAGTTTGGTCAGAAAGGGAGAAAAGCCAATTTAAATTTGAGCCAGAACAGCTGACTTGAACAAGAGTTCAGAAAGAACTAGAAAAGGTGAGCAAATTCAACAGTAAGCCTCTGAAAATGGCAATTATATTAGGTGAATAAATCTTCCCAGGGCACAGAGGAAGAGAATGCAGCCAGTGCTGATGAGACATGACAGGCTCGAGTCAGAGGGAATTCTTCTATCTGTAAACTGAAGAAGGGAGAGCTGGTTTGGGAGGGGATGAGAGAGGATGGTACAAATGGGATACAAAATTATTAAATTGTAATAAATTTAAAAAAGAAAAAATAATGTGATTTGAGGTACCCGGGTTGGGGGTGAGTGTTTGGTAGGGAATGGGTTCCCTTTTCTGAGGAGAAGACACCAAAAGGAGAAGGGGCAGGAGGCTTCCACAGGGATTTAAAGAGAATAAATATATAACTTCTAAAATGTTACCTTTACATCTGGCATAAGTCTCAGAGGCTGAAATCATTCTAGGCCTACGTTAGCAGATATTGGCTAGAAGCTCCCAGGTCCAGACCTAGAGTTAGTTAGACAGAAATGCTCTGGGCTCAGCAGAAACCATATATTCAAAAAGCTTGGGTACAGCTCTCATCCAATCCCCCTATCTGAGGAAATAAAAACATTTACGTATACAATGGACCTTGTGGCATTTTCCCTTTCCGTCTTGGCATGTCAACTAGTATTATCATTCTTCAGGTCTGCTTAGAAAACAATGTTTTTGAGAATTTTTTTAACATTTCTATTTTATATTAATCACAGGTTGTGTACTTTGTATCCCAGCTGTAGACCCCTCCTGCATTCCCCAATCCCCCCCCCCCATCCTTCCCTCATCTCCTCCCTGCCCCTTTCCAAATCCACTGATAGGGGAGGACCTCCTCCCCTTCCATCTAACTCTAGCTTATCAGGTCTCTTCAGGACTGGCTACAATGTCCTCTTCTGTGGCTGAGAGTTTATGGGTAAAAATCACCTACATATATAGAGAACACAATATCTCAGCCCTTTTCTCTGGGTCTTTCTAATGTTTCCACTCCTTCTTTCATGATGTTCCCTGAGCCTTAGGGCTAAGGATTTTGTTGATATTCTAATAGAGAGAGGGGACTCCACAGTCACCTAAAATTCACATTTTGAATAGTTGTGGTTTGTGCTAATGGTATCTTATTTTTCCACTTTAAAAAGAAGCTTCTTTGGTGAAGAGTGAGAGTTAAGCTTACCGATTAGTATAAGACTAACATTTAGAAAATATAATGGTTCAAAAAAGTAAATGTTTATCTTTCAATACTTTATTGTTATTTACTGTAATTTTGAAAATACACTATATTTTGTTTATGTATACCATCTTTCTGTCTTTCCCTATTTTGATTTTTACTTTTAAATATATAAATTATTTACTCTCATGAAGAGAATATCTTTATTCAAATTTTAAAATTATTACTGATCACAAACTAATATTTTTATACTATACAACTTATATTTAATGCCACATTGTCATTTTCCCCTAGGAGTCCCCATAGGAGACTTTACTGTTTTATAACAGAGTTTGGCAAATAAAGGTTCACTGCTTTTAACTGTAAAAATTCACTTAAAAAACCAGTCACGTCTGCTTATTTTCATATTTTGATGGCCGTTTTCACTTTGTGGCAGCGGAGTTAAGTAGCTGTGACAAGACCTTATGGTGAAAAAAAATTCCTAGAAAACTCATCATTAATCCTCTAAAACTTTTGGCAATTTTTATTTTATAAAATCAGTGATGCTTTTATTTTAAGAAATCAGTTAATACTCCTTTTTATTTGAATTCCATGCAGTATTGTAGCTTTTCTCCAGGAATGAATGTCCTTCTGTTGCAATTTAAAATTTTCGACAATGAAGTTGATGATATTTATAAATTATTTCATGCCACATAATTCAAAGTTTTTGAAACATGTCTTTTTCAAATTTCCCACTGAAAGATACTTTTACTAGACATAGAATTCATAGTTATAGTTTATATCTTTCAATAGTATGTCATTATTTTATTGCTTTTACCTCTGATTGATGATTGAGAGGGTACAGCTAACCAAAACTCCCTTGACCATAGCATGATTTTTACCTCTCAATTGATTTTAACATATTTTTTGAATAATGGTTTAACAATATAACATGTATTCATGAACAGATCAAAATATGTAATGAAAATTTTATTATATTGTTATCTAATGTCATTATGAAATGTGAAATATATCAAAAATTAGATTTAAATAATGCAAATGTTTCAGTTTATTCTAAATCAGTGATACACAAATGGTATAACTGAGTTTTCTTCTGATGAAGAATGCTTCTTAAAGTCTTTCTTATACAGTTTTAATTCTTATTTAATGGGGAATCTTCATCAATCTCAACTGTCATCGATCAGGGACTCAACAAGGGAAAGAAAATAAAAATTAGAAGACCAGAAGAAACATTCTGAAATGTTGTATTCTGTACATAATACCTCTTTGTAGTTCAAAAATTCACAAACACTATGGCTACCTGAACAAAACTTCCAAGAGAACTGACCACTTAAACTCCCTGCCATTTATTTCCCATTGCCCACTGATTTCCATCTCTAGCTTGGGTACCTTCCCTTGAGTTGCTAACCAAAGATGTCCAAAACAGCCCAACCGTTTAAGCTATTGATACTTTTTTCTTAATTATCTACCTGAATTTCATGGCAAAATTCTATTGCTGAAGATGGCACATCTAAAGATAGCTAGATCTCATGGCACTAGAAGGTGCTGTACGGCAGGAGGAACAATCTATAACAGTCTTAACCAACTATGAATAATGTTATTTGCAATAATGCCTGAAATGGCAAGACATTCTAATTGATGCAAAAGTGGAACAGAGATTGTGGTGATTGGGTTTATGCCACAGGAGGAAACAGACTTGGTACTGTAAATATTTCTAAGAACGCATGGATGGAGAACTCACAGCCTCAGGACCAATCTTGATATTCTTATTTTTAATTACATAGTATGCAACTTCCTTCTATATTACTCTCTCCAGTTACAGAATACTGCACACTTGGACCTTCTCATAGAAGCTTCTTTGTGCAGTTGATAGTGATTAATATGGAACTCTTAACTAATCAAAGTTCAGAGAATAAATTGCACAAGTGTGACATATGTATCACATGGCATTTTCTAAGCTCACAATCTATTGAAAAAGAGCAGGTGGAAGATTGCATGAGCCTTTATTAAGATTGGGAATGACAAAATGTCTTCTGAAGATTCCAGGTCCAATGTATTCATGAACTCACAGTAGTTGTTAAATTCCTGCATTAAGTCAAGCAAGTAAATATTCTTGCATGAAATGAAAAGCAATTCACTAGCCACCACACTTATCTAAAGAGGAATGGACACTTGCTGCCTTCAGAGTATCGATATTAGCATTTCAAACATCCTCCAATAGATAGTCACACACCCAGATGTATTTGGACAATACAAATCACAGTTTATGAGCTATTGAACAAAAAGAAGATGAGTTAGTGAGTAAGCAAATGAGGATGTATTTTGGAGGGGGAAAAGGAAAGAGTAAAATGGAGGAGTTCATGATCAAAATATAGTATATGAAATTCGCAAATATTTAAAAATTATTTTTAAAAGATCATGCCAACCAGAGTAAACCATTAAGGAACAATAACAAGATTGTCCTTTGATGTATACAGTAAACCAAACAGCTTGTGATGATGTTGATGGATGATCCAGAAGCAGTGGTTGAGTGGGGTTTTGTCTACTGGGAGAAGTCTTCTTGGATGCAAAATTTCAGCAACCTTGGTATTAGGAGCAGTCCTTAGAAAATTACACCTTATTATATTGCCAAAAATTAATCATGGCAACCAAAATCCCAGCTTGGGGAAGGGCACATCACTCAGTGGTGGTGTTGGATAGTTGCTGTGAGACAGAATATCATTCTTCCTTGACAATGTGTCAACTGGTATTTAGAGGGTTTTAAGGTTTTTTTATTTTATTTTTATTTTTTGTATTTTTTAAATTTTGTATATTACAGTTTATTCACTTTGTATACCAGCTGTAGCCCCCATCCTCATTCCCTCCCAATCATACCCTCCCTCCTCTTCTCCCAGGCCCCTCTCCAAGTCCACTGATAGGGGAGGTCCTAATTCCCTTCCCTCTGAAACTAGCTTATAAGATCTCATCAGGACTGGTTGCATTATCTTCCTCTGTGGCCTGGTAAGGCTGCTCCCCATTCAGGGGGAGGTGGTCAAAGAGCCAGCCACTTAGTTCATGTCAGAGACAGCCCCTCTTCCCCTTATTAGGGAATCCACTTGGATACTGAGATTCCATGAGCTACATCTGAGCAGGGGTTCTAGGTTATATCCATGCATGGTCCTTGGTTGGAGTACCAGTCTCAGAAAAGATCCTTGGACCCAGATTTCTTGGTTCTGTTGATCTTGTGGAGCTCCTGTCCCTTCCAGGTCTTTCTCTCTCCCCTGTCTTTCATAAGATTCCCTGCACTCTGCCCAAAGTTTGGCTATGGCTATTGTTTTGCTTTTAACTAGGATACAGTTTGTGTATTTTTCTATTGGTTGTCTGTCCAGGAAATTTCATTAATTAGAATTTATTTTAATAATAACTTGGATTATTTACATGATATCAAGAATAAGTATGTGTTTTGTTGGCATGAACTTCCTCATTTGGTAATTGTATAAAATCTTCAACTGATAAAATAATATAAAGTTCTGAATATAAATATGCCAGTGTACTCATTAATGTTTCACATATGGATAAAAGCAGTAGCATGTAGAATCAGGGGTTAAAACATTCAGGCAGAATGCAAGTCTGTGAATGTGAAGTCTTGGGTTTCTAATTTATTGCAAGGGGAATCTATACATATGTATTTTACTCTTTTGTTGTTTTTTAAAGTCAACAATATTGTTATTAACACTAGAAGATAATGTAAAGAACAAATCTATTTCTAGAAACATTATTGAAACTTTCCCTCTTGTGATTTGTAATGGTCATTTGATATCAGTACATTTACTACACTCCTCTTCTCTGTGATGACTGTTACATATTCATGACTTGATATTGCATTCTCCAAGGTGTGTGAACATGATCTGTTTTTTTTTTCTCTGTTTGTTTGTGTGTTTGTTTGTTTGGCTGGAGAAGATGCACTGTGCAGACGTGAGAACAGCAGATGTTACCAAAATTTGGTTGTGTGATATCGAAGGTAATAATGTAGGCATGAATTCAAAGATGTTATTAAAAGGTGTTATTTCAGAACATAAACAAAATGTTGGCTTGATGTTCATCCAGAAAAGTCTGATATCTTCTAGAAATACTTTCCTATGCAGACATAGAGTAAAAAACATAGGAAAGCAGTCATGGCAAGAGGAGTCACCCAAAATTCAAAATCAAAACAAAATGGAATGGATGAATACTCTCACTATTCCTTAGGAATATATGATCATGCTTCACTAAGAATTTTTGTACGTCTAGATTTTCTAGGAAAATAAATAAAACCCTTTGCTATCGAATATGCTAAAGTATCAATATTCTTTATGATAGTAGAAAGCAAGACAGAAAAATAAAGTTTGTGCCTACTTGTATGAAAATAAATTTGTTCATACCGATCAGGTACTATGGAATAAAAAGGAATATAAGTGTAACTCATGACTTTAAAGCAATGAACAGAGTCAGGCCACTTGTAATTGTATTCGGGGGGGTGTCAGTCATTCCTAAGGACACAGACAGTAAGTGGGCAACACAGATGAAGTCTAGGGTGAACTATTGTTATTTTAGGATCATTATTCCTTGCATGACTCAGTTACTAAATTTCCCCTGTTGTTATAACTACCAAATACTTGAGTTGTTATTTTAAAAAGAAATTTCACTCAAAGTCTTGGGGATTTGAATCCTGATCCCCAAGCGTTCTGAGAGATTTTGGAGGTTAAGCCTTACTTCATGACGTATGTCACAGGGGAGAGGGTCTGAAAGTTAAAGTTTATGCTGTATCCACTTTGTTCTTTCTGCTTCATGCTTGAAGATGAGCATGTGAGCTCTCAGATTGCTGTTCCTACCACCATTTCTGATGATTGCCACCATGCTTCTCTGGAAGATAGACACTTATTTTTAATGAAAATAGATCTCTTTCATAATGTATACTTTGATTATGTTTTTTTCTCCCCCAAATTCTTCCCAGATCCTCTTTACTTCCCTACTAATAGACACCTTTCTTTCTTTCTTTCTTTCCTTCTTTCTTTCTTTCTTTCTTTCTTTCTTTCTTTCTTTCTTTCTTTCTTCCTTTCATTGGAATAAAGGCTTCTAAAAACAATAAAATAATATGATATAAAATAAAAACAAACAAACAAGAGTAGGACAAACAAACAAAGCTTTTCTTTCTGCAAGTTACATGAGTCATTGTATTTTATCACAACCATAGAAAAGAACTAATACAAAAATTGGTGTCATAAAGTAAATGAGAACATCAAAAGACATAGATGTAGGTTTAAATAATGCAGAATTTTACCATATTGAGAAAACACAGTGAATTAAAAAAAATAAGATCCATCTTTTCCTGTAATCTCCATATTCTTTTTATGCTTCTTAATTAAACATATATAATGCATACAGTTTGAGGTTATAATAAATACATGATATATATATATATGCATACAATGGGGTTATAGTAAAATAATGAAAATTTTTGTTTCAAGCAATAATTTCCACTTCATTAATACTATAATATCCACAGTTATACATTTTCTTAAATATTCTTCTTTTTAAAAATTTATTTTGCTTCAGTTTTATCCTTTCTGAGTTTTCACTTGGTAACAATAATATCCAGCATATTGACACATCTTTTTTTAATAATGCCTTTACTTAAGAACAACTATATTTAAAAACAGTTTATTAGAATTTAAATGTTTCATAATTGATATCCTCTATGAAACAAATTTAAAATTGTCTTTCACTAGTTAGTAGTGACTAAGAAGTCCTCATACAAAATATCAAAAGCATTTATAATTGTGACAAGGACGCTACCTTTTGAAAAACCTAAGGTAGATTCCTGAGTATCTCCTAGAGTTTATTTGTTTATTAGTGTGTTTATTTATTTCTTAGTTTGTTTGTGTTCCTGAAATGTCTCCTTGGAAAATTTCTCATTATTGATACTGGCAATCAAATTTTCCCAAGGTCAATAGTCACAGCTCTGTATTTTGATAAAAAGCCTCTCATACTATAGCACTTCCTGAATACAATACAACCTTTGAGCTTGCAATAAGTATCTTCTGAGGTTAGTTGATTCAGAATGGAACACCTCCCTAAAAATAATTGCTAATAAGAAGTATGTTCTCCAGTAATGTAGCCATTGTTCTTTTTACCCAGCTCACCGGCTATATTTTTCCCACTTATCTATCCCGTATTTAGAAAAAAGTTTGACATTTTTCCCTAATGACAAAATTACACAAAACATTTTCTATAAACATTGTAGTAGTTTTGAATAAGAACTACTTATAGTTATATACAGTTATAGCCTAAATAATCATACTTTAATAAGTAACATTCAGTGAGCTTATTGTGTAAGGGTACATTATGCTCGCACGCACGCGTATGTGTATGTGTGTGTTAGTGTGTGTGTGTGCATCAAAAGATGAACTGATTTGGTTATTGTGGACACAGTAAAGAAACCACATTGAGCCTGAAGCTAGATGTCATTCTAAATTCTTACAAGAGACTTTTCATCCTGTACATTGTAGGTGTTCAATAAAATTTGTGGTAAATCAGTTAAATTACCAACACTGTCACAGAGACACTGAAATAAAATTAGATTGCAAAATGCCTGTTCTGAGAGAAATTGAAGAAATATATCTTCATGCTCTTTTGTTCTCGTACATAAAGATATAATATTCTAGTCTCTGGTGGAGGATATTATTTGTGGTGTTGACTGAAATATTTGTTTAGTATAGTAATCTAATGTGATAAAGAGAAGCCATTAAAACAAACAATGTATTTTTGTTTGGATGAAAAAGAAGCCATAGAAAAGTACTCCAACATGTGAGATAACTGATACTTCAAAAAAAAAAAACTTATATTGGGCTGTCAGTGGAGACATTTATTCAACTAAAATATTCGTGGCACTATTTACTGAATCTCTTTTTTTAATTTTTGCTTTTTTGTTTGTTTGTATATATACATAATGGAAGATAGATATTTTTCCAAAGTCAAATTAAGATAAATTATAAGTCTATGGGTCGAAATGCAGTCCCTAGTAAGGGGAGCAGGGGCTTTCTCTTGCATGAACTCAGTGGCAGACTCTCTGATCACCTCCCCCCTGGGGAGATACACCCTTGCCAGGCCACAGAGGAAGACCATGAAACCATTTCTGATGAGACCTGATAGTCTAGGGTCAGATAGAAGGGTGGAGGACCTCCTCTATCAGTGGACTATAGGCATAGGGGGCATAGGGGGAGAAGAAGGAGGGGTGGTGTGATTGGAAGAAGATGAGAGAGGGAGCCACAGCTGGGAAACGAATTGAAAAAATGGTAATAAATGATAACTATAATAATAATAAAATTCTCTTACAAAAAGAGATAAATTAGAAGATGTTAACACTGAAAGGATTAAAGTATCTTAAGTATTTAGGATATTTCAAATTCTTATTCTTAGACCGACATAATTTTTTATAGCACTGATTTAGTCCACTAACAGCTAGTCAGTTCTATGTGTAGTTAGAGAATTATCCATATCTGAGTGGCTAATGCAATTTAATGAGTAAAAGCAACTTGTATGAAATCACTGCTTACAGGAAGTTGACAACCTCGGAGAAGTGGGCAGAGTTAAAAGAAATTATACACTTGGATTTGAAAACCTAGTTACTCTAAACTGCTTTTAGCTGACATCATTCAGCTAGACTTGCCCAATGTGGAGAGCATATTTTCTTCTTTGCTTTCTCACCTACTTTAATAACCTTGACAACTTCCATGTTGTGTTTGTGCTCAGTGTGAATTATTCCCACTTGAGAACCCAGAATGCTAGATTTGGGATTAAACACATTTAAAGTAATATTTTCTGTTTGAATAAAAAATAAAACCTCCGATATAGGCATCCCATGTCGCTCTTAAGGAAAAAGTGTTACTGATGCAATATGCATAACCCCAGAATTTAACTGTTGCTGTATGTACGGTCTCTTTCCTTGAATAAATAGATATGTTTTTAGAAGCTGTCTTGACCCAAATGCATTACATTATATAAAATGGTATGTATAAAGACACAACTACCCATAAAATTGAAAACTTTACTAAGAGAGAGGGCAACGCCTTGCATGTATGTTCTTCAGAGGAAACTTTATGAGAGCTTGAAGAGTCCTTGATAGTTTCCCAAGAGGCTCATCTTCCTTTTAAGTAGTAAGCATTGAAATCTCCTACTGAATGGAATTACATAGGAAGAGGAAAAAAAAATCAAACAATTGTTCTCAAGGTTGTAAGGTTGGTTAAGGGTGTTTTATATATTATGTCCAAGTGCATAAACAAGGCTTGAGAGCATATTGCTACAAGTGATATGGCTGCATATCATATAAGTGTGGTTTCCAAGGTAAACTATCTCCTATGCTTCCTTGGCTTACTCTGAGCTTGAAACTTAGCGGCTCAGCTCTGTGGAAATAAACTTCTATAGTGTAAACTATCCACTCTTACACTTTGATATGATAAACCTATAAACTAACTCACAGGATAAAATTGTTAAGGTAATCCATAAGTCCAATTAGAGAATTGTTGGATGCTGCCAAGGTACGCATGCTACTACTGCATTCTTGGGATTATGGTTATCTTCCAAAATTGTTGGAAATATTAACAGTACACCACAAACTGATTTTTTACCTGGATAAAATTTTTATATGGATTTACTCCTGAGTTCCTTAAAAATTTTGAAGACACCTGAAAGCATTAATTGACAAAAAATACAATGAAAGTCTAGAATCATTTATAAATGACAAACAGCTGTCTTCTTGAAATCACACACCCAATTATGAATTTATATTTGAGTATCAGTTTATCACTGGCAATAATGCATACATCTTCTGTGACTGATAGGATCAGTATTATGATTTAACAATACAAATAAATATTTGATTTCAATTTTATTGTATAATTTCAATTTATATTGTACAATATACAATATAGACTATAAGGATTTTAAGCACATGACATCTCTATCTTGTGTCAGTAATATATATCTAATTATTTCTGGGAGTTTTTCAATTTTTCAATTGAATAGCGCATAAGCAACTTAAGTGATACGTTTTAAATATGAATATATAACGGATCTAGCTTGCATGAGGATAAAACACCTTCTTTCTACCACCTTCATGATTTTAGTTAATTGCATATTTATTCTCAGTGGACCTGAATACAAAGCCAAATGGGACACCATTCCTTTTTCCTGATTTCAAATACTCAGCTCATTATCAAGTTTTACCAGTTAATGTTTCTCTAATGTCATTTAAATGAAGCCAATTCTTTCCCATTTCCTAGGGCCCATGCTTTAAGTTGTTAATATTCCTGCCTCAGACTGTTTTAATGATATAACTTTAGCACTGAAACCATAATCATGGTATTATTTCTTTCTAAATTAATTCTAAATATTTCTAATTTTAAGTTATATATGAATAGGTATTGCTCAAAGGAAAAATCTCAAAAAGTCAACAAATATGTGGAAAAAGAGATCGGTATTAGTATGTATCAGATAAACGCAAATGAAAGCTCAAATGTGATGCCATTTCACCTCAGTTATGATGATTATCATAATTTGTAGATAAAATAGATTGGTAGGCAGGGAAATAAGAGAAAGTTTTATACATTCTTGTAATGAATGAATAGTTGACATAGATATTAAGGGAAAATATGGAGATCTCTCAGAACAGCAATAAAACTGCTATATGGCTTGTCTACTCTAACCAGAAATGTAATCATCATGTCAAAGAGTTGACTAATTTTTTTTTAAATCTTGGCAGTATATGTAGTGGTTAAGACATTGAATTGAAATCTCCATATTCATATTGATAAGGAAATAATATAATATATAATGTGCACATATAGATGAACATATGCACTCATATAAGTTTAAAATTCCTATATTTGTAGTAAAATACTTCTTAGCAGAATTATTGTATTATGTAAAATCAGTCAATAAAGGAAATGTTTTACATGTTTTACCACCTCTTGGTGTAAGTTTAAGAGGTAGAACTGCCTGTAGAGAAGTGATTTCATTTTCATTATTTATATATTTTTTATTTATTACAATTTATCCACCTTGTACCCAGCTGTAGCCCCCACTCTTGTCCCCTCCCTATCCTGCCCTCCCTCACTCCTTCATCTCCTCCTGTATTTCTTCCCCAGTCCACTGATAGGGGAAAACCTCCTCCCCTTTCATCTGACCCTAGCATATCAGGTCTCATCAGGACTGTCTTTTATAGTCTTCATCTGTGGCCTGGTAAGGCTGCCCCCCTCTCAGGAGGAGGTGATCAAAGAGCCAGCCACTGAGTTCATGTCAGAGATAGCCCCTGTTCCCCTTACTAGAGAGCCCATTTGTATACTGAGCTGCCACGGGCTACATCTGTTCAGGGGTTCTAGGTTATCTTCATAAACGGTCCTTTGTTGGAGTATCAGTCTCAGAAAAGACCCCTTGGCCAAGATTTTTTGGTTCTGTTGTTCTGATTGTGGAGACTCTTCAAGGTCATTCTATTTCCCCCTTCTTTTGTAAGATTCCCTGCAGGAGCCTACCACAGAGGGCCTCTGAAAGACTCTACCCAGCAGATGCTGAGATCCATAGCCAGACTTTAGTCAGAGTACAGAATGTAGAGCAGTGATTTTTAAAAACATTGGAGCTTGAAGGAAGAGAAGATAGAATTTGAATTAAAAATTTCAAATGTTATAAAAATAACTCTTATGTTGATCAACATTAATGGTAACTACAGTTTTTAGTAAACACATGTTTGCTAAAATGGTTATCAGAGTGGAAACTGAAGGCCCTACATAGAAAATTATAATGAGGAGGTGAAAACGCAAATTACCCTGACTTAATACATATTTATCGGATACATCTATCTCATTAATTACACTATATCTTAAATATGAATGGCTAACACTAAAATAATACCTTTACATATATTCCCATCACCTAGGAACAGTAGCTGCAGAGACACTGAGTGATTTAGGCTTCTTTATATTTGGACACACAAGATCAAACTAGGGATTCTCCTCACATACTAAGACATGTACTGGGGTAGGGTTGGAGAGAGCATTATATTTGTCAATGAACCCTAGACATAGTCTTTTCAAATGCAGAGGAGATAAAAGACAAATAGAATTTTCTATGATGTGACAAGCATTAACCTTTGAATCTGCAAATTAGAAGTATTTCAGATACAGAGAAGAACAGCATATGTTATATGAAGACTGGTTAGGGTTGCAGATTTTTTTCAGAAATACAGAAATTTTCAGTATTGTAGTAGTGAATATAGCTAGGCAAATGCGTTTTGCCAGAATAACAGCCTTGGCTTATATTTGTAATATCTCATTTTAAATTACATATCTTATGAGCTTAGTTCATCATTCTACTGTCATAATGCTACAAACTAGAATTGTGAAATGTAACAACAAAAAAAGAAATGCTATAGAATTTCAACATGTTTGGCTCTATGAAATTAAAATAGTAATTTAACCACTGGTGTGACCATGCTTCTGTTTGTGATAAATAAAGCTACCTTCTAATTTATCAATGAGTGATTCATAAGACAAAAGCATGTTTATTATGAAACAATGATGCTATTGCAGAGAGCATATATTGGATTTGAAGCTATAAGTTATTTTTTCTAGTATGATTTTTCTACTCAGTTATATGCCTACCTTTGGTTTGTGAAATTATTCCTACTTCATGTGTCTTGTTACGTTGATAACTTACTAAGAAAAAACAAATTTAAAGAAGTGGTTTATTTATTTGATTCATAAATCAAGGCCTATGTTTCCCATTTTTGGAAAGTTGAGGCATATACTTTAAACTTCTCATGTGTCTACAATCAAGAGCAGAAAAGAAAAGGAAATTAAGCATAGCGAGTCCCAGGAGAGCCAAGGCTATGCAGAAAAACCCTGCCTCAAAAAAACCTAATAAAGAAAAACTGTTTTATTGAGGTAATAAACTTTACCTTAACTATTTTATTCATAGAAATATAATTCTCAAGAATTAAGTAAATAAAATCATTAAAATTCCTACAGAAATTTTTGAGTATGTTCAGCTTGGCATGACTTTATTCACAAAATCACTTCTGAATGAGAAAATAAATGTATTTAATATATATTTTGCTGTTGTTCGTCATCTAGTGTTGACAAGACTAAGAGCATAGTCTTCATATGAGAAAAATCCTTTTGCCGTTCCAGATTAAAATGTTGATAACCAACCACCTAGTGATACAGTAATAGTAAAGATGTATCTTAAAGAAAGTGTTTATACAAAAGTAGTAGTAATAATAAATAGTTACAGGGAAATACATCCTAAGAAGATTCCTAATGGAGGAAAAGAAGTATGGAGTGAAAAAGTAAAACAGAATAAATGGCCAAAATTTATGATAAAACTGTAAGAACCTGGATATCTCAGAAATCAAGAAAACACACACAAATACACCATCATTGGTGTTTAATTATGTCTAGTAAAATATAGGACAGACTTTGGTAGACATTTCGAAATATGGAATGAAATTTTACACATATTCGGAACAATTTGTCTCATAGCAGTTTAGCAATGGAAGGAGAATGATAGAAGTTTCCAAGAGCATGAGTGAAACGCACTGAAGTCTTAAAGAAAAACAATCAACAATGCACCTTAGAAGCTTGAATTTGCAACAAAATTACTGATCCTTTGACTGTTCAGTAGTAATCTGAGAGAAGTAATCTGATAAAAAATGGGAGGGGAAATCAATTTAATGTCATAAAATGAACCAAATACATATAAAGATAATATTTGGTTTTAGAACATTTATAATAGATATACATACATAGAAATATAGATTCAGATATGGATATAGATTCAGGTATAGATTTTCATTCACAGCACTAATTGCTGGTATGAAAAAAATCTGTGTCTGAGTGTAAACAAAAATGTCCTTTTGGTAGTTTTTGTGTTTTCAGAGGTTGATTCCTGATTAGAATTTCAGTTATGTAGTGAGATTAGAATTTTGCCTTTCCAGGGATAATAACCTTATCTTTGGCTAGTTTAGCCTTCTGAAACAGCCATTTCTTGCCTTACTCTATATCTGAACTAATATCTTGTAACAATAGACAAAAGCCTTTTAGAATACTTAGCAGCCAACTAGCTTCTGTCAATCCAAATGAAAGAAAACAGTAAGATAGCCTCTTGAGCCTCTAGAAAAGCTTCCCTGACCTCAATATACCTACTTTCTTATATACCTACCAATATTTTTAAAGTGTGCTTGATTTATGACTTCCTCTCTTCTATAAAACTATAAAAACTTCAAGAAACTGTTTTTATGTTGAACAATAAAATTTGTGTTTACCCAAACATGTTTTATTTTTTGGGGGGGACAAAGTTACTCAAACTAGTTCCAAAACAAAATATTTCTTATTTCTGTATTTTGAAAAAGATTATGGCTCTTTAAGATAACATTTATTTAGAGTTTCTGCTATGAATACAAGAAACTAGAGATCATTTCATTAGTAAAAGATAAAGGGATTAGAAATAAAACTTAGGATAACCTATGATTGGAATACAAACTTTGCATATGAGAAAGACTATTATCAAATAAGATAATATTTACTACATTAGCCTAAGTACTTTTGTATTAAAATAAGATCATTCTTAAGTATTAAATATTCAAATATTCAATAATTCATTAGTTGTTTTAGTTCACCAGTTCATATAAAAATACGATTTACATTCCATTCATAAATGCAAAATGTGTCTTATCTATAATTTTTATTTTAATTTTTCTCATTTATTTATTGTATTCACTTTATATCCTTGTAGCCCCTTCCCTCCTCCCTTACCAGTCTCACCCTCTCCCCTCTCCCCTCACTGTTTACCCAGAAAAGGGATGCTCCCTTTCCCATCTGCCCCTGCTCATCAAGTTGCATCAAGAATGAACCTGGAAGGTTCTTCACCTGTGGCCTGCTAAGGCAGCCCCAACAGGGTAAAGGGATCTCAAAGCTAGCAAGTAAGTCCATGTCTGATGCAGTCCCCTTTCCTTACTACAGTACCCACTTGAAGCCTAAGCTACTCATCTGCCACCTATTTGTAGGAAGGGGCCTACATACAGTTCATGTGTGGTCCTTGGTTGATGCTTCAGTCTCATCAAATTCCTCTGGGCCCTAACTAGTTGGCTCTGTTGTTTTTCTTGTGGAGGTTCTATCACTTCTGGTTCCTTTTCTCTTTCCTCACACTCTTCCACAATTATAGTGTACTTATGCATCTACGAATGTTCGGCTGTGATTCTCAGCATCTGTATTAAGGCTCTGCTGGAACTCTGACAGGCCCCTGTCTGCAGTTTTAGCAGAGTATCATTCATAGTGTCTGGTGTTGCCATTCTCCGATAGGGTTGGTCTTTGGTTAGGCCAGGCATCGGCTGAGCATCCCCTAAATCTCTGCTCTATCTTTATCCCTGCACATTTCCCAGGAAAAGTAAATTTTGGATCTTTTGTGTGTGTGTGTGTGTGTGTGTGTGTGTGGTGGATTGGTGTCCCCTGCCCTTTATTAGAAAACTAGTCTAGTTAGAGGATGCCCCATTTGGTCTCTATGGTCTCTGCTACTAGGAATCTCTTCTTGAATCTCTCTCATATCCTCCCAGAAGCCTACCCTAACTTAGGTCTCCAACCTGTCACAGAGGTGTCCCCACCCTCAGTTTCTCTTTTCTCTACAGGCCTTCTGTACTCTCACCCATGCTTTAACAAGGAGTGGAGAAAGGGAAACACTCCTCCCTTGCTGGTGGGAGTGTAAGTTTGTACAACTACTTTGGAAATCAGTCTGGTGCTTTCCTATAAATTGGAAATGTATTTATCTTAAGACCAAGTGTATACCCAACATGTATACCATTCAACATGGACACTTGCTCAACTATGTTCATAGCAGCTTTATTCATAGTAGACGGAATCTGGAAACAACCTTGATATCCCTCAACAGAAGAATTGATAAAGTAACTGAGGCACATTTACACAATGCAATACTATTCAGCTATTAAAACAAAGAAATCATGAAAATTTCAGGCAATTGGATGAAACTAGGAAAGATCATACTGAGTGGGGTAACCCAGACCCAGAAAGATGCATATGGTATGTACTCACTTATGAGTGGATTTTAGCCATATAATATAAAGTAAGCATACTATGAGGCACAGACTCAAAAAAGATAAATAATAAGGAAGATCCAAGTGATGACAATAAATCTCACTCACAAGGGGAGATAGAATAGACAGGTAGTGGCTGAAGAGAGGAAACAAGGTCAGAGAGGGGACACAGAGCTAATTTTTCATTTAACTAATTTATTTATTCCCTGTACATCCCACTCCTAAACCCCTGTCTCCCCTCCTCCTAGTGCCACTCTCCCTTCCGCTCTTTTCTATCACTCAGAAACAGAGTAGAGCCTGAGTAGAGCCTCTCAAAGGACAACTTTGATAGACTCCTATCTGCAAACACAGCAGAGTGTTAGAGTTAGGGGTTGGCCCTCTTATTTGGGGTGGGTCTTGTGTTGGGCCAGGCATTGGTTATACATTCCCTCAATCTCTGCTCTATCTGTTCTATATTTGTTCCTGCAGGTCATGTAGGCAGGGTTAGTTTTGTATTGAAGTTTTTGTGGTTGGGTGGTGTTCTCTGCCCTTCCTTAGAAGTCTTGTCTAGTTAGAGGGTATTCTTTTCAGTCTCTATGATTCCTACTACTAGAAATCTCAGCTAGAGTCCCTCTCATATCCTTCCAGAGGCCTGTTCTGACTTAGGTCTCCAGCTTGTCACAGAGATGTCCCATTCAACATTTACTTTTCTGTGCAGACTTTCTGTCCTGCAGCCTCTTTCATCAGGTCTGACCTCCACCCTGATTTCTCTCTGCACTCCTTCTTCTACCTTATTCTCACGCTTCAAAAACTATCTCTGTCTAGTCTTGTTCACCTTCTGAACGATATTTAAGAATCCTCCCTAAGGTTCTCCATGTTATTTAGCTTCTTTAACACTATAGATTTTAGTATGTTTATACTATATAATATTGTTAATATCCACTTATAATAATATGTCATGTGTGCCTTTCTGCTTCTGGGTTACCTCACTCAGGATCATCTTTTGTAATTCCATCTATTTTCCTGAAAATTTCATGATTTCCTTTTTTTAAATAAACAAGTAGTATTTCTCTGTGTAAATGTACCATAATTTCTTTATCCATTCTTTAGTTGAGGGACATCTAGTTTGTTTCCATATTTTGGCTATTAAGAATAAGGGTGCTGTGAACATTGTTGAGCAATTGTCCTTGTTGTATGGTGGAGCATCTTTCAGGTATATCCCCAGAAGTGATATAGGTGGGTCATGAGCTAGAGCCGTTCCCAATTTTCTGAGAAAAGTGACAGATTGATTTTCATTTTTTTAAGTAATTTATTTATTTTATATTAATCACAGGTTATATATTTTGTATCCCAGCCATAGCCCCCTCCCTCATTCCCTCCCACTCTCCCCATTCCTCCCTCATCTTCTCCCTGCCCAACTCCAAGTCCACTGATAGGGGAGGACCTCACCCTCTTCCATCTGACCCTAGTTTATCATGTCTCTTTTTCATAGTGATTGTACAAGTTCACACTCTAACCAGCAATGGAAGAGTGTTCTACTTTCTCCAAATCATCACCAGCATGTGCTGTCACTTGAGTTTTTATTTTAGCTATTCTGATTGGTGTAAAGTGGAATCTGAGAGTTGTTTTGATTTGAATTTGCCTCAAGACTAAGGATGGTAAGCATTTCTTTAAGTGTTTCTCTGCCATTAGTTTATCCTCTGTTGAGAAGTCTCTGTTTAGCTTTTTACACCATTTTTAAATTGGACTGTTTGGTTTGTTGGTATTTTGTTTCTTGAGCTTTATATATTTTGGATATTAGTCCTGTATCGACGTAGGGTTGGTGATGATATTCTCCCAGCCTGTAGGCTTTGGTTTTGTTCTGTTGACAGTATACTTTGCCTTACAGAAGCTTTTCAGTTTCATGATATCCCATTTATTAATTGATCTTAGAGCCGGAGATGTTGGTGTTCTGCTCAGAAAGTTGTCTCCTGGGCCAATGAGTTCAAGGCTCTTCCCCAGATTTTCCTCTCACAGACTTAGTGTGTCTGGTTTCATGTTGAGCTCTTTTATTCACTTGAATTTGAGTTTTGTGCAGGGTGATGCATGTGGATCTATTTGAATTTTTCTCCATGTAGACATGTAGTTAGAATAGTACCATTTGTTGAAGATATTGTCCTTTTTCCATTGTATGGTTTTGGCTTCTTTGTAAAAAATTAAATGTACATAGGTATATGTGTTTATTTCTGGGTCTTTGATTTGATTCCATCAGTCTGTTTCTATGCCAGTACTGTAAAATTTTTATTACTATTACTCTGTAGTGAAGCTTGGGGTCAAGAACGGAGATTTCTCCAGTTCTTTTATTAAATGATATTTTTAGCTATTCTGGGATTTTTGTTTGTTTGTTTTTCCATATGAAGTTTAGGATTGTTCTGTCAAGGTCTGTAAAAAATTGTCATGGTATTTTGATGGGATTATATTGAATCTGTAGATTGCTTTTGATAAGGTGGCCATTTTTACTATGTTGATCCTACTGATCCGTAAACATGGCAAATTTTTCCATCTTCGGATATCTTCTTCAGTTTCTTTCTTCAGATACTTAAAGTTCTTGTCATACAGGTCTTTTACTTGCTTGGTTAGAATTATACCAAAGTACTTTATATTATTTATAACAATTATGAAGGGGTGGTTTCTCTAAGTCCTTTCTCAGCCTGTTTATCACTTGTATACATGAGGGCTACTGATTTTTCAAATTATTCTTATATCTACCAACTTTACTGAAGGTGTCTACTAACTTTTGGACTTCTCTGATAGACTTTGTGGGGTCATTTATGTCTACTATTTTGTGGTCTTAGAATAGCGATACTTTAACTCCTTTCTTTCCAATTTGTATCTCTTTGATCTCCTTTAGTTGTCTCATTGCTCTAGCTAGAGCTTCTACTACCATACTGAAGAGATATAGAGAAAGTAGCTATCCTTGTATTGTCCCTTATTTCTGTGGTATTTTTTTTTGTTTCTCTACATATACTTTGATATTGGCTACCAGCTTGATATATATATATATATATATATAGCCTTTATTATGTTTATGTGTGGCCTTTGTAACCCTGATCTCTCCAAGACTTTTATCATGAGGGGACATTAGATTTAGTCAAAGGCTTTTTTTGCTTCTAATGAGAGAATCTTGTGATTTGTTTTTCATTTTGTTTATATGATGGGTTACATTGATGGATTTTTGTGTGTTGAATCATTCCTGCAACAGTGGGATGAAGCTATTTGATCGTGCTGGATGATGTATTTGATTTAGTCTTGGAAATGGTTTGCAAGTATTTTATTGAGAACTTTTATATCAATCTTCATGAGGGAAATTGGTCTAATATTCTCTTTCTTTGTTGAGTCCTTGTATGGCTTTTTGTATCATCATGATTGCGGCCTCAAAGAATGAGTTTGGCAAAGATCTTTCTGTTGCTATATTGGGGAATAGTCTGAGGACTTTTGGTGTTAGCTCTTCTCTGAAAATCTGTTAGGATTCTGTGCTACACCCATCTGGATTTTTTTAATTAAAATTTTATTTGTTTACATTAATTACATTTTAGTCTCATTGTATCCCAGCTGTAGCCCCCTCCTTCATTCCCTCCCAACCCCACCCTCTCTTCCTCATCTCCTCCCATGCCCCTCTCTAAGTTCACTGATAGGGGAGGTTCTACTTCCATTTCCATCTGATCCTAGCTTATCAGGTCTTATCAGGGATGGCTGCAATGTCCTTCTCCTCTGTGGCCTGGCAAGGCTGCTCCTCCCTCGACAGGAGTGGGGGGCAGTCAAAGATCCAGCAACTGAGTTAATGTCAGAGACAGTCCCTGTTGCCCATACTAGGGAACCCACCTGGATACTGAGCTTTTTTGTTGGATGGTTGGGAGACTATTGATGACTGTTTCTATTTACTTAGGGATTACAGAACTGTTTAAACTGTTTACGTGATCTTGAGTTAACTTTGGTAGATGAAATCTATCAAGAAAATTATCCATATTCTTTAGATTTTTCCAATTTTGTGTAATACATGCTTATGAAGTAAGACCTAATGATTTTTTGGATTTCCTCAGAGTCTGCTGTTATGTTCCCATTTTCAGTTTTGATTTTGTTAATCTTAATACTGTATCTATTACGTTATTTAGTATGACTAAGAGTTTTTCTATCTTGTTGATTTTCTCCAATAACCAGTTCTTGGTTTTGTTGATTCTTTATATTTTATTCTTTGTTTCTAAGTTATTGATTTCATCCCTGAGTTTGATTATTTCCTGCCATCTACAGCACGTTTGCTTTTTTTTTTTCCCCCTAAATATTTCAGGTGAGCTGTTAAGTTGCTATTATGGGATCTTTCCAATTTCTTTAGGAAGACACTTAGTGCTATGAACTTTCCTCTTAGCACTGCTTTCATTGTATCACAACATTATTGAATTCTTTGATGTCTTAAATTTTTTTCTTTATTTCTTCCCTGGCCCAGTGGTCATTGAGCAGGGAGTTGTTCAGTTTCCATGAATGTGCAGGCTTTTGGTTATTTCTGTTGTTGTTGAGGTCTGACTTTTATCCATGGTGATCTGATAAAGAAAAATGGACAAATTCAGTTCTTTTCTACTAGATGAGTTTTGCTTTGTGACTGACTATATGCTAGATTTTGGAGAAGGGGGTGTATAATTCTGAGAAAAAAATTATGTATTTGTTTTTGGTGAAAAGTTCTCTATACTTCTATTAGGTCCATTTAATTCATGACCTCTATTCCTCTATTTAGTTTCTGCATTGAGATGATCTGTTGGTGAGAGGGGGGTGTTGAAATCTCCCACTATTACTGTGTGTACACTGATGTATGATTTAAGCTTCAATAATGTTTTGTTTACAAAAGCAATTGTCCTTGTATTTGGAGCATAGATGTTCAGGGTTGAGATGACTTCTTGGTGGATTTTTCCTTTGATGAGAATGAAGGGTCTTTTCCCATATCTTTTTATTAATTTTGGTTGAAAGTCTATTTTCTTAGATATTAGTATGGCTGCTCCAGCTTGATTCTTGGGTCCATTTTCTTGGAAAACATTTTCAGCCTTGTACTCTCAGGGAATGTCTTTCTTTGTCGCTTAAGTGTTTTTCTTATATGCAGCAGAATGTTGGATCCTGTTTATGCAACAAATAAGTTAGCCTGTTTCTTTTTATTGGAGAGTTGAGTCTATTGATGTTTCTGGATATTATTAATCAATGGTTGCTAGTTCCTTTTATTGTGGTGTTAGTAGTATCACTGTGTTTGTATTCTTTTGGTTTTGTTGCAGTAAAGTTATTTATATCCCATGTTTTCTTGGCTGTAGTTGACTTTGTTGAGTTAGAATTTTCCTTGCAGTATCTTCTGTAGGGGTGGTTTCTTACTGTTTAAAAATTATTTCATGGGTTATCTTGTTTTCTCCCTTTATGGCAATTGAAAGCTTTGCTGGATGTAGTAGTTTGGGTTGACATCTGTGGTCTCTTAGTTTTTGCATGACAATTCCCCAAGCCCTCTGGCTTTCATAGTCTCTGTTGAAAAGTCAGGTGTGATTCTGCCTAATTGTATTTACATTTTTCTTGGCCTTTTTCCTTTGCTGCTTTCAATATTTTTCTTTGTTCTGTAGATTTTGTGTGTGTGTGTGTGTGTGTTGTGTGTGTGTGTTTTATGTGGAAGGAGGAATTACTTTTTTGGTTTAGTCTATTTGGTGTTCTGCAAGCCTCTTTTGTGTTTAAAAGCATCTCTTTCTTTAGGTTGGTGAAATATTTTACTATGATTTTCTTGAAAATATTTTCTGGCACTTGAAACCTGAAATTCTCTTCTTTGTTTATTGCTATTATTTTAGGTTTCATTTTTCATGATGTCCTTGATTTCCTATATGTTTTATGTCAAGAATTTTTTGTTTTAGTATTTTCTCTGACAGATGTCTTCAATTGCATCTTCTATACCTAAGAATCCCTCCTTCATTTATTGCATACTCTTGGGGATGTTAACCTCTGTTGTTCCTGTTCTCTCCTTAAGGTTGTCCATTTCCAGGATTTTCTTGGTTTGTGCTTTCTTTACTGATTGTATTTCCATTTTTAGGACATGGACAGTTTTATTCATTTCCTTCACCTGTTTGATTGTATTTTCCTGTATGTCTTTGAAGGCCTCTATTAGTTTGGTTGTATTTCCGTCTATTTCTCTGAGGGATGTATTTGTCTCCTCTTTAAACACCTCTAATAACTGCATATGCATAGACGAAGGTCATTTTCCTGTGTTTCAGCTGCACTAGAATATTCAAAAAATAATTTTTTTGAAGGAGTGGAGTTCTGGTGGAGCCATGTTGCCCTGATTTTTATTGATTGTGTTTTTAAGTTGTACTGTAGCCATCTGGTTGTCCACGGTGTTGGCTGTTTGTTCCCAGAAACTGGTGTGGGTTTCTTAGGCCTTTGTGATGCAGTTAGGGCCTGTTGCTTTCTACAAGACAGCTAGTAAAGCTGAACCAAAAGCTGTATCTGCGTGTCTCAGGAGTCCGGAGGAGTCATCTTCAGGATGGTGGGAGAGGTACGGACAGGAGTAGGTGCTGGCATTTCAGAGGCAGCCACGCAGGCACAGGTGTTTTGAAGGCAGCCAAGCTGCATCTCTGGCTCAGCACTCAGATTCAAGATGGGTCTGCAGTATGTTCCAGTTGCTCCACTATGCTCCCATTGTCCAGCTGGTCTCCACAGGGGAACCCGTAGAACCCCGGACTGGAGGTTGGTAGTATCTAGGCACTGACCTCGGGAGAGCAGGAGAAATCTGAGGTCTGGTTGCTGGAGAACAGTGCCGCTGTAATTGGAGACCCATATTTAAGTAGGTGGAGAACTGAGGGGTTCACCTTGCTTGACTGCGGACAGCATGACAGCAGCAGCAGTGTGGAGGCCGGAACTTTGAGTCCCTAGCTCTCATGATATCCCCTCCCATCCTGGGAAACTCTAAAGTAGTGTTTTGGAGTCAGCTGCCAGGTTACTCACCAGATTCACACTCTCTGATCTTCTGCTGCCATCTTGGAGGTCTATGATTTTATTTTATTTTTTTTAATTTCAGAAAATTTCACAATATGTACTTAGTTCTATTTTTTGAAAGTGTGAATGTCTTAGTCAACTATGAAGAATTTGTGTTCTTTTGTTTTTATATTGTTACAGAATGTTTTTAAAGCATGAAGTAACAAAATAATTATCAAGGTAATATACTTCAAATTTTTGGATATATAATAAAAACTTCTCATTCTAAAATTACCCTTTAAAACCAGAATATGAAACAAAATACTACATTTGGTAGTGTAAAGAATGAGTAGCCATATTACTGATAAATGTAGATTTTTAGTGATAAAGCCATTCAAATTATTGTTTGTATTTTAACCTAGGTTTTGTTCAGATGGAGAAAAGTGATATCTAAATATTATATTGAAAAGGTCCTCTATGTGACTCAAAATTATATCATTCAGAAGAAATTAGTTTTTAAAAAAATACCACCTCTAGGCACAAAGCAATTTTCATTAGAAAATACATGTAATGCTATTACTCTCTCTTTGGAGGCCTGAAATGAACCCACAGCTACACATTAGTGCTATAATTGTACTCCAGAATATTTCAATGAAAAGAGTTGATTGAGTTGATTTAAATTAGAGGTGTTCAAAGAGTGCAGTGTCCCTTATTCATTTATTGCCAGAGGATTCATTTATTGCTCATGGAAAAAGAAATCTTTTGAAATCTAAATTAGGCATTTTTTTGTAGCCAAGTTAAATATATACCATATTTAGCAAAATGGTCATTTTCCTCTACCTGTGGGTAGACTCAAGAAAACAGATCAATGTTTTTAGCTTATTACATTGAAATTGATATTTTTGATAAAATTAGTTCTACATTATATCTGTGGATGAATGCTAATGTCTTGGGATATTATTTTCTAAAGAACTTGGAAAAATGAAAACATAAGGGGACATTTAAGCATGTATATATTTCTAATATTAGAACTTATTTTTACTTTTACCTGCCATTCAAGATTTTCAGTTTTATTTTTGAAAGGCTTGTTTCTATATCATCATCACGGAGTGAAACTTCTATTCTAGTATGTAGCTAAGATATCTTTGTATGTAATGTGCTCTCCCACCTATGGACTCCTAGGAATATCATTTATGTTTCACATAAAGTAGCAATTTTTAAATTCATATAAACTAAAATATATGTTTATATACATACATACATATATATTCATTCTTTTGTAAGTGTTTGATTTGAAAATCAAGATTTTGCAATAGCCCAGTCTAATCTGTTTAGGGCTGTCCTCAAACTATAGAAATACTTCTGAGTCAAGTCTCTTGAGTACTGTGATTACAAGCATGAGTTACTACATCTAAGAAAGATACATAGTTTTATGACATTTAAATAAGTTACATGATTTTGTACTACCACTAGCAATGTATGAAAACCCCAACAGTGCAAGACACTTAACAACATGTTAATTTTATTTTAATTTTAGTTATTAAATAGAAAGGTACTGTTATTTTGTTACTCAAATATAAGCTTCATTAGTAATCATAAGAATATGAATTGAAACATTTATAATATAAACTTTCAAATATTAACTCATAATAAATATCCAACAGTTTTTACATTATAGAACTCTAAAAGCTTTTTGACAATATAAAGCTTTTAATCATTCATTTTGTTGTGGAAGATGATCTAACCTGAACTCATTAAAGGACAAATCTGACATCAAATAAAGTGGGAATACTTAGGGTTGTTATTTATACACTTAATGTAAATTTTTATATTTTACTATAGACATTTTAATTAGATTACAAGGTTATACCCTTCACTACACAAAGAATGAAACATGGTGTAACACATATCTTACAAAATTCTAATAGTCTTACAGAAAATCAGATAGATGAGAAATCATATAATTACACCCAAATTAAAAAATTAAATACATTTTAATGTCAGAAAACAGTACTTAAAGGGGACACACAGGAAAATTACTGGTGATATTTTTCAAATGCTTATAAATCACTGCATAGACAGTATTTATAAAGAAGTCTGTAATATAAATCTTTGTCATTGAAAAGTATTTATAGTACATCACACAATCTATAGTTCATAAATATTAAAAACTCCAGCCTTGCTTCCTGTTTATACCTCATTTCTCCTTGTTCCAAAAGTTTCCCATATTTTGAATAACCCTGCATCTCCTGTAACCTGGCACACTTACCTTACTTTGACTCCAATTTCCCTAAAGACCACTATTTCTCATAAATCCATGCTTAGGATTAATCATGCTCCCATCCAGAATTCATCTTTCCCTGTTTTGCTCTGGTTACATAATCCCATAGTGCTTCAGCCTAGTAATGACCCTGTTGTAGAATTGCTACCACATAGTAACTCAGTTACAGCACTAGTAAATGATTGTGCCTTCCTCTTGTTCTTTGCTTCTCCTCTACAAAGAAGCCATGTTCTATGTCCTAGTGTCTGGTCTCAGATGGCACTCACTTAATGCATTTGCTAGATGTTTGTCTTTTCTCATATTCAGTAAGCAGCCCATCTTCAGTGTGAACTTCTTGCTTACTCAGTCTTTAGACATGTATGCCTCAGATATACTTTGTGCTAGTTCCTGCTTTGAAATATGGAAGAAAATCTCTTCCAGCACCTGGTCCATCAATTTGGTGATGCTCTTTTTTCAGCAGATGCTCTGAAGCCACATGATCTGACACTCCTTACTATTTTGGTTTGCTAAACAAAGGCTCATAAAACGAGACAAATAAGTAATATCCAGTTTCTCATATGCCATGTCAAGAAGGTAAAGTAAGATGTTTTTCTTCCAAAACTAATCAATTCCACTCCAGCACTCCTTAAAGAATCCTACTTGCACATAAGCAACTGAATGAATAAAGTTAGAAAGACAGATCATGATGTGAAAATCAGTGATAAGCTAGGGTCAGAAAGAAGGGGAGGAGGTCCTCCCATATCAGGGGACTAGGGAAAGGGTATAGGGGGAGAAGAGGGAGGGTGATTAGGACTGGGAAGAGGCAAGGGAGGGGGCTACAGTGGGGATACAGAGTGAATAAATTGTAATAAATAAATTAATTAATTAAATCAAAGAAATTTAGAGGACATTACCCAAAATCATAGATTTTGAAAAAAACAGATCAGGACTTCAAGACAAAGTCAATGATCTACAATACTTAGTCAAGAATAATAACATATTTTTTAAAAGCACAAAAATATATGTAGGAAATTTGAGATGCCCAGAAAAGATCTAACCTATTAACTGTGGACAAAAAGCAGGGAAATTATAACAGCATGATTAATAATTCTAATAAAATGATAAAAGAAAATATCTCAAAGCTGAAAAAAATCTATGATCAAAATGTACACAGAACTGCATATAGAATCAGAAAAGAAATTCCATATAAGAAAAAGAAAAGAAAAAGGTCAAAATCACATACTAAAACTAAATCTGAACACTGAAAGAGACAAATATCAAGTTACATACAATAGACAACCCATCATATTAATATGATAGAACACTTAATTTCAGGTGTATTACAAGTTCTGAAAGACCACAATTTACAACACAGCTTTTCATACCTAGCAAACTTTCCTGTCATAATTGACTGCAAAAAATATATACATGATAAGTTCAAGTTCAGGAAATGCATGACCAACAATTTGGCTCTAAAGACAGTACCAGGAAGAACTTTTTAGACAGAAGAGAAAGATAAAAACATGCAAAGTAGGGCAAAAACAAAACAAACTATGTCAAGATAATCAAGAGGTCTACAAAACACAAAATCACTCAAGTAATATGAATTAATTACCATAATTTAATAACTGCTTTAGCATTACAGGTTTGAATATTCTACTCACACAAAAATCTGACTCTTAAATTTATCTTTTTCTCCCCTTAAAAAGCACTCCACCATCCAAGATAGATACAATCTTAAGGAAAAAAGGGTTTAAACAAGATAGATAAGTAGAAAATAGGTATGGATAATTAATCTTACATCTGCAAAAAAGCCTTTGAAATAAAGCCAATCAGAATAGGTAAGTTAGAGTTAAAACAAGGTGCACATGATGGGCAGGGTTGAGGTAAAGAAAGAAAAGGAAGGCATGATGTAAAATAATACAGAAAATTCAAAGAAATAATTATTTTTCGTTCATTTTATACTTACTATGGCAACAAACTGGTAAAGCAATGTTGCAATTCTACATGAAGATCACAAGATAAAAATAAACCATAGAAATTCTGGTGTTAAATAAAACCACAAATATAATGTACTTAACAAATAGCTACAGAACATTCTGCCCTAACACTTAAGAATATATACTGTTTTCAGCAGATTATATAACATTCTCTAAAATATATCACACATTAGGACATGAGGCAAGTCTTAACAAATAAAGACTATCATAATAGGATTCAGTATTGTCTGACCAAAAAAATATTAAAGCTTAATAGAAACAAAAAGATAAAAAATAAAAAGAAATACTAATGAAACAATACTTATTAAATTATTAAATACTAA
This sequence comes from Pachyuromys duprasi, assembly GCA_028658305.1. NCBI lineage: Eukaryota > Metazoa > Chordata > Mammalia > Rodentia > Muridae > Pachyuromys > Pachyuromys duprasi. The sequence goes on along the minus strand of CM053753.1, from coordinate 82,585,892 downwards.
ATATATTAAAAAGAAAGTGAAAATTCTTAGAATTAAGTAAAAATATAAACACAGCATAAAATAATACCATAGTATAAATTGAAGGTGCTAGTAAGAAAATTTTTATACTTCTAAATGCCAACTTCAAGTTATTCGAGATATGTAAAAGTTAAAAAAAACTTAATTTTGTACAATACGGCTTTTTTAAACAAACAAATAAGAAAGAAAAAATGTAATACAAAGTAGGTGAGAGAAAAATAATTAATATCAAAGAAGAAATTAATAGAAATTAATAGAACAAAATCAATGCAAATAATTAATGAAATAAAGAGTTGATGTTTTACAAAACAAAAAAGACTGAGGAGGTCCTAGAACAATTAGCACAAGAAAGAGAAAAATCTTTTATTCATAAATTAATTTAGGTACAACCAAAAAGTGTGAGTATATATCTATGAAATACAGACATTCATAAGGACATAATTTACAAAATAATTTTAAAAATCCTAAACCATGAAAAAATATCACTTAAAGATATAATGGGTGACTCTAACCAAGCAAGTGAAAGACCTGTATGAAAAAAAACTTCAAATCTCTGAAGAAAGAAATTGAGGAAGATATCAGAAGATGGAAAGACCTCCCGTGTTTATGAATTGGTAGGATTAACATAGTGAAAATGACCATATTGCCAAAAGCAATCTACAGATTCAATGCAATTCCCATCAAAATACCAACACAATTATTCACAGACTTTGAAAGAAAAATTCTCAACTTCATATGGAGAAACAAAAAACCTAGAATCTCCAAAACAATTCTCTACAACAACAGATCATCTAGAGGTATCTCCATCCCTGACCTCAAGCTGTACTACAGAACAATAGTAATAAAAACTGCATGGTATTGGCATAGAAACAAGATAGTGGATCGATGGAACCAAATAGAAGACCCAGAAATGAACCTACACACCTATGGAAACTTGATTTTGACAAAGAAGCCAAAACCATTCAATGGAAAAAAGACAGCATCTTCAACAAATGGTGCTGGCCCAACTGGATATTTATATGCAGAAAAATGAAAATAATCCATATGTATCACCCTGCACAAAGCTAAAGCCCAAGAGGATCAAAGACCTTAACATAAAACCAGACACACTAAACAGGTTAGAAGAAAAAGTGGGGAACTCATTGGCACAGGAGACTACTTCCTGAATAGAACACCAACAGCACAGGCTCTAAGATCAGCAATCAATAAGTGGGACCTCATGAAACTGAAAAGCTTCTATAAAGCAAAAGACACTGTCATCAAAACAAAAGGACAGCCTACAGACTGGGAAAGGGTCTTTAGCAATCCCACTTCTGACAGGGGGCTAATATCCAGTATATATAAAGAACTCAAGAAGTTAAAAAAAAAAAGAAATCAAGTAATCTAATTAAAAAAAATGGAGTATGGAGCTAAAAAGAGAACTGACTATAGAGGATTATAGAATGGCAGATAAACAAAGAAATGCTCAAAGTCCTCAGCCATCAGGGAGATGCAAATCAAAACCACCCTGAGATTTCACCTGACACCAACCAGAATGGCTAATATCAAAAACTCAAGTGACAATGCATGCTGGAGAGGTTGTGGAGAAAAGGAACCCTCCTGCATTGCTGGTGGGAATGCAAACTTGTACAACCACTCTGGAAATCAATTTTGCTCTTTTTTAGACAATTAGGAATAGTGATTCCTCAAGACCCAGCTATACCACTCTTAGGCATATACCCAAAAGATGTCCAAGTACACAACAAGGACATTTGCTCATCTATGTTCCTCAGTTGAGGAATGGATACAGAAATTATGGTACTTTTACACAATGGAATACTACTCAGCAGGAATGAAGAAATCATGAAATTCACAGGCAAATGGTGGGACCTGGAAACAATCATCCTGAGTGAGGTATCCCAAAAGCAGAAAGAAACATATGGTACATACTCAATTATATAAACTTATAAGTTAGGAAGGTCATGCTGAAAGCTATACACCTAGGGAAGATAAACAAGAATGAGGACCCAGGTTGGGATGATCAATTCTTGTTTAGATGGACAAATGGGATGGTCATTGAATGTAGGAGAAAACAAGCAACAGGACAGGAGCCTACCAAAGAGAGCCTCTGAAAGACTCTATATAGTAATGTATCAAAGCATATATTAAGACTCACAAACAAGCCTTCAGCATAGGGCAGAGAATAATATGAAAATAGGAGGAGTTAGTAAGACTTGGGGAGAACAAGAGCTCCACAAAGACCAAATAGATCAGGGCACAGGGATCTTTTATGAGACTCTTTCTCCAACCAAGGATCATGTATGGATATAACCTAGAACCCCTGCTCAGATATGGCCCATGTTAGCTCAGTATCCAACTGGAGATCCTAGTAAGGGGAACAGGGACTATTTCTGTCATGAACTTAATGGCTGGCTCTTCGTCCCTCCCCCATACTCACCCTGGAAGAACAGAATAGCTAGAGCCCAGAAGAGGATATTGCAGCCAGCCCTGAAGAGACAAGATAAGCTAGGGTCAGATGGAAGGGAAGGAGGTACTCTCCCATCAGTGGACTTGGAGGGGGGCAGGGAGGAGGTGAGGGAGTGATGGGGAGAGTGGGAGGGAATGAGGGAGAGGGCTATGACTGGGATACAAAGTACCTAACCTGTGATTAATATAAAAATAAATAAATTACATTTTTAAAAAAGATATAATGACCAATGATATTGAAGCAGGAATGCAAACCTAAAACCTGCCACATGCCTCCGCCAAATTTCCCACAGAGTCACTGGGTGATTATGTGAAAAGTTCAAACAACTAAATCCAATATTTTTAAAATATTGAATAAAATTAAAAGAAAAGATTACCTCCAAATACTTCTGAATACATCCAGTTTTACCTGATACCTAACAAGGATAAAGTTGTATCAAATAGAAAGAAATTAAATTGATAGCTCCAGAAATCATGCCTTGCACAAATGTATCTTCCCAATTCCCAAGTGCTAAGTCTCAATCAACTCTAAGTCTAATTGTATATCTAAATATCTATATCAAAAAGTATAGAGACTTAAATAATGATCATGTCAGAGGTGAGTTCTTTTTTTTTCTTTCTGAACTTGTAAAATGAACCTAGTTGTCTACTTTCAACATATGTTCAAGATACAAACAGAATAGACTAAATGTCAAAAATAAACAAATGGACTTGGGTTCCTTGCATGTCAAAAATCTACCAGTGTAATTGTGTGTGCGTGTAAACATGTTTTTATTATAAATGCTCTCCTCCTACTCCTTTTTTCAGGGTCTACTCATTTTGTGCCATACTATCATCAGTGAGCATATTTTACCAGGTCAGTCATTATAGTATTTCCAGGGGTTCACACTTAAGTATGATTGATGATTATGTTTTATTTTTCCTATTTTTATTTACAATTTATTCACTTTGTATGCTTGTTGTAAAACCCTGCCTCATGTCCTCCTGGCGCCACCTTCTCTGCCTCTTCCTCCCCTATCCCTCTCCCCTAGTCCACTGACAGGAGATGTGATCTTCCCTTACAGTCTAACCCTAGCCTATCAGGTGCCATCACTTATATAAGATTCCTGTCTCTAAATAAATGGGACTCTGACATATTACTAATCCAGGATAAATTTTAGGTACTTTTGAATTTGATTATTATAGAACTTAGTCATAACAATCACTAGTGCATATTAACTCAACAAGCTGGAGAGAAGAGCTTCAGCTTTGAAAACAACTGGGCTATACACTGATCAATTACACATAGGTCTTTATATGTTCGTTTATTGGTTCAGATTTTTGTTTATGTAAGCCTGCATGAGTTATGTACAATATGTACATGAAAATACTTACACAGGGCAGAAGGGCAGTTCAGAAACACTGTAGCAAAAGCACAGGTGGCTGTGAGTACTGATGATGGCACTGAAGCCGAACTCATTTCTTCTGCCAGTGTGTGCTCTTCACCTCTTAGCTTGGTTGACTTTTAAGCTAAAAGTAATAATAATGCATTTCATCAAAAATTTTAAATCGTCTTAAGAAATAAAGTTATGATATATACACAGTAGACAGATATATGATACATAAGATTGATAGATAGATGATAGATGATATATAGGTAGATGGTATATAGATGATGACAGATAATTGATGGATTGATTGATGGATAGATAGATAGATGATAGATGGAGACAGAAAGATAATCGATGTCTCATATCTTTAAGGTTTTAAATAGTCATAAGGATGGTGCTATACTAATTAACAAAATAAACAATTCATGCACTTTCAAAGATAAGAACTACAGAATAATGAAAAGGAGAAAGATGAATAAATTGGAACTGTAAAGCAAAGCAGCGTGCAGTGTTAAGTCTGTAATCAGAAAATATTTCAATCAAAAAAATCTGAATGTGGACTTTGATTACAGCAAACAATTAAAAGGAAACTTTGCACATGACTGTCTTTCAGGAAAGACCTATGGAATCGTACTCAAAGACTCAAAATTCCTCATGTTTTAACCAAGAAGTAAAAATCAGGTTATATAAGTGTGTATAAGATTTTGACCACCAAATGTGTCAGTTTTATATAAGAACATTGATAATAAAACTGTTAATCTGCTTTAACTCTTATTATAGCTGTTGAAAGGACTTACAGGCATAAAGGAAGACCAAGCTATTCAAAACAAGGGAGGTGGAGGTCATCATTTCTGTTAGAAGAGTAAAAAGAGTGGGAATGTAAACTTGTACAGCCACTCTAGAAATCAATTTGGCCTTTTCTTAGACAATTAGGAATAGTGATTCCTCAAGGTCCAGCTATACCAGTCCTAGGCATATATCCAAAAGTTGCTCAAGTATACAACAAGGACATTTGCTCAACTATGTTCGTGGCTGCTTTATTCATAATAGCCAGAACCTGGAAACAACCCAGATGTCCCTCAGTTGAGGAATGGATACAGAAATTGTGGTACTTTTACACAATGGAATACTACTCAGCAATTAAAAAAGGAGGAAATCATGAAATTTGCAGGCAAATGGTGGGACCTGGAAATGATCATCCTGAGTGATGTATCCCAAAAGCAGAAAGACGAACATGGTATATACTCCCAAACACTTTCTAAAATACAACCGTGAACTTCTCTGTAGCCAAAAATAGGTCTTGTTCAGTTTGGGGGATCTGCTATTTGTCTCTTCCACTAAAGGTTTCTGAATCTTGGCAGAACTTTTATATCTGTGAAATATGATTAGCATATTGATGACATTCATGGAGAAATTCAAAATCAGGAGCTCGCATTGGTCAAGCAACATAATGAAGACAATGTTTTCCAAGAATTCACCAAAAGCATGAAATCTTGCCCTATAATATTAATCATAGTTTCGAAAATACTGGTTCCTACTTGAATTAATAAAGGTTGATTTGACCCTAGTTATGCTGATTTAAAATTCATGCTGTAAAGATCCAATTCCATTTGATACAGCTCACACATTTCCCACAATGTCCCCTTCTCTGTTACTTTGCAGTTCTACCACAATCCACTGAAATTATAATGAATTAGTAATATCCTGAAAATTTTTATTTTATCCCTACATTTTATTAATTTTCATAGTACTATGATTTTAAGAAAAATGTAGCTGTTGTTTTGAGGACAGTAATTCCCCTGAATTCATCTTGAGTGATATCATCAATTAAAACACTTCTAGACCATTTGTATCTCTCTTGGGCAAGGATACACTGAGATTTGAAATCACGTATGATAAGTACATTACTTTCTAGCATTATTTTCTCTAATCCCTCCTATAGTCCTCTCATTTTTCTTCATCATTTTACTCTTAGTTGCATAGACTCTCTCCAATACTGCTGTTGTTTACATTTCTGGTATCTGAATGCATAATATGCATGTGAAAGATCTTTCCAGGTGAAGCCTCACAGTATTGTGATTTTTTTTAATCAAAGATGTGTTTTATAGGCTTTCTCAATTATTTATTTGTAGAGTTGTAAGCAGGAGTTATTATTCCTAATCATAACAAACACTCTGTGATTGTGTTGTTTAACATACAACTTGATGATTACAATTTGCCTTAAATTAATGTTCTCTCTCCATTTTAAGTCTATGAAAGTTCTTACAATTACTTAGTCACTCCTATTGTTTTTACATGTGATTTAAGCTGTCAGGTTTAAACTTTTGGGGAGATTATTTATAAATACCCTTTTCGATATAGTTCACTCAGCTGCTCTTCTTTTATGTCATCCTAATTGGATAATATGTCAAATTTCCTGTCACTCTAATAGTATGACTGGTAACACTTGAGAAGAAAATGGTACTTCATTCATAGTTTCAGAAGTTTCAGTCCATCATATGGAGGAAGTCAGAATGTGTAAATTAGAATCAGAAAAATGAACGTATCAGGGACTAGATATATACTTCATTATTTAATAGACCACTTGAGGACATTTATTTAAAACATAAGAAAATAGCTTATGTTTGCTTCTGGTATGAGTAGCATAACAAGGTACAGCAGACAGTGGTCTAACAACTCAAATTCATTATCTTATAGCTCAGGATGTTAGACTTCCAAAATCAAGTTGCGGGCAGATTTGTTTTTTTCTGTGTCCTTTCTTCCAGGCTTGTCAATTCTTTTGGTACTTTCTTCTGTAGTCTTTTATCTATACCTACATTTAACTGCTACCTCCATGTGTGTCTATTTTATATAGTAACTAATAATGATAATAAACCAAGAAGCTTTTGTTTCACCATCATTGCATCATTAATATCGGTGTCTGAATATGATGATGGCTCTTTGAAGTTAAGGATTTTAGAGCATCTATATGAATCTTGTATAGAGAAAATTTATCCCAGGACAAAGTACATCACATGTGTCCTAATACTGTAAACTTTCAATGAAACTTAAGCAAAAGGTAACATTTATTAACTTGAGTTTAAAACTGAATAATCATTTTTGGTTATCTAAAAGGAGACCGCTAAGCATGAACATGTTCTCTACCATCTGTCTCACGAATCATTAAAACTTCCCTGCATTCTTTATCTGTCCACATTGAAAAAAATGTTTTTCACACTACTATTGATTTGATTTTTTTCTATAAGGAGTGCATTCAATCTGACGATAGTCTTTCTAATGCTTTAGAACATGAGGATGGTTCTGACCTCATTTGGCTGTCTGTACTGGTCTTGCTGTCTGTCCTACAGCCTCCATTCTCTGCCAATGCTATTTTATCTCAGCCACATCTCCTTTTGTCATTTACTATGGACTAAAAATCCAGAATGCCACAGAGTGTTCCCTCTTCTTATCACAGACTTCGTGAGTGTAAATGGTTAATGGTGATGTCTCTATTTCCACTTCATCCTCTAATGCATTGCATGTGGTCCCTATTTCTATGACTACACTGGAGGAGGTTTTGCTTCAATTACTAATGAATTCCGCATCAATATAGCCAATCCCCGGGTTTTGTTTTCATCCTCCTTAATCCTCCTACAGAATTTGGCACTGTTGAATACACTCTTTTGGAAATCTTCTCTTTCACATTAGAGAATTTAATCTCAGCATTTCTTTGTGTTTTTCTCCCTTTTAATGAAGCTTATTTTCTTCTACTTCCCTGTAAGATAGATTTTAAAAGACTTTTTTTGATATTTGGTAATTATTACAGTATAAATCCTAAAGAATAATCTTATTTCTTGCAAAGTTAGTATCAATGGAAATAAATATAGGTCACAGCAAACATTATATAGCCACATTTGTTCACTTTTATTCTTCTGATGCATAGCTCAAAACAGATGAAATTAGAATGTTGAATTTAATGATATATTTAGAATCTCTGTGAAAGCCATGTTTATATTTCTAGGTATAAATTACACATTTCTTCTAACATTCAAATAATAACTCAAATTAATGATAGCTAATTTTATTTAATTTTTTTTCACTGTACTACCGACTTCATGTGATTTCACTTTTCAAACATATACATTAAATTATATGAATTAAATTAATATTTATTAGTTTGCACAATAAATAAAATTACAGTAATAAGTAGTCAAAACTTCGTTCCTTAATAAGTGTTGATATTGCCAAGGAAATTTTCAGATAAATAAGTTCAGCTAATAAGAATCTGGTAGATCACTACTCATGATTTTTAAAAAGGAAAACATACAGAAATACATTATAGTATGTGTCAAAGGAAACTTTTTATATATGATCCTTAATTAAAAACCGTCAGAGGCTGTTACTCATAGCCAAATTTTGGGAAGAATGCATGGAATTTTATGAAAGAAGGGAGAGATAGGAAGACATGGAGGGGGCAGGAGTTCCAAAAGGAGACCAGCAGAGCCATAAAAACTGATCCTTTTCCAGTTCCCACCATTTACCTGTAAATTTCATGATTTCCTTGTTTTTTATTGCTGAGTAATATTCCATTGTGTAGATGTACCCCAGAAGCAGAAAGACACACATGGTATATACTCACTCATATAGACATATAATATAGGATAAATCTACTAAAATCTGTATACCTAAAGAAAGTAATCGAGAGGGAGGACTCTGCCTAAAATGTTCAATCCCCATCTAGAAGGGCAAAGAGGAAGGAAATCAGAAGAAGGAGAAAATAGGGAAGGGAATAAGGTAGAAGGGCTCTGGTCTGCAGACTATCAAAGCAGATGCTAAGACTTATGGCCAACCTTTGGGCAGAGTACAGGGAATCTTATGAAAGAAGTGGGAAATAGTAAGATCTGGAGATGACAGGAGCTCTACAAGAGAACCAAAAAAACCTGAGCAGAGGAGTCTTTCCTGAAACTGATACTCTAACCAAGTACCATGCATGGAAATAATCGAGAACCCCTGCACAGATGTAACCCATGGCAGTTCAACCTCCAAGTGGGTTCCATAATAATGGGAACAGGGACTGCCTCTGACATGAACTGATTGGCCTGCTCTTTGATCACCTCACCCTGATGTGGGAGCAACCTTACCAGACCACAGAGGAAGACACCCATCAGAATGGCTAATATAAAAAACTCAAGGGATGATGCATGCTGGAGAGGATATGGTGAAAGGCGAACCCTCCTCCATTGCTGGTAGGAATGTAAACTTGTACAACCGCTTTGGAAATCACTCTGTTGCTTTCTCAGAAAATTAGGAATAGTGCTACCTCAAGTACCAGCTATACTTGAACACATTTTGGATATATGCCAGGAATGTTATAGCTGGGTCTTGAGGTAGGACTATTCTTAATATGGATGTCAGGGGACCACAGCCTGTATACAAATTGAATAAATCATCAAAAATGATAACAATTTTAAAATGTCACCAAAAATAAATAAATAAACCCTTCAGAGTTTAATACAATTTGACTTTTTCTCATTCTGAAATGGACAGGTTGTTGTAGAAGTGCTGAAATAGATGTGCTACTATCAGTATTTGAGGATTAAAACAAGAAGAAAATAAGAGGAATTGCTTTCTTGGATGTGTGGGAGGTACAGTTCATATTCAGCTTTCTAAACCATGAACAGAATATTCATTGTGACCAGTTTTGATATCCAACTTCTTAAGGATCATTTTTTGGAATGTTATGGAGAAGCCTGCTGGGAGAGGAGCAAGGATGGAGATGATAACCCTATGATGAGACATTCAAGTAAGGGAATTATAAATTGGTTTATGAATTGAATCCTACATTTTTGTTATATTGAGAAGTTATAAAATTTATTAAGTAATAAAAGATGAGGCAGAACACCAGAAATGTTAAATCAACACATTCAAGTTTCGTATCTGAAATGTCAAGAGGTGAATAGTTTCAAGGATCGGGGATAAGTTGAGACAATTGCAGTTTTACTAAAGACATTAATGGAACAAAGATTTGTGCCTTTGTTTGCTTGCATGTTTGTTTGAGACAGGGTTTCTCTGTGTAGACCTGGCTGTCCTGGACTCACTTTGTAGAATGGGATAGCCTCAAACTCCCAAAGATACACCTGCTTTTGCCTCCCAGCATGCTGGTATTACAGGTGTGCACCACTGAGCCTGGATTAAAAAATTACTGTTTTAAACAGGCAGAGTTTTTGAGGGTAGAAGTTGTTGTAGTTAGGGCCATAGTAACTACAACTAAGGCTGTGTTTGCTCTTTTAGTTGTTAACAGCAGTTGATGGGTAATGGTAGTATGTATTCATGCATTGAATGCTGCAAAACAGAAAGGGAAAGAACCAGAGAGTGACTATGAATATCTGAGAATTTGCTTTTATCAGTGTTTCCTAGAAAGTGAATTGGCGTTTTATGAATTTTGAAGGTGGTTGTTATTGCTTATTTCCTAGTATATTTATTCATTGATTTAAGTAAACAACTAAGAAATAAATAAATGTAAGTAAAAAATATTATGATCAAAATCCGTAATCCATCTAAATGTATGCTAATATCTTCAAGAAGTATCACGTTTAGGCTCTTTTTAACATTTTCCAGAGCTGCAATTGTATTTCTCATTTCTTCATGTTATCTTAATACAAAGTGTCAAAGAGACAAAATGAACATGTACACTACTTTGCATGAGTATCACATGTGCACGTATATGTCTGACTAGTGTATTATATATTTATAAAAATAAAAAGTAAGGTCATATGATTATTATGTATTTCCTATAATTATCGGTTCATTCCTGCACACTGTCTATGTTCTGTACCCAATATAATGTCCTCGACATAGTTTTTGTAATTCCTGAAGAGTTTACTCCACTATTATATTATTTATATCTGTGTTGCTCTGACTACACTACCTGACAAAAGCATTTTAAAGTCAAAGCTTTATATTTTCTCATGGTTTCCAAAGGTTTCACGGTATAATTCCTAACTCATGTGTTCATGTCAGCAGGAGAATATTTAATATTGAAACCTTAAAAATAATAATTTTCAATCACAGCATTCTTAGTGCCCATTTCTATTGCCTCAACCCTATCTCCTAAAAATAACATGTACTTTTCAGGCAATGCTGTCAGCAGGGGGAAAAAATTCAAACATTAGTCAGTTGGGATGTATTTAACTCTCAGATCATTATCTATTCCTAGAAAGTCATACATGAATATATGCATGTAGGTAGCATTGATCAGACTGAGCAGGGTTTATTTAGTTACATATGTGCAGTTAGAAGTGCATGTATAAATCAACCGTAATTAAAGAAAAAATGATGCAATGTGGGAAGAAAGGGAGTGGTATGTGGAAGGATTTGATGGGAGTAAAAGGGGGAGGAAATGGAATAATAATTATATTGTCTCAACAGTAAGAGAATAAATAAACAAAATTGTTATGGACTAAAAATAGTACAGGGATTTTAATCCACCAACATGGCTGTTTAGGCAAGGGATCACATCCAAAGCTAATCCCTCCAGCTGGAATACAGACACACACCTTTATTCCTTCTGGCTGGAATAGAGACACGCTATCAGTACACGGAATAAGTCATAGATAGGTTACCCCCACGTCTCATGAAAACAGACAGGACAGAGAGGCTACTTAAGAGCAGTGCAGGGAGTTGAGTTCCCTGTAGTTTGGTATAGTTCAGTTGAATGCAGTTATGTTCCTTTGAGTTTTCCCAAGTTCCTTTCAGTTGTGCAGTCAGTGCAATTCATTTTGAGGAACTTGGAGGCAATTTATCCAAGCAGAGCAATTCAGTGAGGAGCCAACAGAATCCAGGTTGAATAAGTCAGTTTGTAGAGGAGTTTAGAGTAATTTCTACTTTAATTATAATTATTTATAAGATTATTACTTATTAATTATTACTTATTAATACTTATAAGATTATTACTTATAAATACTTATAAGTACAAGATTATAAGTATTTATAAAATAAAATCTTATAAGATAAATACTTAAAAGATTAGTATTCCATAAGATTAATAAAAGTTTAGTATATGAGAAGAATTTTCTTGTTGTTTCCCTGAATCAAAACCCTACAATATTATATATATATTATATATATTCATATATGTAATATATATATATATATGTATTGACCCATTAGAGTAGAATTATGCAATCTGAGGATAATGTATAAACAGCATTAGGTATTTAGGTTGAAATGCTATTATTCTTATAATCATTATTGCAAAATTGACTTTCACTGCATAGATTTTTATAGGAATTTATTTCACAATTCATTCTTTTTAAAAATTTATTTTGTTTTGGGTTTTTTGTTTAGAATGCTTTCTACATAGCCCCAGCTCTACTAAAACTTTCTATATAGACCTGTCCTCAAACTCTCAGAGACCCACCTGACTCTGCCTGCCTAGCGCTGGAATTAAAACAAGAATCTCCAGGCACATATTCAATTTTGTCTCAAATTTAAGAATTAGACATTTAGTAGCCCCTTCCTCTCTGACAAGCCATCAGTTGCCTGCAGCTCTTTAGCCAAGCATAAGACCTTGTGAAATTTTTTTCATCCACTTGTCATATAACCTGGAGTTGTCATTATTCATAATTTGAGACAGGGGTTCTCTGTGTATCCTTGGTTTCCTGGACTTCCTTTGTAGACCAGGATGGCCTTGAACTCACAGAGATCTACCTGCCTCTGTCTTCCTAAGTGCTGGGATTACAGGCATGTGCCACCATGCCCAGCTAATTCATATCTTCTTTAGGATATTATATTGTTGAGACTTCCCTGTTGCAACTTCCCTGTCATGTCTTGCAGAAACTATGTTGCATCAGTATAGTTAGCTTATGTTTTTTGTTAACATTTTTCTCCTTTTCTGTGATTTCTCTGAGACATGGTTACAGTGATTGTGTTGTTGTGTTTTGAATTTGGTTGTGTACTCCCTGATCACCTCTTGTCTCTATCTGAAATTTTTACATCAGTGCAATAGTTCCCATCTTTGTGAAAAGAAGAAATTTTGATGAAGTGTGAGAGCTGCATGTGTATGTGAGTGTAAGTATTTGGGATATAGTTAGAAATTATTTTGGTTGAGTAAAATGGTAACAGTACATTCTCCTCTAGGGTGTAAGGTGACTCCAGCCACATTTATTTTCCTGGCTTTACAGTACCAGGTATGTATTGCCATAAGTGGAGTGGACTTCACCTCTAACTAATTGTTGCATATTTCCCAGATAAAAGTGAAAAAGTTGCGGCATTGGGGTATCTTTCACCATTGTTGTAGTTTGTTAGCTTTGAAGCTGTGTGGAAATATACAGACTATACTTCTCACTTGGCAGATTGCATATATCTTCTGATAATATGAGATCTAATCTCCAGAGAAAAGGCTCTCAAGTCACTTCATACTGATTTCTCCAAGTCCTATATCCAAAGTAAAGGGTTCATTCAGTAGCCGACTCATAACTTTAAGTTCTGGGAGGCAATCAAGAACAATTGTGATGGTGTTTTTTTGGAGGAGTCTCTCAGACCACCTTGACAAAGATTTGAAAGGACATGTTCCCAGGTAGCCTACGGCTCTTGCACAGGGGTAGTATTATCATCATATATGATGTAGACAGACAGACAGACACACACACATATGCACACACACCACACACAATTAAAACCTTCATAAACAAGTAGAGTATATCCTAAATATGGAAAAGTTCCATCTTTGAAGTTATTTTCAGCAAAAGACTTATAATTCTGAAAATAATCTATGTGCCTTCTCCCATGCTGCATCATCAAATATTTTTTTTTAAAAATTAAATATTATTACAGAGTATTTGCACTTTTTGGCTTTTTAAAAAGTTCATCACAAAGGTGTGTGTGTGTGTGTGTGTGTGTGTATGTGTGTGTGTGTGTGTGATAGCTGTGCATGCAATGACAAGCACTGTTACACAATTCTTCCTGATCAATGTGAGGATACACGTTCCGACAATTAGACAATACTTCCTCACCACTGGGTGGATACATGCAGCACAGTGCAATTAGCACTTTAATTCTTTTTACAGTGAGGGTGTTAGAATAAATGGCTCTATGAATATTTATGTAAATATTGTGTGGATATGTATTTTCTTTTCTTTTGAGTAAATATCTAAGAGCAGACACTATTTGCAGCACAATAAATGGCTTTATTGCATTATAATTCTGTGGCAACAATTATTATATTGTGGTAATTACTGAGCTTCTCGTATTAACAGTTAACTATCACTGAGGCTAATGATACACAGTCATTTATATTGGTGCTACCAAAAACTGTTGTTTGTTAGCTATGTCAATTTGTTTGACTAGTAAGAAAACACAAACGTTTTTTATAAAAAAATGGAAAACTTCCTGTAAAATCTAGCATTTTAGTTATTTCAGGATTTTCTGTAATTGTGTGAGAAATGCAAAACATCTCAATGATTTACACTTTCCAGAAGTAAAACAGAACAACAAATACATTTGATAAAATAGATATTAAGTAGTGATGTATCTAAATTGTTTCTGTCATATGAAAGTAAAATAAAAGAGAGCTTGGGGTTCACTGTGTCTAAGAATTGAAGCTTGTAGCTGTTTCCCCAAAGACAAATATGACAGAAGAGTCAGTGGCCTGATAATTGCACCCTGTGAAGATCAAAGACATGAAAGATAAAATCGGATCCTCTCAGAGAACCTAAACGGGTCCTTCAGGACAGTGATTGACAAATCATCCTTCACCTCAGACACACATGAGGAAGATAATGAGGTCACCAGAGAGGGCTGGATATATTTCTAAGATTTTGTATAAAGATTCCTTGACTAGAATTTCCTGGTAGTGATAAATCCAATCCCCAGTTAAACTGTAATGGTTTAACATTTACCAAATAAACTATGTGGAATTAAGTAGTATTATTTTGAAATATTTAGACATGATTTTTTGTGTGAACAAAAGAAAAATATTGCTAATTCAAAATCTTTTACTTTTTAGTCTAAGCTTTTGCTGCTAAAGATATGGCATGGTAAAAATTCAACACAACTTCTAACATGGTGAAAACAAGATGTAATAGAGAACTTTAATAGATAGAAAACAGTCTACTTTATGTGTTAGTGTGTGTTTGAGTGTGTGTGTGTATGTGTGTGCATAAAAATATAGTGAGCCTCCACAGCAGCTCAGTATCTAAGTGGGTTCCCTAGTAAGGGGAATAGGAACTATCTCTGAAATAAACTCAGTGGCTGGCTCTTTGACCTCCCCACCCTGAAGGAGGAACAGCCTTGCTAGGCCACAGAGGAGGCCATTGTAGCCAGTCCTGAAGAGTCCTGATAAGCTAAGATCAGATGGAAGGGGAGGAAGACATCTCTTCTCAGTGGACTTAGAGAGAGGCAGGAAGGAGATGAGGGAGGAAGGGTGGGAAAGGGAGGGAAAGAGAGAGAGAGGACTACAGCTGGGGTACAAAGTAAATAAACTCTAATTAATATAAAAACTTTAATAAAAGAAAGAAAATAGTGAGCCAAATAAATGGGAAGAAACAAGTAACATACCAATAAATAACTGATTCAGACATGCCCAGATACTCTTGAGGATCTAGGATTCAATCTGTGCAACAATTAAAATTATTTAAGATTTGTGAGTATTTTACTCAGATAAGTACTACAACCAACTAGGAAGAACCGGAATGATGAAGACTTCTGTAAGATGGAACATTCTGAACATAACACGGACATACCACATATAACATAGCAGTTGTGAGTCTCTGCAAAAGATGAATCCAGCGAAAAATTTCAGCAGAGATGGGGTAAGATGATCTTCAGCCCCTACTGCTTTCTCAGGAGGTGCTGGCAGTAGAGAATTGATAGTGGAAGGAGAATCATTTGGGATGTGGCCACCTTTAGGTTTGCTATGCCCAGAGGATAACAAAAGCTGAAATTACAGAATTATAAAAAAATAAATAAATGGCATTATATTGTGATGTAGTGATGATGGGGACTGGGAAGGAGTTGGGGGGGGACCATGGAGGTAGATTATCTTATTTCATTGTATGTAAGAATGGTATTTTCAAAAGTCTATATTTTTAAACCAAAGGTATATACACAATTGATGGGGCAGGGGGTTGAGAAAGCTAGAAAATCATAAAACAAATTTCCTTTAAAGAACACTCAAACATCTTAGCAGGGTTTTAGGCCCTACCCATCCATGGTCCTTGGTTGAGGTGTCAGCCTCTGTAGGGACCTCCAGGCTCAGTTTTTTTTTTATTTGTTTGTTTGTTTTGTTTTGTTTGCCTTGGTTGGTCTCCTTTTGGAGCTCCTGTCCCCTCCAGGTCTTTGTATCTCCCCCTTCTTTCATAAAATTCCATGCATTCTGCCTGAAGTTTGGCTAAGAGTCTTAGCCTCTGATAGATCCATCAAGAGAGTCTTTCAGAGGCCTTCAGTGGTAGGCTCAATCTTCAAGTGAATTCCCTAGGAAGAGGAACAGGGGTTGTCTCTGATGTGAACTCAGTGGCTGACTCTTTGATCACCTCCCGTGGGAAAGACCTTATCAGACCACAGAGGAAGACAATGCACCTAGTCCTGATGAGACCTGATAGGCTAGGATCAGATAGAAGGGGAGGGGGTCCTCCCATATCAGTGGACTGGGGGAAAGGCATGAGAGAAAGGGCTTCACAGAAATTTACATTCATGAATTCTTTGGTGTAGTATAACAACATAAATGTGTTATTCAACTTCAAGATATAATAAATGATGTTCTTTTATTTTAGTGATATAAATGCATGCATTATCATTGAGCTGTGTCAAACATATTATTCGTCTATTAATATAAGTATGTCACAATTGACAGTTAGAAAGATAAGGTCTATCAATTATTAAGCTTTTTCTTTTTATCACCAGAGAACTAAGCCAAAGAAGAATGCTTGTGTTCTTTGATGCTAGAAGAGGATTTACATTAATGCAAATAGAATTTCACTCTTTAGGTATCTGTAAGAATCATTTTTTAATATGTTTCATGATAGGAATTTATATTTATATCATCAGAATGACACACATAAGATTGTTTGATGCATGAAACAGCAATAATTCACAACTTGTGTCCAAAAAATTTTTCTAATACAAATATGCAAATAACACAGAGAACATAATTTAAAAGATAACCCTGTGGAAAATTATAATTTACTTGAACAAGATCAAATGAATCTTTTATAAACACATGAACTTCATCCAGATAAATAAAA
Organism: Pachyuromys duprasi; assembly: GCA_028658305.1. Taxonomy (NCBI): domain Eukaryota; kingdom Metazoa; phylum Chordata; class Mammalia; order Rodentia; family Muridae; genus Pachyuromys; species Pachyuromys duprasi. The sequence continues at coordinate 82,568,818 of CM053753.1, read as the reverse complement.
CAAACAATTCTGTCCCAGAGAATACATGATGTTATAAATCCAATAAAAGAAAATACTTTCAATCATATAAAAAGATATATAACTATAGTGTAATCAACCTCACTAATTTTTTTATTTTTCTTAAATTTTTTCACTAATTTCTTTGTGACCTATGTTTAAAGTATGTTCTAGTGTAATAAATTTAAAGTAACTACTTTAGCAGAATTTATAATGTTCAAGACACTTAATTATCAGATAATTACATTTTTAAAACCATACTAAATGACCTGATATTTTCCTGAGTACTGCTTTGGACTTACATGCAAGTAAACTTCTGATAATTTCTGAACAATTAGAAAACAGTATGATAATACAAAGCTTTTATAAAACTTGATACATTTATTGCCATCTAAAACTAAGTTTACACAGAGTTATTTCAACTGAAAAATAAAGAGTTATGAAATGGAAGGCAATGGAAACCTATGCCATCAGGATGACATATTGTTTACTGATGATGTTCAGTGACTGCAAAAATTTTCAGCAGCTATATACTCATCAGTGACCCTGCCAAGCCACACTGAATTGCTCTACACATCTTCTCATAATGTAACCTTGTTAAAAATCAGAGTATATATACTAATACAAAATACTTGAATGTGGAAAGGGCATTAGAAAGGAGTAATTGTCAGAAGTGGGAAGAAGACTCTACCTAGCAATGTATTAAAGCAGATATTAAGACTCACAGCCAAAACTTTGGCAGAGTGCAGGGAATCATATGAAAGAGGGGGGAGTTAGTAAGACTTGGAGAGGACAAGACCTCCACAAGACCAAATATATCAGGGCACAGGGTTCTTTTATGAGACTGTTTCTCTAACCAAAGACCATGTATATAACCTAGAACCCCTGATTGGATATAGCCAATGGTAGCTCAGTATCCAACTGGGTACCCTAGTAAGGGGAACAGGGACTATTTCTGACATGAACTCAATGGCTGCCTCCTTGACCCCTCCTGCCCCCCAAGGGAGGAGCAGCCTTGCTAGGCCACAGAAGAGGACATTGCAGCCAGTCCTGAAGAGACCTGATAAGCTAGAGTTAGATGGAAGGGGAGGAGGTCCTCCCCTATCAGTGGACTTGGAAAGGGGCAAGGAGGAGATAGGGAGGGATGGGGAGAGTGGGAGGGAATGACAGAGGGGGCTATGGCTGGAATACAAAGTACATAAGCTGTGATTAATATAAAAATAAATACATTTTTAAAAAGAAAAAATGGTGGAAAATAAGATAGTTTATTTAAAAGTCCATTAATTTATGCAAATCTCTTGAGTATGCAATTTTATTCTAGCCATTATGTTGTATATGAAAGCAATACCAAAATTTTATTTGTAATTATGAAATGAGTTTTATTAAGTAATGATAAAAAAATTAAATTCATTGTTTGGATTTGAATGTGTAGTATCCCCACTGGCTAATGTGTTTGATTATTTGGTGCCTAACAATTGCTGCTACTTAGAAAATTATGCAAGTTTTAGGGAAAAAGAAAGGACATCACTAAGGGTAGGCTTTGCGATTTTGTGATTCAGCTCTCTTCCTGTTCCATTTCTCCCTTCTCTTTTCTCATGCCCCTGTTTGCAAGCCTTGGTCACTATGGTGGAGAGTACACCTAAAGAACAATGAGTCAAACAACACCATCCTCCATAAGTTCCTCAAGGTATTTATCACAGCAACAGGAAAAAAATGCAGAAATTGGTGCTAAGAGATGAAGATGTTGGTGTAGTAAGTAAGCTTAGCCATGTACACTTGAGGCCTTTGCGGATTTTAGAAGCTCTTGGAATAAGGGCTCCAAAAGCCTCTAAACATTCAATGCAGAGCTGGGGAGATACAGATAGAAGACATGCAAACATGTTGAAAATGACTATGCAAATTCATAAGCACATGATTAATATTAGGGTCGTTTTTAAGATAAAAGGAACAGAAAGCCCCTCTGAGAAGATGATTTAATACAAAGTTTGAGTGCCAAGAAAAACTTGCAAACATAAGCTATTCCACCAGAAGGGCCTGCATAAATATGTTCAAGATAATTAAAAATGAGGGTAGGAGGTCCAATGGAAGCTACACATCTGAATCAATATTAAACCAAAAACATTTCTGTGAACCTGAAGGGACCACAGAGGCTTAAAACATTTTTCCTTTTAAAAATATTATTACTATTATTATTATTTACAATTTTTTCACTTCGTATCCCAGCTGTAGCACTTTCCCTCACCTTGTCTTGGTCCCAACTTCCCTCTCTCTTACTCCCTTATGTCCCTCCTCTAGTCTACTGATAGGGGAGGTCTTCCTCCCCTACTATCTGATGCTAGCCTCTCAGGTCTCATCAGGACCATCTTGATCCTCTTTCTCTGTGGCCCAGTAAACCCATCTCTCCAGTGGCAGTTGGACAAAGAGCAGACAACCAAGTTCATGCCAGAGACACCCCCTGCTCCCCTTACTAGAGAACCCCCACAGAGACTGGGTTATATCTGAGCAAAGGGTCTAGGTCCTCTCCATTCATGGTCCTCAGTTGATTCATCAGTCTCTACAGGCCCCGCTGAAGAGTATGACTTACAGTATGTAGTATTTAGTGAGGTACTCAGATGTTGAGAGTGGGAGGATTGTTCTTCAGGAAAGAACATGTTAACTGGTTATCCTATACCAAGTGTTCAGTATTGACAGCATACAGATAAGATGATGCAGACTAAGTTTATTGGGTAAAAAGAAAGAAAATATATAAGTTCAAGTTAAAATTAAGTTTAAAATTGTGCTGACACTACATTATGGGACTGTTAAGGCTACACATAGAAACCCTGTATTGAAACAAACAAACAAAAATCCAAAATTTTGGACATATATAAAACATTATTCAGGATGTGATTCATTTGTACAGAACATAATTCTGCTATACAATATAACTTTCCTTTGTCTTTTAAAAAGTGTTGCAAGGATAAGTAGTTGAATTTTATCTGTAAGACAAATTATGAGCTATTTGTGACATTAGTATATTATGTTCATTTCCTTTGTTTAATTATCTTTATTTTTGTTTGTTTATTTATTTACTTACTTTGAGATAAGGGCTCTCAAAGTAAATAAATAAATTTTGTCTTGGATTCATTATATAGCTAAGGATCTCCCTGACTCTAATTTAGTTCTGAGATTGTAAGTAAACAGTATCATACTATGTTCACATATTGTTAGGAATAGAAACAAGATCTTTGTGCATGCTAGACAAGGACTTTACCTACAAACCTACATTCCCAACATGCCTTAATTTGTTGCTTCTTGTTTGTTTTTGCTGATATTTGGAGCATATGTTTTCCTAATTAAATCATTACATTGTTACTTCTGGTATGTATAATGTTGGGAAAACAATGAAATTAATCTGGTCCCATGTTCTGACAGAAATAAAATAAAACTAATACAAAATATTCAACAGGGTTACTACAAGGGTAAATAAAAATATAAATATAATCTCAACAATCATTAAGTTCTCAACAATATTCATTTCAGTATGGAAATTTTTATGAGAACTCCATACTGTGTTCATATATGCAATCTCATTAATTTTCTATATCTGAAATAATACCTCAGATTAAGTATTGGAATATGGGTGAAATATTGTTTCCTTGTAAAGGTGTAGTATTCTGATTGTCCAAAGTTTTATACCTTTAACTTTCTCTTTAATTAAAGCAATTTTTAAATTTCTAAAAAAAAATTTAAGTTGTCTTTGCAGCTTTAAACTACTTTATTATCTTTACAAATCTTTCATTCATTATGCTTTTCTCATTATGATTCCAACAAAGACATCAATTCTCTGGTGTTATAACTTTGCACCTCATTTTTGGTCACCTTATTCATCCTTGTCTCCGTGTTGCCACGAAAGTCCAATCCACCTTTCTATTTCGAAAGGCTTGGTTTTATCCTTAAAGCCTTTTAGTCTGGAACTCTAAATGGGGTCATGATTCGCTTTATCTGTCATTTTTCTTCTTATTCTTTTCTGTTTCTTTTTCTTTTTTTTATTTCTTGAACTCTGACTGTAGCTATCGTGTGCAGGTTTGTGTTGAAAGTACTTATCCTCAATCATAGGCCTATTTTTTATTGTATTCTTTTGTGATGGCATTAGGGCAGTGTTGTGGAAGAGCAAAGATTCTCAGTGACATAAAGCAATGCTATTTTGATATGGATAGGTAGTTGTTGATGTATCTCATGTGTGTCCATCTTTGTAATTCCTCATGATATTTTCGTTTTTATACTTGCCAGTGCTAGTTCCCTTGTCCATTCAAAATTAAGTTTCTTTATATTATATTTGTGTTGTTTAAAACAAAAATTTAACATATTTTTAGTATATTCCTTACCATCATTTGGTGGTTTCATACAAGAAAGATGTCTAAAGTCATTCCTTCCAGCAGTCTACTATGTAATTCTTGAGCAACAGCAACAGTCAGGAATTTCTTGAAGACAACACATTAAATGATTTTTTTCAACAGATGAAAAACAGAATTTTTTTTAGTTAAAAACGACTTATGAAATGGAGTTCCTTAGGAAAGAAGACATCAGCTCCCACACAAAGCATTTTTTGTATCAAAAATTTGTTTAGCAGCAAATATACAGAAAATAACCATGTCAAAATCCAAGGTTTATGTATAGACTTCTATTAACCAACACTGTAGGACCAAAGAATACTGTTTGCATAAAATATAGTCTAGCAATAAAAACTTGATGCTTGATATTATTTATAAACTCTTAAATGACCTGTGCTATGTTAAAGATTTTTCAGATTCTAAACAATGAAACAATAATTATTTTATATTACATTACATTATAAACATCTCTTTTTAAAATATTTTTTTTTATTTTTATACTAATCACAGATTATTTACTTTGTATCCCAGCCGTAGTCTCCTCCCTGTTTCCCTCCCTCCCTCATCTCGTCCTTGCCCCTTTCCAAGTCCACTGACAGGGGAGGTCCTTCTCCCCTTCTGCCTGACCCTAGCTTATCAGGTATCTTCAGGACTGGCTGCAATGGCTCTTCTATGGCCTAGCAAGTAACAGGACAGGAGCCTACCACAGAGGGCCTCTGAAAGACTACCTAGCAGTGGATCAAAGCAGATGCTGATACTCATAACCAAACCTTCTGCAGAATGCAGGGAATCATATAAAAAAAAACATCCCTTAATTAGCTACTTTACAAAAATAATATTGAGGGAAAATTTTGGACTCTATTTTTTCTGACTGATATAATATATTATGGAGTAAAAATAAAGCCTTACGAGAAAAAACAAGATCACAAAACTTCAGCAATCACAAAAATTCTGAAAGTTCTACAATAATTGAAGTTGACTAGTAGGTTAATTATATCTATATTTGGATCATGTGCAGTGTTATTTTTTGTTTATAGGATATTTTAAATTTTATTTTGTTATCTTTTATGTGTATGAGTAACTGACTATCTATACTACTACTTACTATGTGTATGTCTGGTTCCCACAAAAGCCAAAAGATGTCATTGGAGACTCAGATATTATATTGGCTCTTAGCCAACGTAAAGATCCTGTAAATCAAACTCTGGTCCTCTAGAATAGCAGTGTTCCCTCTTTACCACAGAGCCACACTGTCAGGCTCCAGCTTATTAAATGGTTACAGCATGGGTAAACTGTTACGTTAAAAAAAAATCAATCAAGAAATGTTTCTCTCTACTTCTTAACATTTAGTAATTTAGAAAAAGACAATCCAAAACAGAAAGTTTAGGAAAGTTTTAATAGATTAACAGAAAAAAAAAAGAATGTACATGAGTGTCTTTAAGGTAGGTTGCTATGTGCTAACCTAACATTTGAAATCTATTTATTTAAATACAGCAATGCTTGTTTCTGGGCTTGAAGATTACTTTGTAGAACTATGCTATATGGGATGTATAAAGCTTTGATCTCATCCTCAACATTGGATGAATCAGGTAAAGTGATATATGCACAGATTTCAAGAGATAAAGACATGAAGATTGGGAAGAAAAAATGATTCTTAGTTACATAGTGAACACAAAATCAGCCTGGCATTTACTAGAGCCTGCTTCAAAAAATGAAAAACAAAACAAATAGAAATTAAGCAACAACAACAGCAAAAAAAGACAAAACAAACAAAAAGGCAGACAAGATGCTTCATTGCGTTAAGTGCTTGCTTCTGAAAACTGAAAAACTCAAGTTTAAAATCTGAACCCATGTAAAAGTGGAAGGAGAGAAGCAAATGTACATACTCATTTTCTAATGCGATTTTTACATCATTGTGCATGGACACATCTCCAATATCCACACAAAATATACAATAATGATGGTAATAATAGTAGTAGTAGTAACAAAAATAAATGAAATACACTAAAGAATTCTTATTTCCTCACAGACCTAAAGAACAAGACAACATACAGTACAAAGACATGAGTATTGCAGGTGGGATAACAGGAGGCAGGGTTTCCCAGATAATTAGTTCCACTTGGTAAGATAAGTTTTGTATCAATGAAAAATGAAGATAAAGAATGACAGACAAAACTTGAGTTGGTAGTCATTGGTCAAGTGAAAAAACACATTTGCTAATCATACACTGGAGGTATTGGTGTGGAATTAAAAGCATTTAAAAAGGAAGTATTTAAAAAGTGTACTTTAAGAATAGAGGATATTATAGTGATATTCAAAACAGCACATCTATGGACTACTGTTACATAGTGAAAGCAACCAGTGTTGAAATGAAGCAGTAAATAAGGATGAAAGTCTTTTCAAACTAATGTATTGAGAATACCGTCTTAGTTATTTTTCTATTGTGACAAAATACCATGAGCATGGCAACTTATAAAATAAAGTTTCTACCTTGGGTTTAACTCTTCTAGAGGCTTAGTGTCTATGACCATAGAAGGTAGCATTGCACCAGACAGGCTAGCCTGGTATTGGAGCAGCAGAAAGTTTAGATCCTTTTCCACAAGGCGGAGAGCCCAGTCCTAGTCACTTCAGTTTCTATTTTGTGAAATAGTTTGAGGAATATTGGTATAAACTCTTCTTTGAAAGTCTAGTAGGATTGTGGGCTGAAACTGTCTGGCCTTGGGTTTATATTTTTGGTTGGGAGATTTTTAAATGACTGCTTCTATTTCCTTAGGGATTATAAGACTTTTTATGTCGTTAACATGATCTTGATTTAACTTTGGTAAATGGAATCTGTCAAGAAAATCAAGGGAGATCCAAGATGGCTGCCACGAGAGAACACTGTGTCTGAGGAGTAGGAGAGCAGAAACAAGGCAGCAACCAGGAGACTGAACTCTGGGACCTAAAACGCCAGCATTGTGAGTGCCAGGTGAGCGGAACTCCTATGGTGAGAAAAACAAGTGGAAAAACCCTAGAGACACCCAGTTATTACCTGGAAAAATTTCCCAGTGACCAGCTGCACACAACTCTGATCTGAAGGAGCAGCTGCGCTGGGTGCCCGCACCCTCCATTATAGACTGGATCACACAGTCTAGCGGGCAGTCTCAGGAGGAACCAGGTGCCGTTTTCACTGAACTGCACCCTACAAGGACACACTGCACCCGGGTTCTGCTTCAACCCTCGGGTGTGCAGCAGGCATGAACCTATCATCTGAACCACCCCAGACTGAGGGGCACTCACCTAACGCTTCCGCCAGCAAAAACTCAGTCAGTGTGTGAGTCCACCAGCAGATCTGGGGGGAACCCGAGTTCTGTCTCAACCCACAGCTGAGAGGATCCTGGGACCATCTTGACCAGACCACATACTGAGAGCGAAAACTGCACGCATCCTCCAGCAAAAACCCCAGTTCAGGTGTCTGTCCATGGGCCAGACAGAGAAGGCCTCTGGCACCATTTCAGACAACCCTGCATACAGCAGATGCACACCAACCCAAACCCACTGTGTGTACCCGAAATATCATCTCAGACGGTGGTGCACAGCCCCTGGCACAGAAGGAGGTGCCAAATCTCCATTCCAGGGGAGAGCCCTTAGCAGCAAGCCCAGGGCAGACTCCACAGCCCCCAGCTGACATCTCAAAACTGGACACTCAGACTCTAGCACAGAGTGAGGAGTAAAGACTCCAGACCAGAGGGGTGACCAGCCTGCAGTGCTCACAGCT
>CM053753.1:82543815-82560191 GCA_028658305.1 Pachyuromys duprasi | reverse complement strand
AAGGAGGTCCTCCCCTGTTGGTGGACATGGAGGGGGCGGGGAGGAGGGAGATGAGGGAGGGAGTGGGAGGGTGGGAGGTAATGAGGGAGGGCGCTATGCCTGGGATTCAAAGTACCTAACCTCTGATTGTGATAAAAATAAATAAATTAAAAAAAAATAAAATCAACCATTTCTGATGGATTTTTGAATTTTGTGTTAAACAAGCTTTGGACTTAAGGCCTGATGATTCTTTGGATTTCCTCCTAGTCTGTTGTTCTGTTTAACTTTTAATTTCTGATTTTGTTAATTTGGCTACCGCTTCTCTTCCTTTTAATATGTTTGGCCAAGGGTTTGTCTATCTTGTTGATTTTCTCAATGAAACAGCTTTTGGTTTTGTTGATTTTTTTATATTTGTTCTCTTTGTCTCTAAGTTATTGATTGCAGTCCTGAGTTTGATTATTTCCATCTCTCTACACCCTTTCAGTGTGTTTGCTTATTTTTTTTTCCTAGAGCTTTCAGATGTGTGGTTAACTTGCTAGTAAGTGATCTCTCCAATTTCTTTTGAAGGTGCTTAGTTCTATGACATTTCCTTCTAGCACTGCCTTCATTGTGTCCCATAAGTTTGGGTATATTGTCCTTTCTTTGTCATTGAATTCTAAGAAGTCATTCTTTTCTTTATTTTTTCCCTAAGCCAATGGTCATTGAGTAGAGAATTGTTCAGTTTCCCTGAGTTTGTAGACTTTTTGCTGTTTCTGTTTTTGTTGAGTTCCAGCTTTAGTCCATGGTGGTCTGATAAGATACAAGGAGCTACTTCAACTTACACGTTTTAAGGCTTGCTTTGTTAGTGAGTATATGCTCTATTTTTGGAGAAGATTCCATGTAGTGCTGAGAAGATACATTCTTTTGTGTTTGGTTGCAATGTTCTGTAGATATCTGTTAGGTTCATTTGATTCATAATGTCAATTAGTTTCATTATTTCTCTTTTTAGTTTCTGTCTCATTGACCTGTCCATTGATGACAGAGTTGCATTGAAGTCTCCCACTATTAGTATGTAAGGTTCAATGTGTGATTTGAATTTTAGTATTATTTCTTTTATGAATGTGGGTGCCTTTGCATTTGGAGCATAGATGTTCAGAATTGAGACATCATCTTGGTGGATTTTTCCTTTGATAGGTATGTAGTGTCCTTCTCCATCTCTATTGATTACTTTTGCTTGAAACACTATTTTATTAGATTAGAATAGATACTTACTCCTGCTTGTTTCTTGGGTCCATGTCCTTGGAAAATCTATTTCTAGGCCTCATTCTGCTTTAATATCTACCATTGTTGTGGAGGTTTGTTTCTTGTAAGCAGCAGAATGATAGTTACTGTTTTTATATCCACCCTGTTAACCATTGTGTATTTTATTAGGGAATTGTGTCCATTGACATTGAGATCTATTAATGATCAATGACTTGATTTCTGTAATTTTGATATTGGTGGTTGCAGTTTGTATGAGTGCCCTTCATTTCTTTTGTTTTTGCTGTGTGGATTTATTTATTTCCGGTTTTTTATTCTTTGTTTTGGAGGGGGTGTGGTTACCCTTGTTGTATTGGTATTTTTCTTCTAGTATCCTCTGGAAGTGTGGGTTAGTGGAAAGATATTGTTGGTTTGTCATGGAATATTTTTTTTTCTCCATGTTAGGATATCCAGGGCTTGTTGTAATAGGATAGCTGGATTCTCATAGTATTGTACTGCCCTGGGTTTTGTTGATTGTACTTTTACACTGTCCACTAGCCCTCTAGTTGTCCCTGGTGTTGGCAAACTTGGAAGGCCCTGCTGGCTCTCACTTTTTGTCGTTAGTTGCTGATGGCTGCTGCCTTTGAGATTGCAGGCAGAGCTAGGACCTGTGAACTGACTCATGGAGGGCACAGGGCAGACCTCATAGCTGCTGGTAGTCCCTAAAGGCTGCTGCCCCTTGAAGTGCAGGCAGAGCTATGGTGGTAGTCCCCAATGGCTATTGTTTCTCAGACTACAGGCAGATTTAGGGCCCAGGAACTGGCATGTGGCTCTCTCAGAACCATTGTTACTGCTGCTGGTAGTCCCCAATAGTTGTGATCAATAAGCAGGCAATAGAGAAAACCCCAGCTCCCCTTACTAGAAAAACCACATGAAGCCTGAGCTGCCCATTGGGGGCCCTAGGTCCATTCCAGGCATGGCCGTTGGTTAGGTGCCTCTCAGAGGACAGGTATGCTATGTTCCTGTCTGCAAGCATAGCAGAGTATCATTAATAGTGTCAGGGGTCAGCTCTCTCCCATGGTGTCTTTCTTTGTTCTGTGGGGGCACTGGACCCTGGGTGGGGTTCTAGAGTTTGGCTTCCAGACAGAAAACAGGGTTCTGTTTCTCTCAGGGTCAAGCTTTTTTAGGATGAGGCCTCCATGCACTAATCCTGGGTGTGAAAAAGGTTTTCCATGGAGTGTTACAGTTTGGCTCTTTTAGCTTGAGATTGCCTGTGGCAATGGAAGCCAGGGTTCTCCAAAGCCTATGGAGATAGCAAAGTGTTACAACTCTTGGTCAAGCTGCTGTGCTGAGCACAGAAGAGATCACGGCCAATGCCCATGCCTGGTCAGCTTGCAGCCAAGACACAGGCCTGGGAGACACAGGTCTGGAGGCCCAGGCTCAGCAGGCCATAGGGCAGGCCTGGTGAAACTGGACCCTACAGAGGAAAAATGACAAATCTCAGATGGTCCTGAAGTGAGAAAGCAAGAAGCTCCACACCTTCATTCATGTGAAATTAAGTGAAATATAAATGCCTGGCAGAGGGAGGGATTTTGAGGGTGAATGTATTTGATTCACTGGTGTCAGGAAATCAGGGAGTCAGAGATATCTAATGGTCCTATCACAATTGGAAAAATACAGCACCTAATTATTCTATGGGGGTAGGCAGGGATTTCCAAGTCTAATTGAAGGTCACTGCTTTAGCAGGGTGGAGTTCCTAGATGCTTGCTAGAACAATTTCCTTATCAGCAGTAATCTTCCTTGAGGGCTATGTGACACTCATTAGAAGACCTGGAATCAACCAGATTAGGGCAGATTTTTCAGAACCCGGGTCTAAAGGTTCTATGAGTTTCCCTGTGAAGACTAGCTGGACAATATGAGCCTGCAGGTTCTTCATCCAAGATGGCAGAGCCCAGAGGAGTCTGAGCACCAAGGTGCATTGTATGCAGGGTAAACAAGCCACTTTACTGCTGGCTCCAAAACACCAGAGTTGGATCCAGGGAGAGGAGAGGATCCAGGCTTCTAGGATCAGGGCAGCCCCAGGATACCTTCCCTTTATTTTCCACCCTTCCTTTGCACTTCTGAAATAGAATCATCTACAGAATTTTCACTGAACCAATGTTGCCCACCACCAGAATGCTTGCACTTGAAGACAAAAACCTCCTGCTAGCCTGATGACGACTCAGAATTCCAGAGATGTGCAGATCCAGGCTAGGGTTTGGGGCTCTAATAGTTGTCTTGAGATGTTCAGGATCTCATAGGATCACATAGATCAGAAACCCACACTCTAATTCAGTTCCTATAGATCCAACTGGGACACAAACTCCGAGCAGAGTTGTAGGCTACTTAAGGAGATCTAGCCCTTAGCCCATGTACGACTTGCCCTCCCTTACCCCAGGAGCAACCAGACGGCTAAAGGTCAGCTCAAAAACACAACAAAATCCAGGGCAATATGTCAGAGCAAGCTCTGGATATCCTAACACAGCTGAAGCACAAGGACCCTACCTCTTTTTATAGTATTTTTGAGACAAGATCAAACCACATGATCTAAGATGGCTTAAGTTATACTATAAAACCTAGACTAGGAAATAAACCACTACTTTAATATCCTAATTTGTAGGAGTAGAGGTTTATCTCAACATACCTGGTACTTAAAATATAATAAAAAAATCCCTTTCCACATTTATTTTTAATGTTTTAAATGCTACTGAGTATGTGTTTACGAATACACACACACAAAGCTGTATAAAATGAAAATTTCAAAGATAATAGTAATAAGGTGTATTACCATATTTAAGTATATACTTGTTCAAATACATTTACTTTTAATGCCATATTGAGCTAAAATGTTTTGATTAATATACTATACTAATTGTCACCTGTATTAACACTTAGTAATACTTTATAAAAGTTTCCAGTGAGGAAAGTTATTGTTGTCAGTGAAATAAAGATAACAACCTTTACAGCTATGGAGAAAATCAATATAATTAGAACCGTGCTCTAGAGAAAACACAGAATTGTTCTAAAAGGAACTACCATTGATTTATAATTTTTATCGTGGTGCAGCAAAATGAAAAACTGCTTGTACCTTTTCCACCTTATTTAATTGCAATTATGTTATATTCTACACACACACTACAGAGGGAAAAAATAAAAGAGAAATAAAAGGAAGGTATAAAATATTCGTATTATCTTTAATTATGTGCATGTGATTTTTGGAGGCACCCAGAAGTCAGAAACATTGAACCTTTTTGGAACTGGAGTTACAGTTTGCTGTACTCTGAGAAACAAAGTTGGATCTTTGGTAAAAACTTAAGGACTCTGAACTGCTGAGCCAGCTCTCCAGAAATAAAACTTTTTCATTTACATGTAATTTATATATTTTACTTCATTTTGTTTGTTTTCAGACAGGGTTACTTTGTGTAGCCCTGGCTATCCTTGAGCTTGCTCTGTAGACCTGGCTAACCTAGAACTCAGAGATCTGCCTACCTCTGCCTTCCTAGCGCTAGGATTAAAGGCATGTGCCACCACTGTCCAGCTTATTTTAGAATTTTCTATTGTGTTTATTCTGGCTTGTGCCACAATACTTGCCTTGTTACTTTTATGGCTAAATACATAAGATAAATCAAGAATATTGTATAAATCATGAACTCTGTAGCTACTTAAAAAATCAATGGAAGAATAAACATATGTTCTCAACTTAGATGATTACATCATCATCTCATAATAATTCAGTTTTTTTTTATACATAGGATGCCATAATACAGACTCCAAAACAAAACACATTAAACCAACAGAAACGAAACACTTTTCTGTCATTCTCCATTAAGCGGGGGCTTGGAAAGCAGTTTCCAGATGGAGATTGGAATCAAAGGTTCTGGATTTCAGAAATAATTAGAGAACTAGGCCTACGGTGATCAGCTGTTGTGTGGAAAATGTGTTTTTTCACTGTGTGTTATAATTTAGCTCTTTTAAATGAGATTGCGTATCAGAGGCAGTGGAAATTTGGAAGTTCCAGGAGCCTGTGATAATACCTTATAGTTCTTGTTTAAGCTGCTGTGCTAAGCATGGCACAGGAGTCTGGCAAAAGCCTATCCCTGGTTGGCTCGGGGTGCCGGAAGTCAGGTTCAGTGGGTCTTCACTGGGAGTGCTTCAGGAGTTCAGCAGCATCTTATTAGCATTGGGTGGGTACCTCCAAGAAACTCCAGCTGCTTGCCCCTCAGGGAAGGGTCTGGGTCTGTGATCTTTCTGATGGCTATGTGATGCTCCTTACAAGATGTGGGGTTACCAGATCAGGTGGAGAAAGAACTTCGCTAAGAAAAGGGATTCCACCATTTTAGACTGTGTGCGAGGCTATCTGGAAATGTCAGAATTCAGCCTTACAGGATGGACTCCACATTTTTCCATTTTTCTCACGAATTGTGTTTAAACGGGTGAAATTGATGAAATTCCCACAAACTGTAAATTAATAAAGAGTCCAATGATTCCTTTGGATTCCACAAGAAAAACAGGCAAAGGTGTGGAACATTCTGAAAGAAAAAGCAATGTTTTGGTTTTCTCAAATAAATTCAGACATGTGATAACAAAGTCATTTGACAGCATATACAAAGTGCCTAACGCAGGGACACTGCAATAGGCACTGGAAAGTTCGGGGATATTGAAAAACATTCAATTAATGAGATTTTTTATAGCTCAATGCCCAGTGGGATAGCAGTAAAAACATAACTTCTCATATCAGCTAATAACTTCTCAACTCCACTGGCAGGTTTTCAATATATTTATTTTCTTTTTCTTGTGAATAAAAGCAAATATAAACAGTTAAATCATGTAATTACATATTACATAGCACTAACTACCTAATGCATTCACATAAATAATAATTTTATTTGCTAATCATGCTAAAATGACATATATTGAATAATTAAAAAATACAAAGCAGATATTGAATTCATTTCTCTAAGGAAGTACTTTATTTGTGCGTTTATAAAAGCCTATAGTTAAAGTAATAGCTCTATATTAAGAATAATGCTAGGCATGTTACACTACCTTATCCAGTTGGTTATCAAATTACTGAAATAAGGTTGCCAAGGACCAGCCTCAGTCAATTGTGGGTCTGGAGATTGGGAGGAATGGATCATTGCAAGAAAAAAAAATCGCTTCGTACACAGGGACAGATACAAGCTGACAGATGATTCATTTCAAGAGACTGTTCTCGGGATATAGTCTCTCTGTTCATGCTTTCTTTTTCTGCTCTCTCTCCTTTATTTGTTCATGTTTCTCTTTTCTTTTTCTTAAAGCAGAGAGTCAATCCCAGACTTTTTATTATTAAATCATTTCCTTATATATGTTTTTTCTACATGATCAAAAATCTTTTTCTTTTTTCCCAACAATATTGGCTTTTCCCCAAAAGCCACAAATGAGAATAAACAGAATACAGCAAGCTCTATTCTACATACATGATACAGTGATTGTGCCCAAGAACTCACAGAACAGAATATAGCACTCTGCACTCTACATACACAATGCAATGATGACATTGCAAGCAACCAAGCGTATTTAATCATTAACTCAGTGTTTTTCTCAGATAAACCTTTACATCATAGGTCATCTGGGCAAAATCTTGCAGTTACAGTAAGTGGAATAAGAACAAAGAAGTGCTAAATAAACTGGACTATTCTTAATTCTTAGCTGCTGTTTGTAGCTGAGCAAGTTCTTTCTGTGCTCTTTCTAAACATCTTTCGTAATAGGAGTGATCATTCTGAGGGGCTCGTCATAAACTATGCAAAGCTCCTGTAATATCCCTATCCTGTCCGAAGGAATCATGTCCATGTGACCAAGTCTTTCTAGAAAAGGAAGTTAATATGAGTCCAGTAATTTCTCTAGGGTCTAATTTCTTACTGACTGCAACAATCTGGGGGCTGAGCTGACTAACGTTTTCGGGGAACAATTAGCACATATGGCCTCTATAAATTCAATTTCTTGTTCAGTTAATTCAGGGTTCACTGCCCTTACAGCCAGGAGGTATGCTTCCTCCATAGTAGTTGTTTCTGAGCCATTTCCTTCTCCCCCAGGTCCCCTAAAATTCTTACCAGTTGCATTGACCAGGGTTGAATTAGAGGAAAAAGATGGAGACACAGTAAGAAACAAAGCAGGCAGACATATAGGAAAAAGCAATGCCATTTTTGGACTGGTCATCCAGAAATGTTTTCTGTAGGGCTACCAGAGCTCCAGCAGCTGGAACTGTGTCAAGCAGCTGCTTCTGCAACTGTGTCGTCCCTGACTAAGATGTCTATTTTACAAAGAAATAAACTAAACTAAATAATGAGTTGTATGTCTATGTTGTTCTGTTTCTGAAAAGTCTACTAAAGAGCTTATTAAAATTTCCTGTAAGTGAATTACGTAAGTAAAAAATTTATCAGTATCCTTCTCATGATGCTATAATTCTGGGCGTATCAAGAATGATTTGACTCATAGAGATTTAAATATTTATTATTTTGAATTAGGTTTTAATCCATTATTTATAGGCATGCAACAGAGTTTGACATCATGACTTAACATGCAACTTAAATTTTCAAACCTTCAACATCATCATGTATGCTGTATGAAATTATTTTCATGTAATTATCAATAGTATCAGAAAATATTTTGGTAAATGCATCATACACAAAAATGATCTAGTATTTAAATGAAACAATATCAGAGCATTTACTTAACATTTATTTTGTAATGACTCAAACTAATTTGTTCAATTTAAAAAACTTTACTCACGACAGGTTTAGTTAGCTTCCTAGAATAGGCATTTCAAGTGATTCTTTACCAAACATTACTTGTTTATATATATACATATATATTAATATATTAGATATATTACATATATTAATATATATTGGATATATTAGATATATATTATATTATATATATTCGATGTTATTTTATTTCATTTCTCTCATAACTATTTTGAGTTTTTTTCATATACAACCTCTATAATTACAGAGTTTTTGAAAGTCAAATATTTTAAGAATTTTGTATAAGAGTATTGCTTTTTGCATCACATCAAATATCCTTTCATCTCTTCTAACCCCTCCAACATTATTCCAACTCCCACCCAAACTCATGACATACACAGATGTATGTATATAAGTTGGAATCAATATAACCAGCTGGATCCACTTGCTGGTGCTCATATGTACATGCATATAGGGCTGGCGACTTGGGATTAGATAAATTGTAAGAGGATTCATTCCTAGAGCTGATTAATTCTCCTCTTTGCATAGAAAATTGTCTATGTGTCTTAATCCAGGAGTGGAGACCTGTGAGATCTTCCTTGTTTATACTAGCAGATCAGATGATATTGTCAACATACGAGTCTCATTGCCAGCATTTCAGTGCAGAGTTGTGATTATTTTATACATTGGTAGTGATGGACGTCTAAATAAGAGCCTGTAACTGTTTGAAAAGATTCTAGCTACTGACTCTTAAACACTGCTTGTTATTCTTGTGTGTTTATTTTGTTCTCCATGCTTGCAAAGTTTTTTTGGTTTATCCTTCATCCCCAGTGTTTTAAATTTTGTTTGTATATTGGATTTATCTTTAATGACTTGATTAATTTTAGATTTTGGTTATTCATAATTTTTATTATGGCAATGTATTTATTTATAGATAGATACAGACATAGATATGCATTACAGAGATAAAGATGAACCTGTTTTATAGATGGTTGAATTACATTTGACTTTTAGTTTTATAATTTTATTTTACAATTCTCTCATTTAAAAAATACTTACTTTATTATTTTTAATTTTATTTAGTTATTCACTTTACATCCCAATCATAACCCCTTCCCTCCTCTCCCTCTCCTCTCCACTCCTCCTTCTTGCCACCTCCACTGCCCCTCAGAAATAGGGAACATCCAAATACACACAAATCCACCCCAAAACATCCAGTCACATCAGCACATCACATTGAGTACTTCTGATTCCACAGTGTCCTGGCAAGGCAGTCCCAGCAGGGTAAAGTGATGGAAAGCATGCAATAGAGACCATGTCAGAGACAGCCTTCCAACACTAGCCTTTCCCCTTGTTACTCTTTGTAGGTGCCCAACATGGAGGCTAAGCTGCCCACTGAGTACCTATGCGTAGAGAGCTCAAGTCCAGTCCATGTATGCATCTTGGTTGGTGCTTCAGTCACCACAAGGTCACCTGGGGCCAGGTTAGTTGGTTCTGTTTGCCTTCTTGTGCAGCTCCTGTTACCTCTAGATCCTTTTATCCTTCCCCCCACTCTAAAAAAGGTTCCCTATCCTCCTACCAAAGTTTGGCTGTGAGTTTCAGCTTGTGTTTAGATCCTTTGGTAGGTGGAGCCTCTCAGAGGACAAACAAACTTGAATTCCATTTGCCATTTAGGTTTCTTTAATTATATTTTACAATCCTCTCATTTTAAAATCTAAGTATGTCTTTACTCTCTACTGGATCCTGCATCTGATTTGTGTCTTTCACTTCAACTTTAAAATATCATCATGAATTAAAATAAGAACAGTTAACTTTTGACCTATACTATCTGTTTCCTAATTTGAAAATGACCACATATTTTGCCACGATTTTTGTCTGGTAAAATGCTTCTTTTAGGCATTATTACAGCTGACTCTATAAGTTATTTTCCACTTTTCTTTGACTGAAAATTACTGATCATTTTATCCCCAATGTGTTGAATAGAATAGTTATGGGATAGTTATGATAGTTCTTTTCCTTTCATACTTGAGAAATGACGTGCCATGTATACCTTTTTATTTCCACATGGTAAACAATGTTTATTCCACTAGCATTTTCTCTGTAAACATTGCATAGTTTATGAAAGGAACAAGAGGTCAGTTTAGGAAATCTGGTTCTCTTCTCCATCATGTGAGTCCTGTAATCTTTACCCTCTGAGCCATCTGTTAATCTGACATTTTTTTTTTCTTTGACTTGTTATGATGTATTTTTCTCAGCTGTATTCCAGGGGTTTTAGATAAATTCAGCAAACTTTTCATCCTCACCATTTTCTTCATTTTATCAATCATCCATTTGGCTCAGTTTTATCAAGTGAATACTGAATTTACTTACTCTAGTTTTATGACAATGGATCTTTTTGATTCATTGAAAAATTCTTTTCTTCCTGATTCTCTGGAGATACAAGGTCCTTTCAGAAAGTCTTACTGTTCATGATTATGGAGATAGAAGAACTTTATCAATTGATGTTTATGAACAACCTTCATGAGAACTTGGAAGAAATAAACTATACCTGGTATTTTTTTTTTTCCTTAAGAATGCAATGTTTAGAAACATATCTTTTCACTGTTGATACAACTGTGACAACTGTGGACATGTAAGGTCAGTCATAGAGAAACATACTAAAACAACCTTTTTTTACTATGCCATTGCCAGTTAGAATCACTTGAAGATGTCTCAGTTTGGGGAGAAGTTTGTTCCATCCTTGCAGGCTCCCTTTAGCATTCCCTTATCTAGAGAGAGATGTTTTATATTTATTTCATCTGTGGCCCGTTGGCTCTGTCAGGCTTCATGCCTCTCTGAGATATAGTAGGGAATGGCAGCAGGTACAGAACCACTCACCTTTCAGTGTTCTTGTTCATGAACACAGCTTCTTTCAAGAATTAATTTTCTTTATCAATACCTGTTGAATTATTTCCACATATTAAGTCACAGTTACACGTAGAAACATGGAAATAGGTACCTTTGCTATTGTGCCCTGAAAATTTCTTACAGACTGTTTTTAAAGTCTTCCATCAATCTTAGTTTTTCTCAGCTCTAATATGTGCAACAATCCAATTATTCAGTGACCTCACACCACATCCTTTTTTCTCTAAAGTACTGTTTCTCTCTGTGGTATTCTTTTAGTTTCAAGCTCTGCTCTCTTAACAAGCTTAAATTCCTGCGTTTGATTAAAGTTCTAATTCGTTCGTTCTTTGTCAAAAAATGGCTAAAGGTCAAATATAATGATTTTAAAAAGCTGTTAACAAAAGTTCCTAAGCTTACCTATGTCATATTTGTTTTTAAAATTTTTCATTTACCAGTCTTGTATTCTATTTACTCTTTGATTCCCTTGTCCTGATATCTTTTATATTAATATAACAGTCATTGGTTAAAACAAGTCATTTTGTTTCAAAATACTTCTTCTATTTTATTAACTTTTCAAATTAATTCTTTAAGGGAGCATTACATATTTTGATCATATTTATTCCAATGTCCCAATTCTTTCCACATATAATATCCACTCACTACCGTCCAACTTTGTGACACTAAAATAAAGAATTTCAAACCTTTCAAAAATAGTTGTGAAATCCAAATAATTTTAGATGTGTTTTCTTCCATGAGAGCACATTTGGCATACAAAAAATTACATTCTTTGAGAAAATTGTCTCCTCCTTTCAGATCAGCTAACAATTTCCAATAGCTCCATTTGCTAGAATGGGTGTGTGCACAGATCCTCTCTTAGCATTTTTGTTTCTTAGCCTTTAATGTCTAATAGGTGTATTGATGCTCTGCTACAGAGTAATTCCATTTTAACTTTTTCATGTGAGTGTGGGTTTGCAAGATTTTACAGTTGTACATTTGAAAAAATTAACAATATAGACAAATCCTTAACATAACTGATTGAAAGAAAGTATTCAAATTATTAAAATTAGAAATAAAAAGGGAGAGATTGTAACAGGCACAGAAGAAATACAGAATGTATAAAATGTATCAATATTCCATCAAGATTGAAAATATAAAAATTATATAATGTATATATCTATACACATATATGTATATAAGAGGAACTAAATAGTTTTAACAAAGTTAAATACCCAGTGAAATAAAAACTGAAATTAATTTTACCAACAAAGAAGCCCAGTTCAAATGGTGGAATCAGATCCAAATTCTACCAGAATATCAAGGAAGAACTAACAACTATTTCCATTTACAATGCCAGGATTACTCTCGTTTCATATCCAGACAAAGACTCATTGTAAAATGAAAATCATAGCATAATCTATTTAATTAACACACATGGTATATGCTCATTTATAAGTGAATATTAGACACATAATATAGGATAAACATACTCAAATCTTTTCCCCTAAAGAAGTTAAGCACGAAGGATAAGATGATCAATCCTCACTCAGAAAGGCAAATGGGACAGACATCAGAAGAGGGAGAAAACAGGAAACAGGACAGGAGCTTACCCACAGAGAGTTTCTGAAAGACTCTGACCAGCAGGTTATCACAAAGATGCTGAGACACATAACCAAACTTTGGGCAGAGTGTGGGGAATCTTATGAAAGAAGGAGGAGATAGAAAGACCTGGAGGGAACAGGAGCCCCACAAGGAGAACAACAGAACCAGGAAATCTGGGCACAGGGGTCTTTTCAGAAAGATACTCCAATCAAGGACCATGCATAGAGATAACCTAGAACCCCTGCTCAGATGTAGCCCATGGCAGCTCAGTGTCCAAGTGGTTTCCTTAGTAAGGGGTACAGGGCTGTCTCTGACATGAACTCAGTGGCTGGATTTTTTATCACCTCCCCCTGAGCAGTCTTACCAGGGCACAGAGGAAGACAATGCAGCAAATCCTGATGAGACCTGATGGCTAGGGTCAGGGGAGGAGGACCTCCCCTATCAGTGGACAAGGAGAGGGACATGGGAGAAGAAGTGGGAGGGAGGGTGGGATTGGGAGGGGATGAACGAGGGGGGTACAGCTGGGTACAAAGTGAATAAACTGTAATTAGTATTAAAAAATTAAGAAAAGAAATTGGAAAAAAGAGGAGAAAATTAAATCACAGTTACGAAAGGTTTATTAATTACTCTAAAGTTAGAGTTTTTCTTGGCTTTTTTTTTTTTTTGCTTTGCTTTTCCTTTTTCTTTTTTCTTCCTTTTTTCTTTTCTTTTTCTTCCTTTTGGGGGGTATTTAAGAGACAGGGTTTCTCTAGTAGCCTTGGCTGTCCTGTACTTGATTTGTCCTGTACTTGCTTTGATTTGAGGCTGGCCTCAAGCTTACAGAGATCCACTGGCCTCTGCCTCTCTGAGTGCTGGGATTTCAGGTGTGCAACAACAACAAAATAAACAGTCCACTAATTACTGCATAGTTAGTTTGTTTTTAACTAGAATTTTAAAATTATTATTATATTTTGCATTCTTTACTGTTATTGTTGTTGTTACTATTTACAATTCATTCACTTTGTATCCCTATTGTAGTCCCCTCTCTCATTTCCTCCTAATCCCACCTTCCCTCTCTCTTCTTCCCCAATCCTCCTCCCCTAGTCCTTTGATAGGGAAAGTCCTCTTTCCCTACTATGTGACCATAGCCTTTCAGGTTTCATCAGGACTGCCTAGATCCTCTTTTTCTGTGGCCTAGTAAGGCTACCCTGCCAAGGGGAGGTGATCACAGAGTAGTCAAGTGAGTTCATGACAGAGACTCCTCCTGCCCTCCCTTACTAGGAAACCCACGTGAACATCGCAGGAAATGGATGGGACTAGAAAAGATCATCCTGAGTTAGGTAACCCAGAAACACTTTTATCATGAAAAGTAAAAACTGATTATGTAAAAGTGGAAAGACAAACTGAGTAACATTAATATGAGTTTTATATATTCGCATATTTCAGAACATTGTAACTCGCCCTACATCTAAATTTGAATATTTTTTTCTTGTTCAAGGCTTTAAAAGCAATGAAGAAGAAACAAGTAAAACAACAACAACAACAGCTAAACAGTTTAGGGCAGCTGGCCCATCTTCTACTTTGCAGCAATCTTCACCAATACAAATTCCTCACACAAAGACATTCACCATCAGCGGAATTACTGGTACTCAGTCTCTAGCGAAACTCTCATAAGCATTTGTTAAAGATGATTTCTAGGTGTTACACTGAACGTTTCTTCTGATTATGTATGAGTAGATGTGGTTCGTCTTCGGTGGGAAAGTCGGGAGAGTTGCTCATCAAACAAGCCGCGCATACTGCTCATGAGATGCTGTGTCATCCCATGACCATATAATGGACCACTGACCTTAGTAAATTCGGAGAGTGTCTTACTTTGCAGCTATATCTGAAGCAAATAATCTTACTCATTGCAGAAAATGACAAAAGACTTAGGTAATCCAAAAGAAAAAACTGTGTGCCTTCCATTACTCAAGTTTTAAAAGTCATTTTCTTTTAACCAACGCCCATTCTATTCATCTATGTGGAAATCAACCATTGTTCGCTTAAAACACAGGCTAGCATTTAAAGCTTAAACATAGTACCACGACTCAAAGCAAAATGAAACTGATTGCCTGAGACTAGATAAGAATAAAATCAAAAACGTATTGTAATAAAACCACAAAGGGAACGGAATGTTCCACCCTTAGTATTTCTTGCATGTCTGAATGATTAATTGATTATACCCTAGAAGCAGAGTGTATCTGAAAGATACCTATTTTCATTTCACCTGATGATTTTGAATATTGACAGCACACAAATAAGAAGCATTGTAAAAATGCACAAAGTGACTTAAAATTTAAATTTGCTAGATATCAGATTCTTATGACTTTTTATTTTTTTAGGTATTCCTTAGAGGTTTAAGCACTTGAATAATACTTCATATTTTTAATGACTAAATGCTTATAATTAAGCATTCAGATATGATTTAAATGTTATTGCTCATACGGTTGTATGGTTGTATGCTTAGTGGTTGTATAGTTGTATTTTGTATGCATTTTTATTATAGATAACCAGAATGAGGAAATTTTTGTGTTCACATATAGTTCATGTGGAAAAGATATGGATTGTATAAGAACAAATTTATTCAAGTTACATTACTTTCATTACTGTGAAAAAATACCAGGGAAAAAGGCAGTAAACAGTATGGTTATATTTTATTTTACAATTCCAGGGCAAAGTCCATCATGAAAGGGAGATAGGTCATGGCAGAAGAAACTACTGGTATCTTGTCACAGATCCTGTAGTGAGAAAGCAGAGAGACAAATGAAAATTTCAGCTAACTTTCTTTTTTTTTATTCATCCAGCACTCCATGCTTGGAAATTTTCAGCCTACTTCAGGGTTGATCTCCCTGTCCTGCTCAACTTTTCTAGAAACACATTCATGGATACACCGAAAGGTTTCTTTTCACATCGATTCTAAGTCTAGACATTTAGCACAAAACAATCATGACAGAATGATTTCATGTAATGAAAAAGTCCTCATGTTAAGGTATCATTTTAAGTGAAAATACTTTTTTTTCCATTTATGTATGACCTATAGAATATCTTTCACATTCTAAATCAATAAATTTCAACTGAGCTCAGTAGTGCCACTACATAACATGAGGCAGTCTTCAGCTAATTCTTTAAGAATGGTAGAGATATCTCTCTCACCAAGGGAACAATGGACAAAGATCTTGCCCAACAAAAAAACAGCCAAGAAAATCAGTGATGTGAATTCTGAGAGCTCTTCTGGAGGAATAGAAACACAAAGTCACCGTCAGGGATTGGAGACTTTCCATTAGTGTAGTATAGTTCTCCAACTCTTTGAAAGCATTTTATACTCCTGTCCTGTTCCTTGCCCTCTCCTACTTTTGATGTCTATCCTTCTATCTTGTTTGCCCTTTTGAGTGAGGTTTTAGCCTCATTCCTAGGCTCCTCCTTGTTGTTTAGCTTCTTTAGGACTATAGATTTTAGTATGTTTATCCTATGTTTTCTGGCTAATATCCACTTATAAGTGAGAACATACCGCATGTGTATTTCTCCTTCTGGGTAACCTTATTATTTTATTTATTTATTTTTATATCAATCACAGGTTAGGTACTTTGAATCCCAGGCATAGCACCTTCCCTTATTCCCTCCTACTCTCCCACTCCCTCCCTCATCTCCCTCTTCCCCGCCCCCTCCAAGTCCACCAACAGGGGAGGACCTCCTCCCCTTCTATCCAACCCCAGCTTATCCTGTCTCCTCAAGGCTGCTGCAATGTCCTCCCCTGGGATCTAGCCAGTCTGTTACTCCCCAGCTTGTATGGGGGAGGATCAAAGAGTCAGCCATCAAGATCTTGACTGAAACAGTCCCTGTTTCCCTCACTAGGGTCTTCAGTCCTACACCGAGCTATCATGGGCCCCATCTGTGCGGGGGTTCCAGGCCACATCC
>CM053753.1:82525530-82543315 GCA_028658305.1 Pachyuromys duprasi | reverse complement strand
TTTTCATTTTTCTGCATACAGATATCCAGTTGGACCAGCACCATTTGTTGAAGATGCTGTCTTTTTTCCACTGAATGGTTTTGGCTTCTTTGTCAAAAATCAAGTTTCCATAGGTGTGTGGGTTCATTTCTGGGTCTTCTATTCGGTTCCATTGATCCACTATTCTGTTATTATGCCAATACCATGCAGTTTTTATTACAATTGCTCTGTAGTATGGCTTGAGGTTGGGGATGGAGATACCTCCAGATGATCCGTTGTTGTAGAGGATTGTTTTGGAGATTCTGGGTTTTTTGTTTCTCCATATTAAGTTGAGTATATTTGTGGGGCAACAGTCTTATGATAATTTAGGGACAAAAGTAAAAATGCCATCTTTTATTTGACATGATTCAATGGTTAGGTGTTTTTTGTTTTGTTTGTTTGTTGGTTTGTTTGTTTGTTTTTGCAAATACAGAAAATTGCTTCATTCATAAACTCTCAGAATCTTGGAAAACATACTGATTATTAAACCAAATTGAACAATCTGAGACCCAACAAGTCCTGTGACACTGAACAAGAAGAGTGATCATATTTTGCCTGGAAAACGGAATATATCTGGTTAGAAAATGTCCATACAGTTTTCCACATATCAGGGATTTTTTGTCATGTACATTAAATGCTTAAGGATCAGGTAGCAAACCTCTCAACAATATTATACTAATTTACCAAGTTAGTGAATTAATTACCCAAGAGTTTAGTGATAAAAGTATAAGCATATGCACTTTATCTTTGAAATTTCAATTAGAAATTTTGTGAACAAAATAATAGGTTCATATTTAATAATTTTGTTGCAATCATGGTTTAATAAAATGTATCCTTTTATTTTTCTAGGTCAAGGCACTTTTCATGAATCAAATAGTTATAATATTAAAAATAAAAAGAAAACTATTTGAATCAAAAATATATACACTTTGAGAAACTGTCGAGTCCTAAAAAATAAAAAATCAAATTTCAGTAGAAGTTTTTTCATTACATTCACAATATTAAAATAGCTTGCATAACATGAGCATTGTTTCCAGTTTCCTAGAACTGTCAAGGTGTCTTCCATTTGTTAGGGTCCTTGATTTCTCATAACTGTTGGAGGCATTTGTCTCTGAAATAGGCTTCCCACAGTATAAAGAGTGAACTGAGTAGGAAGGATTGACAAATGCCTCTCCAATCTTTGGTGACTTTACTTCCTGTCTGAGTTCTTTTAAATCTGCAGCTTAGTATAAATCCGAGTTAAGCGGTCAATTCTTTGTGGGGTTAACATTAATTGTGAATGCTTTTAATTCTGTAGCTTGGTATAGGTAATGTCTAGCTGGTATAAGGGTCATGTTTTTATTGCCTGTCTGTGTCTTATATATCTGTAGCTGATTCCTGAAATTCTGTCTCCATGGCTAAGATTGGCAAAACATTTAGAGAGGTGTTTGCTCCTTCAGTGTTTTATTTTTTAATTAATTTATTTTTTATTAAGTGCAATTTATTCGTTTTGTTTCCCAGCTGTAGCCCCCTCCCACCTCCCCTCCCAATCCCACCCATTCTCTCTCTTCTCCTCCCATGCTCCTCCCCTATTCTACTGATAGGGGAGGTCCTCCTCCCCTTCTACCTGACCCTAGCCTATCAGGTCTCATCAGGACTGGCTGCATTGTCTTCCTGTGTGGGCTGGTAAGACTTCTCCTCCTTCAGGGGGAGGTGATCAAAGAGTCAGCCCCTGAGTGGCTTATTTCACTGAGTTCTTATTTCAGGCCAGAGAAGCAAATTGGGACCAGGATTCAGGGTTGTAAATACCAGTCATGTCTATGTGAGGTGCTATGTGAAGGAGTGAAGTTCTTCCTCCAGAAATGAGAAGATTTTTTTTTTTTTGGTGACTTTAATGTCATGTTTTTTTTTTTTGTTGTTGTTGTTGTTGTTGTTGTTAGGAAACAGTATATTTTAGCTCTTTTAGTATGAGCTCTCTGGTGGCAGTGAAAGCTCTGGCATTCCAAAACCTATGGTTATGCCAAATTGTTATAGCTCTTGGTTAAGCTGCTCTGCTAAGCAAGGTACAGGTAGGGACCAAAGCAACGCCCAGGCTCAGTTGACAAGAGGGTAGGCCCTGTGAGATGCAGCCTGGCAGAGGATAAATGACAAACATTAGAGGGCCTTGAAGTAAAAAATCACATGCCTTTATTTGTGTGAAATCAAGGGCAATATAAAGTCTGGACAGAGGGAGGGATTTCCAGGGTGAATGTATTTGATTCTGAGATCAGGGGTTTATGGATGCATAATGGTCCTATCTCAAGAAGGAAAGTATTGTACTTAATTATGCTGTGGGGGTGGGGAGAGTCACCAAGAACAATTGAAGGTCATTGCTAGACTAAGATCCTTATCAAGGTGGGGCATTTCTAGGATTTATATGCTTGCTAGAGTAGTTTCCTTATCAGGGAAGGGTCTGGCCTATAATATGCCCTGAGGGCTGTGTTGGGCTCCTTTGCTCCTTACAAGACCTGGGGTCACCTGGATCAGGGGACATTTAAATCACTGGTGAGAAAAGGGGGCTCAGATAATTGGCTCTCCAGAGATGACAGACTTCAACCTTATCCAGTAGAGCACATCAAAGGTACAAAGCAACAAAATGGTTTCTCATTACACAAAGGAAAATCCTAATTAATCTGGAATGCATACTGGTAATTTTACTAATTTGTTTCCCTTTAACTCTTTTCCTGTTATACCTAGGCATTTCTTTGTTGCTTATACCTTAAATACACAGAATGAGGGAATGGCCTATGACCAAGAAGTAAATTGAATTAATTAATTAAAAAGGCAAAAAAGAAACCATTTTTCTCATGTAATAAAATATGTTTATTAAAAGTACACACATATATACAAGATAGAAATATATAGGAACAAATCTGCTATGTATTTTCTTAACTGCGCTTGAGCAGTTATATACTTCTTTTTCTTTGTCTTATGCTATATTTAAATATAACTTGAAAATACTGTCCAAGCATATTTAGAGGTAGTATGATTCTATTGATAGTTTTGATGCTTCCATGAACACAGAGTGAAAAGAAAAATACTCATGGATTAATTTTAGAATATGTGGCTCCATTTTACTCTATAATTCGGACAATGATTGCAAGATGACTTTAGTCTCTCTGTCCACTAGATCATTGAACTATCGCTAAAATCTTGTCTGATATTTTTCATCTTGTAAAAAATAACAAAACCAAATAAGAATTCTATGCTTGATCTTTGATCTTTATATCTCCTGAATTCATTTTCTCATCTTCTCCTAGATAGTAGTCTCTTTAAGAGGAGAGATTTTGTCTGGTACCTTCATTCTGGTACACATTGTAGTGACACTATAATAATTTCTCAGAGAAAAGAGAATAGCTTAATCACTAAGTCTGACAGGTCACACTACACACAGACCTCATTTTTTCACTCTGATTATCCTGTAAAAATGATTTAAAAATAAACACTCTGTGCAAAATAACTTTAAATGGTTGCTGGGCTTTTAATTGTTACAAACATTAAAATCCTATATGGTATACACATGAGTACACATATATTATCTTGGAAAGCTTTTCCTATCAAATATCATCTTCCACAATAACTGATTTGGAGAATGTTCACTTACTAAATATTGCAAATCTCTACAATACTTTTATTAAAAATCTTCTGTGAAATGATTGGCATTTTTGTGTTAATTGTGCTAGATGTTTCTATGTTACTTGAAAATACATTATAAAAGAGGACAATTGTTTCCATAAGTTATTTTATGGTTATAACAAAAGATACTCAGGTATAAAGACGACAAATAAATAATCATTCTTCTAGTTTAGCTCAGCTTCCTGTGTGTTGACCGTTCCTCAAATAAATAAGGCTAAGTCAATAGATGCTATCATTGTTCATAAGACTGAGGATATCTACTAGTTCAGCAGGTGTCTAGATAATGTGAAATGTCCTTTCTCACTTGTCTGAAATTTGTAAGGTTGTTACTTGGCAAAAATACTGGAATCAGATTATTTGTCTCTTATTTCCAGTAGGCTAGTCAAGACTCCCTGACAGAGCTTCATTTTTGTGAGTTTAAAAACAGCCTAAGAGAACAAGTACAAATGATATTTAAATATCATTACTTTCTCTACTGTTTTGAGTTTTGTTAACTGTTTAGTAAAAGTAACTTTTATTCCCCAATGTAGCTGTCATCTTGGAAGCTTACTACTGAATGAGGTCACTTTTTCTAAATTTTTCTGAACTCTAGCAGTCGGGTTCAACTCAGCTATTCAGGCTCAAAGTCCTTTCCAAACTGGCTGATTCAAACTTGCTTCTCTCACCCTTTCTAGCTCTTTCTAAACTCTGGCTACCTGGTTCAACTGTGCTCTTCTGACTCAAACTACTCACAAAGCAGACTGACTCAATGCACCTTTTCTTAAATTCTCACTGAATTTTACAGCTTGACCTTATACAAACTCTAGTAATATGTTCTAATCCTCTGGCTGCTTCTCATTCTCTGGTTCATTCTGTCTTTACCTGTAACCTGTCTCTGTAAACTGTCCTGGTAAAACTTCCTCCTTCCTCTCTGTGATGCTCTATTAAGTGTTCTCTTTCCTGTCTCTTCTGTGAGTTGCTCATTTCATACACCTGCCTCATTCTGTCAAATCTCTCTTTAGTTCCACACTGTGTCTGTCCCTCAATTAAACATCACTTTCAAATATGGCTGCTTCTTTCTATAAACTAAACTTACCTTCATTGTTAGGCATTAAACGTATGTACTAAAGGTGTGTCTGTATCCCAGAGGGATTAGAAAGACCTAGAAGGCCTTTGGATGTGATCCCAGACTAGCAATGTTGCTGGATTAAAATTCCTCTATATCCTCCCCCTTTTTCTTTAGGCTAAAAATTGAATATATTTTAACTATTACAATAGAAACAGTTATCAGTTCCAAAAACCTAACAGTCTGAATGTCCTAATGATGACCCTTTATTTGGATTATCCTTCATAACTGAAGGCCTGATCATCTGTCCTTCAGAAAATATGCATTTCAGCATCAAGGTTTTCCAGTCTGAGGATGGATCAGAACTTTTAAAATTTTGACAGAACTCATAGTCTTTCATCACCAGTGGAAACATAAGCAAAACTTTCCCCCAAACATAACACATTCCCTGAAATCCATTCTGAAGTTAAAACATCTTTCAATTACACATGTTGCTCTGATTTAGCAGTTTTGTCTACCATCCAGTGTCTTTCAGCGAATTGTATTCCCTTTTCTGTTTCTCATGCTACAATTAGATCTTTCTGAATTCACACTTAGTTTAGATATGTAGGTACTCACATTCCATTCCAGACACCAAACTAGTAAATCAGACTTTTCACCCACATAAGTACAGAAATCGTCAAGCCATATTATAAAAGATGTCAATATATAGCGTCTCTGTTGTCTGAGATTGAAAGAAATTAATAAACCCCCAATTCCTGATTGTCATAGGGAATCTCTTCCTCATAGAGTGCCACATAGGCTTTAATATCTGTATTTGACGTTCTGGTCCCACACACTTAATTTATCTACACCTTGTTCTACTTGCAATAATGTTCTAATCTCTATGGAGTGTGTAGATACCTTCTGAAGGAGCCAATGTGGAGTCTAAGATTCTCATGAGCTTATAATTACATCAGTTTCTGTGCCCACTAACCCTTCAATTTCAATACCATTTAATTTTAATTTTAATTTTGGTCGTTGGTAATTGATAATAACTTGCCCCAAAATCCTGCCTTCCAGTACTTCCAAATCCTTTTGTTCTTCCAATTGGAGCTGCTTTGTCTTTGGCATAGGGAAGCAGTAGATGTTAAGCAATCTTGACTCCTATTTTAAAGTACATTTTTTAAAATAAAATCTGTAAGCCATAATCTCAATATTTCCCTTGAAATCTTCATCTATAATTCCTTGATACACAATGAAACTTTGAGATGTTAGGCTACTTCTTCCTAAAACTTTCCTACTATCTTTGATTGAAGAAGTCCATGAACTCCATTGGTTATTTTATAGCATTAAATTTTTGGTGATTATGAGAGATTTTTACTTATGGCTAAATATAGGACAGTTTTTCCTGCTGTAGCATTATATCTCAAATGCCTAGTATACTTTTCTCTAGTTCCTGTGTGGGTTTCTGAGAGGAAATGTGTGACTCATGATAAGAGGTAAGAGTGAACCCCCTTAGGGATTTTACCACATTAATATATATATATATATAAACAGGGAGTTTCCCATTGATAAGAGATTACCTAAAATATCTCTTGTTGATCAGAACTTATTAGTCCAATGCCTACCCTTGCCACATATTTCACCAATTCTGGAAGGCTGAATTTTTCCAGAGAAGTCTCTAGGAGCACCTTGTCTACAATTCCATTTCAAATAACCTCATCTCCCACAGCCAAACAAAGGGCATTTTGATATCTGGTATTATTGGCCATTGCTTATCTAATTACATAGAAATTAGGGTCAATATCAGCAGTAGTTCTAATCCATTCTTTCATTGGTGCTGACCAAGTTTTTTAAAGGTCTGAGAACCTTTTGACACTCTGCATTTGCATTTTGAAAATTAAAGTTTCAAATAGTATCTGTTTTGCATCTGGATCTGATATTGCTGTGTTTACAGTGGAGGTTAATCTATGTAACAAGTTAGTAAAATTCTCTTTCTGGATTTGTATAATCTTTGTAAATGACATAGACCCTTTTTTCTTATTCCTCCATCTTAACTCAGGTTTTTAAGCTACTAAAATACATTGTACACTAATGGAGTCATCAAATTGAATTTGCTGTCTTGAATCAGCAAAATTACATTCACCTGACAATTGGTCTTTTAGGATATTAACAACTTTAGACTTACACAATTTTCTGTAACTGCAGCTTCTTCCACCATGTCAGCCATCGTAATTGAGAACCAGCGTCCAGTACAGCTGCTGCTAAAACTTTGCAGTCTTGGGATATAATTCTGTTTTGGGTAGCCCAGGTATTTAACATCTTGGATGAGTGCATTCCACAAGTTATTATTGAGTCTTTAAAATGTTTAAGATCTTATTTTTTTTACAGGATTCCGGACTAGTGGTTCAGTTTGTGAATTTTCACCATTTCCTGGTATTTGTTCCTGGGTAACTGGCAATGTTTTTAGGGGGAGGTCCTCTTTCCTCAATTTTACTAAGAGGTGGGTCTATACATTCAATGTCTTACCTATCTTGATCTTTAAATTCATTAAGTACCATAGGTCCATGATTGAGAAATTTATGTTCTCTTCCTCTGTCTTTTGTCTCTCAAGCCTTTGAACTATGATAGCTTTGTGTGTGTGTGTGTGTGTGTGTGTGTGTGTGTGTGCGCGCGCAGCTATTTTTCAACCTTTCTTCAGAGCAAATATATAAAGATTGCAATTGAAAGTAGGGAGGGGTTTACTCTCAAGGCTGGAGTTGCAATAAGTACTGTGATGTCTTTTTCAAGTAATGTTTCTAACCGCTTAAGTTACTCCCTTGGGCTTAGGTGATCTGAAATAGAGTTTTCATGGTTTTGTTTGTTTGTTTGTGTGTTTTTCCATGCAGCTAGGATCTTTCTGTATAATTACAACTGTCTTCTGTGGTAGCTTACTGTGATTCCTCTCTGTCATATGTCCTCTGCTTTCTGAAATGGTGGGCTTTCTCTTCCAATCATTTTGAGCTTTTCTTCCAACCATGTTAA
Source organism: Pachyuromys duprasi (assembly GCA_028658305.1). Lineage (NCBI taxonomy): Eukaryota > Metazoa > Chordata > Mammalia > Rodentia > Muridae > Pachyuromys > Pachyuromys duprasi. The sequence continues at coordinate 82,535,592 of CM053753.1, read as the reverse complement.
GCACTAGAGATAAAAGTAACTTTTATCCTCTGATGTAATTTATTGTCATCTTGAGAGGCTTATGGTTGAATTAGCTTATCCCTTCTAACTCTTTAGGCTGGTTGGTACTCTCAGCTGCCCTGCCTGAAACTCATTGCCAAGTTGACTGAGACTCACAGCCAAGCTTCAGATAGAACTCCAGGAGTTCTGTGGAAGAGTGTGAGGGAAGGAGAAAAAGACTTGGAGAGGACAAAAATGCTGCAAGAAGACCAACAGAGTCAACTAACCAAGACCCGTGTTGGCCTACAGAGATTGAAGCACCAACCAAAGAGCATGCGTAGACTGGACCTAGATGTTTAACTGATGGGAAGTTTGATTTTCAGTTGGATCATAGTAAGTTGAACAGATGTTATAAGGACATGGACTCTGTTATCTGCTTTTGTTTGCATTGCCCTAGCTGGTCTGCCTTGTCCAGCCTCAGTGGATGAGAAGGAGCTCAGTCATGATGCAACTTGAGGTTCTGGGGTGGGTTGGAGTGGAGGGAGTCCACCCTTTCTTAAGACAAAGGGAAGAGAATAGGGTAAAGAGGGTGAGAGGAAGGGACTGGCAGGAGAGGAAGAAGGAGGGTATAATTGGGTTGTAAAGTAAACATATAAGTTAAAAATCAATTTAAGAAAACTGGGTTCTCTTGGATTCTCACTGAATTCTTTTGCTTAGCTCCATATTAACTTTGTAATACGTTCTAATTCTGTAAGTCAGTTTCACTCTCTGGCTCCTTGTGTTTTCACCTGTGACCTGTCTCTGTAAAACTGTCCAGGTAAAATTCTCCTCCTTCACTGTGCTGCTCTTTTATGTCCTCTCTTTCCCATCTATTCATGTGTATGTTGAGCATATCACATATCTGACTCATTCTCTCAGATCTTTCTCTGATTATTGACTTTATCTGGCCCTCAATTAGATGTCACTTTCAAACATAGCAGCTTTCTTCTACAAACTAACTTTACATTCATTTTTAGGGATTAAAGGTATGTAGTAATGCTAAATCTATATTCCAACTGGATCGCAGATACCAAGAAGGTCTTTGGATGTGATCCTTTGCCAGAGACTCCGTGTTGCTGAATTAAATTTCCTCTGTAGATTATATCAGTCTGGAGATACAGTTAACAAATGGTGTTCAGAAGGAAACATCCAATCATTTTGAAGTGAACTATCAAGGGGCCATAAATGGAAAAGCAGACATACTATACATTAATTACTAATTCCTCTAATTAAGTCTTACCATTTGTACAGCCACTGTCATGAGACAAACAAATACACAAACACATACTGACTCTAAACACCTTCACATACCTGAAATATTTGTGCTATCATTGTGTTCAAAATTTCATGATCTAAATGTACAAGAGGCATGGCTCTTATTTATTCTGAATGCAACCAATATGCAAGATGATGTAAATGAAAGTAACAAAGCAGCCAATAACTCTTGGACATGAGAACAAGGGGAATTCGCCTCTGCTCCAAGAGACCTTGAATTACAGGCACATTAACCATCCCTACCGTTTTGTACTTAATCCAAGTTTCTGGATTTGAATTATGTTTACTTTCAGAATCTCATCTTCTTTGGACTTCTGTTGTCCAAATGACGTGATTTACCAATGTCTCTCTCTTGAATATTCTAAATTTTTCTAAAACTCAGCCAAGTTCTCTTCAAGAGACACAAGTGCCCTTAAAACCTGATCCTTCTCTCCAGGCCCTGAAGCAAAATTCTTAAGTTTTGTATGAACCATTTTATTTTTTAAACAAGAGGAGAGATAAGTAATTTTTATCTTAAATCTTAAAACTTTGTATCCTAAACCATTTACTATAAGTAACTGTGTATTTATGCATTTTTATTTTTAATTTTAACCCTTCAATGTACATTTAGATTAGTTTTTAATTTTTCATACAATATATTTTTCATATCATTTTTTCCATAACAAGTCCTTCCAGAACATCCCTACCTTCCTACTGCTCAACTTCATGTAATTTCTCTCTCTCTCAAACAGGTAAAAATAAACAAACAAACAGGCCATCAACAAAAACAAGTCCCCCCAAGACAAAACAAACCATAACAAACAAAGATGCAATATACACAAACAAAAACATGGAGTCCATTTTGTGGCTTGCTTTGGAATGTTGTTAATACAATGTCAATTTATTGGAGAAATCCAATATTTCCTCTCCTGTTATCAATTGCAATTAGCTTATTGTTCAAGGTTGGGGATTTTGTGTCAAGGACTTGTAAAAGTCCCATTAACGCTGTCAAACTTTGTGTGTTTATATGTATCATCCCTGTTGTATTGGCAAGACACTGTTTCCTTAGTGTTATCCACCACCTCAGGCTTGTTATTTCCTCTTATACTTTTTTACATAGTTTTCTGACTATTAAGGAGAAACTTTTTCTTTAAATAATAACATTAAGTTCTCCAATGTCTCTCATTGTCTACACATTGGCCTGTTTTGGTTATCTGAGTTAATTAAAGAAGATTCTCTTATTGGGTTTGTTTTATTGAGATGTTCATTTAGAAGAATAATAGTGGTAGATTTTTCTTTAGAAACCTTGACCTATCTAGTGTCAGATTATTGGCCACTGTTGCAGTTGTAGGTTCTACCTTATATAGTGGGTCTTAAATGCATTTTTTTAATGGGAGGCTACATTGGTTATTCCTAAAATATTTGTGCCATTATTTTACCAGTATATATTTTTAAATGGTTGCTATTGATGTTCGTAGTGTTTGTAAATGTGTAAAACTTATTACTTTTTTCTTCCTGTAGTATGATGTAATCACCTTCCTAGTACTATGAATGATATTGACTAAAGGTGGCCCTTCTAGTTGGGAACCCTCAATATTCCCATGTTTGATGACATAAGTGATACCTTCAGTAATATGACCTTAAAGCTGTTTTTGTGAATAATAAATAGCATAGTCTTTGATTTTGAGGTCATGACCTCAAGAACTTCATTTACCTAATGACTCATTAAGATGTAAATTTTTATTGATACTAGGGTTTTTATTTGTAGCATATGATGCATAGTCCAGAGCATTTTTTGTTCTTTATAGGCTAGCACCATTTTAGTTCTATTTATTTATGACTGACTATAATCTAGAGACTGTGTAGAGTAGCAATTTTCCATGTGTATTTTCAAAATCACTGCCATTGCTCTTTACAATGTCCTCTTATAGTCCTCCTCATTTAATCCTCCTATTCTAGTATTTTTCTTATCCTTTAGTAATAAAATATTCTTATATTTTTGGTTGTGAGCCTAGTTTTTAATGGCTTAGCAATCTCTCCAGCCCCATAATATAATATTCTATTTCTTTCCCTTGGAAGATTATCTTTAACTTTCTGTTCTCTTAAAATGTACCTAGCTTTTGTGTGTACTAAATCAAGTACACACATCTAAAGCTTAAAACTAACATGATAATTTAATAATTCAGCCTAGTAACTGCTGTGGAGAATATCAAATTTAAATCAGTGTCACAAAATTGAGCTAGTCTGGATATCGAGGTTGGATAACGTTAAGAGAAAGGCTCTCTTTGTGTTTAACTTACACAAAATATTTATGTATCTGTTGGTATATCATCTAGACATTAGAAATAAAATTTATGAAATATAAAATAAGCCTACTGTAGGTTTTTTTCTTTTTGTAAGAAACAGCATATTTAAGAAAGAATAATATTAACATCCTAGGTTTAAGGAAAACATTCTTATGAATACAAACAGATTACCACATGAAAAAGACTGACAACCTTCTTGAAAAAACTGATAATACCCATGTAATAGTAGTCACAGGTATTCAGAAATCCCTGTGGATTGACTTTACATATATACCTACTACTTGTGTTCATAAGTTCTCCCAGTCTTTTCTTCAGTTCTCATCTACTATGAAGAAGAAAACATTCACAACATGAAAAATCAGTAAATTCAATATCATACTTTCTGCTTCTGGAAAAGGTTATCAAAAGCAAGATTCACTGAAGCATGCATCATACTAGCTAGAGTTAAACATACATTATGATATTTCTTGATACATGGTATGATAAATATGTCCATTTTTCTCTTTTTTTTTGGATAGGTTCTCACTAATTAGTTAAACTCGATGATTTTGGCCTCAAACACACATCATATTGCTCCTTTCTTCCTTATACTGCGATTACAGCTTGAGGAAGCACACCATACCTTCCTTCTTTTACTATTCTGTCATATTTTATTTTACTTTTCTCTAATTTGTGGGTATTTAAAGATTACATAGATTGCAATTATCCAAAGTACCTCTTCTACACATTTGTCCTCACATTTTGTTTAGTATCTTTTCTAGTACACACTAGGACATTACTGAATCTTTCAAAGATAATAGCTAGATCAAATAATGAATGATTGAATAGGTATGTAGCTTCAGTATAGTAAAGACATAAAAATATGTTTCTGAATTTCTGGAATCAAAAGAATATAAGTATTTGGCTAATTACTGCTTTTTATCATATTTAATCGAATACAGTTAAACAGAAAAATAAGGTATTCACAATGACACAGATGGCAATTTTTATTTTATGCTGGGTCAAAATGTTATTTCAGAATCAGTGCTTAATTTCTTAAGTTAAATGATTTAAATTATTGTGTACAGAGGAAATACTATGCAGCAATTCATCACAAACAAATATATTATTTAAAATTAGATCCATCCGGGAATAGCAACAACAATAATAAAGACCCCAGTATAAATTATTTCAGCTTAAGACGACTCATCTGTTCTTATGGATTCATCACATTAACTTATTACAGATTTCATTATGCAACAGAAAACTGAGGTAGAAATTCTTCCCATTAAAAAAAAACTTTAAGAAAAAATATACCAGGAAAATTTCATTCTCGTCATTCACTGGAATTTAGACAGCTCTCTAGAAATAAGTCTTTAAAGTATAGAATAATATTTAGCCCTGTGCATCCACAAATCAATCACTGTTTCTAAACAGAATGGTGAATGTAATTGGGGAAGAAGAAGCACTTTTATGTATGAGTTTAATTAAATGTATAAAACCATTTGCATTTTACAGTGCATGCTGACTGTAGAAGTCCTGGGATCTCAGGCTGTAGCATATTCATCACACACCATGTTGTGATGGTTAATCTTTTGTGTCAAATTGTCCACAGAGCACTGTGCAGATATTTGTATGAGTGTTGTTATAGATGTTTCTGTCATGATTTTTATTGAATTTATTCCTAATAAATGTTGCTGTGCATAGTTGAGACTTAAAACATGATGCAATGTGACATATATAGATAGTAAAATGTCTATGAGACAGAAACGAATTACCATGCTCATCATCTTTCATATTTACGTTTTTATGAGTAGAAAAAAAAACAACTAAGGTCTACCAAATAACAACAGTTCTTCAAGGGTATTTTTAAATAAAAGAAAATTTGAGATCAGTGTTCTCTGAGTACAGATTCCTGTCTATTATTATGCATGAACGTCATAAGACCAGTTAAAAGCTAAGAGCTAAAATACTGACCTATTCTGAAAAAGATAGAATTATCTAAACAGTTGGCCTTCTCAATAAACTGCTCCAACATACGCTACTATAGTCTGTGTGTCCTTACCAAAATTCTGATGATTCACTGAACATATATAGTAAGACAAAAAAAAAAGCCCTCAAATATTCAAGGAAATCATGAGAACAATGAGCATCATTCTTGAGTCACCATATTATTAAACACTATCATCACAAAACTGTGGTGGCTCTAGTACATAAGTAGACAAAGGGGAGTGAGAAATTACAATATGAAACATGTCTAGGAAACATGCCAAGAAACTTTGACTGTGCTTTTTATATTTACAAAACACCTAACGGAAAAAGGTTGCGTTGTGTCATATTGCATTGTGTTTAAATCTTCAATGTGTTCTATGCTTCTTTAATCAATAGTGCTGAGAAAACACTATGTCCATATGTAGAAACTTACACTTATTCTTAAAGTTGATAAAACCCCTACCTTTTCCTAATTTAGGTAAAATACCTTCATTTCCAGGTTTTTTACATTGCCAAATATGAGGTTCTTTCTTGCAGTTATAAAGAAGGTAAAAATATATTTGATAATATTTTTAAATGATAACAATTTAGCATATTTTTATTATCATAGAAATAAACAAAGAAAGGAAACTAGTGAGCATTGATTATGAAATTCCCCTTTGGATTCTATTTCAAAGGATATTCTAACTCTTATTTTTTTTGTTAAGGTAACTGAAAGGCTTTATTTATTTTTCTTTTTTTAAATTAAATTTTTATTTTTTATATTAATTACAGTTTAGGTACTTTTTATCCCATCTGTAGCCCCCTCTCTCACTCCTTCTCAATCCCATCCTCCCTCCATCATCTCCTTCCTGCCCCTCTCTAAGTCCACTGATAGGGGGAGTCCTCCTCCCCTTCCATCTGACCCTAGTTTATCAGATCTCTTCAGGATTGGATGAAATGCCCTCCTCTGTGGCATCCCCCCCTTGGGGGGATGGGGGTCAAAGAGTCAGCCATTGAGTTCATGTCAGAGATAGTTCCTATTTTCCTTACTAGGAACCCACTTGAATGCTGAGCTGCCATGGGCTACATCTGAGCAGGGGTTCTAGGTTATATCCATGCATGGTCCTTGGTTGGAGAAAAAGTCTCAGAAAAGGCCCCTGTGCCCAGATATGTTTGGTACTTGTGGAGCTTCTGTACACAACAAGGACATTTGGTCAACCATGTTCATAGCAGCTTTATTTGTTACAGCCAGAACCTGGAAACCACTCAGATGTCCCTCAACAGAGGAATGGATACAGAAATTGTGGTACTTTTACTACTCAGTAATTAATAAAAGGAAATAATCAAATTTGCAGGTAAATGGTGGGATCTAGAAAAGATCATCCTGAGTGAGGTATCATAGAAGCAGAAAGACACAGAAGAGTATATATTCACTTATAACTGGAATAACTGGATACTAGACCTATAAGATAGGATAAACATACTAAAACTATACACCTAAAGAAGACAAGCAAGAACGAGGACCCTGGGTAAGGTAGTCAATCTTCACTTAGAAAGACAAATGGGATGGACATTGTAAGAAGGAGAAAACAAGTTAACAGGACAGGAGCCTACCACAGAGGGCCTCCGAAAGACACTACTTAGCAGTGCATCAAAGCAGATGCTGAGATTCATAATCAAACCTTGGCAGAGTGCAGGGATTCATATGAAAGAAGAAGGAGTTAGTAAGACCTGGGGAGGACAGGAGCTCCATAAGGACCAAATATTTTTTCACAATTTATCCATTATATATCCCGAGTTGAGGAAGCCACATTCCTCAACTCCCCCCCGTTCCACCCTCCTTCCCTCTTCCCTCCTATGCCGTTCCCCTTGTCCACTGAATAGAGGAGTTCTCCACCATTGCCATCTGCCCAAAGCTTGTTAAGTTTCATCATGATTGCCCCTCTTCTTCAGTGGCCTGGCAAGGCCGCATCACCAGGGACAAGTGATCAAAGAGCAGGCAACCAAATTAATGATGGAGGTAGCCCCTTCTCTCCTCACTCGGAGATCCATATGGAGACAGAGCTGCCAATCTGCCGCATCTAAGCAGATCAGTCATATAATATAGGATAGCCATCCACAGACCAAAGAAGCTAAACACTAAGGAGGATCCTAGGGCGATGCTTAAATCACCTTTAGAATGGCAAACAGGATAGACACCAGAAGTGATGGAAGAGAGGAAACTGGTTAGGAGCCTACTTTACAGGGTCTTCTGAAAGGATTCACCCAACAGGGGATGGAAGCAGATGCTGAGACTCAAGGCCAAATTTGGGGCAGAGTGCAGGGAGTCTTATGGAAGAAGAGAGGGGTGTGAATAGAGGGATATGATCTTTTAGCACATTTATCTATTATTAGATTTAATTATTTATTTTTATTTTTCATATTGACATATGAAAGTTTCGTTAGTATTTCCCAATATGGAGGCCTTCTATGTTTGTGTAATGACTTTTATCATTTGGTTTTATAAATATTATACATCATTTTACTCAAGTTCTTTTTTTCTCATTCTTATTAAACAGATTTGGTGTTTGGTAGAAATTCTGTTCACTCATTATTTTCTGGAAATGTCTTCTCTAACCCTGAGTTTTAAAGTAAAGCTTTACTTTGTATTATATCCTTGTTTCTTGGGATTTTTCTTCTTCATGTTTTGAACATCTCATGCTTCTTTGACTAAGCCTAGAGGTTTCCTAATGCAAACTCTGCTCTGAGACTAAAGAGCCACTGTCTTCCCTTTGCTTGTTTTCTTTTCCTGCTTTGGAAATCTCTCCATCTTTATTTTGTAGCAGCATTATTAAGTCTATGGAAGACTGACCAAGTTCACACCTAACTGGGGACCTCTGATCCTTGTATTATCTTCTAAATTTTGGAGCTCTTTAACGATTTGTCTTTTTGAATCAGCTTTCTGCAACTTTGTACTTCTCACCAACTCATTGCATCATTATAACCTGATCATTTACTCTATGTTCCAAATTTATTTCACAGTTTATTTGTTCCTGTTCATTTTTTATCTTTCATCTCCTTTATAAATGTACAAATAACCAGTTTGAGTCACTGGTTCTTTGTTCTGTTCTAGGACTCCCAATAATGATAATTTCTATCACATTTTGATTTCATTGAGTGTATTTTTGAAATCAATAATTTCTATAAATTTTAAAAATAGATTTCATTTCTTAGGTCCATTGTGGTAGTAAACATATTTCTTTGTGATTTCTTTAACTGCTTTTTTCCTTGATTTAGTTTTTAAAAATTCTTTATTTGTTATTTCTATCTGACTAATAGCTATCTGGTCATTTTCCGGCAGTTAGCTTTATATAGTAATTGAAGTAAGAATTTTTTTCAAGCTGTTGGTAGTTGTTGGCATGCAGCACCATGTCGGCATCTCAGAAAAAGTTGCTAATTGCGGTGTTTTTATTATTTTCTTTTCCAAATTTCTAAATTGACCACTTTTCTTCCCTGAGTCTCTACTCACATATACTATTTCACTGTATGGAACATATGTCCATCCTGTGTATATCTACTATCAAAGTATTTTCATACTTTATATACCCAATTTTCTCCAAAATATACTTAATCTGTTTTTTATAGTGTTAAAAGAAAGAAAATATAATACCTAAAATAAAGAATCTATCCCATAAATATTTTCTGGGGCAAAGAGAAGGACAACAATCCTGTTCACAATTATCAGCTTATTCTTGGACAGCGCAGAACACTTACATGAAACACATGATTCTGGGAAACTCCATGGTGGGTGAACCATCTCCAGGTTCCGATGTAAAACAGAATTCTATAAGCTATCTCACAACCTCAGTCTACAACAATAAAGCAATATAACACTGAGATAAGATTTAAAAAAATAAGGTCCACACTTCTTTGAGCTAGCAATTGCCAAAATATTATTGATTTCCAATAGTATTGTAAACCATCTACCAGGGATATTGCACTGTATTAGAAGTCTAATCTATTGTGGTCATATGTTACTGGCTCTGAGGAGCTTCAGGAATACCACTCGTTAGAAGGAAGTGGAAGGGAGATATTTAGCTTTAATCCTATTTTAGGTTTCAAGTGTTCATTGCTATGATAAATGATAAGATGTTTTGCCTATTATCATGGTTTATCACAACAAATGAGGTTGTACTCTATGGGCTACATATAAATGGGGATAATGTTTGTTAAGGAAGAATGTGGCTCCTTAGGCTGATGCTTAACTGGATTGAGCTTGATTATCGCAGTTTTAAGAATCTGCAGGGCTGGATGTACTAACAAAACTTCATAGGAACAGTGAGTGCAGTGCTGTTGCTGAGAATGATGTAGGCAAACCCAAAAATTTGTCTTCCTGACAAAGCTCACTGAAGGTTTCTAGGACAGCTCAAAAGCCATATGTGAATGTTGGCCAAGATATCACTATGCTGTTCAAAATTTGGTGATAGGAAGTATAGACATTTCTTTGGCTAAAAAGGATGAGGGTTAAAGCTGATATTGGTCTGATTATCTC
>CM053753.1:82502516-82525430 GCA_028658305.1 Pachyuromys duprasi | reverse complement strand
ATCTATCTATCTATCTATCTATCTATCTATCTATCTATCTATCTATCTATCTATCTAATCTATCTATCTATCTATCTATCTATCTATCTATCTACCTACCTACCTACCTACCTACCTATCTATCTACCTATATTTGTCTCTAACTGTCATCTGCTGTGTCCAAGACAAGGTTTCTCTGGGAAGAACTGGCTATGCTGAACTTGCTCTGTAGACCAGGGTAGCCTCGAACTTAGAGATCTGCCTGTCTCTGTCTCCCAGAGGCTGGGATTAAAGGTGTGCTCACTTCCACTGCCTGTCTACTAGTACTCTATTTTATTTTTAATTTTTAAAAAATGTTATTGTTAGTTACATTTTATTAACTCTGTATCCCAGGTGAATCTCACTCCCTCATTCCCTCCCAATCCCACCCACCCTCCCTCATCTACTCTCTGCCCCTTTGAAAGTCCACAGATAGGAGAGGACCTCCTCCAATTTCATTTGACCCTGGTTTATCAGGTCTCTTCAGGACTGGCTGCAAAGTCTTTCTCTGTGGCCTAGCAGGGCTGCTCCTGCCTTGCAGGGTGGGGAGTCCCTGTTAGTAACCTTTTGATGTTACTCACTACAGTGACTTGGGTACTGGACACCAAAATCCACAGAGAAATTGGGAAGTATAAAGGTATGGGTTTAGGAAAGAAGAGGCAAAGCTCAACTTAATCTAACACTGAGCTACTGGTAGCTCAGTCCTTGAATACTACCATACAAATCAGATTTCAGTGTAGCAGGCATGGTACTGAATTTCAAATCAAGACTTGAGATTAAGTCTTTTTCTACTACAAGGGCTGTGTCTTAATAGATGTGGTGAATATATTGAAATTAATATTTGAGAGCACAAGAATCTTGATTTTGCTTTTTCACGTAAGATTTTCCTTACATTTGGTTATTCAATAGGGAAGAGAGAATGTTCACATGATACCCCAATTCAAGCAGACAATATATATATATATATATATATATATGTGTGTGTGTGTGTGTGTGTGTGTGTGTTATATGTATACATATACATATGTTATATGTATACATATATATTGCTGTGCTCTAGCTATTTATGATGATATGTCTGTAGACAGATGATTGCAGGATAAGCTTTCTTCATCTCCATCTATACTATTATTATTTTGCTTTTACTATTACTGTGTATTATTAAAATGTTGAAATACCTGTTTATACACACACACATACATCACTTGTCACTTAAAATTACTGTATACATTGACTAGTTTTTTCATAACATTGCATTTGATTTAAAATATAGAATATGTAAAACAAAGAAAATCTATTCAAGCTGTAGGATTTCACTTTTTTTTCTAATTTGAACTACTACTTTAACTTATTATGAAAGTGCATAATGGAATTTGATTATGATTCTCCTCTGATGTAATATGTAATATTCAAAAGTGTTTAAAATTTGTCTTTAACCTCTAAGTTTGAAGCAATCATTTTGGAAGGCAAGCAGCAACTGCTGGCTAAATCAAATATGTATTTGAAAGGATATTTCACATTGCAGTCAGGGGAACAGCTATTTATGTTAATGCTTCAATTTTTATCAGAATTGGTCCTTTTCTAAAATGATTTTACTCGACTCACCCTACACATTAACATCAAATATATGAAGGGCATGTGTCTCTTAGGAAACCAATAATAACTCTGTCCCCAGGTAACACTCTATCTCAACTCAGAGAATTGATGGGCTGGATTGTCTAAAATGTTGGGTGCAGGTGGGAAGGTCTCATTTTAATTATTTGAAAATGATTCCATCTAAAAGTTTGAAGTAGAAATTTTATAACTTATTGCAGTCACCTTCATATCTTATAAATTAGTTGAAATTATTTTTCTTACTTGTCTTTAAGCATTTGTAATAAGAATATTTAAAGAGCCTTCTTAAGCACAGCAGAATATTCAACTGTACTGTCATTTCACATTGAATCAGGGATGCACTATTGGAATAATGTAGTTAATAAAAACATTATATCATAGACCACATAAAGACTTAAATCAACCCCAAATCATATTTCTCTCAGTGATTTTTTAATGGTCATAGGTAATTGAGATGACTTGCTCGTTGTGAAGTAAAAAATGCTATTTCCTACAGAATAATCTGGAATGGATTCACAGGGCCATAATATTAGCCATGACCTTTGGAATTTGTCTGCATAGGTCAATGGAACTATTAAAATCCAGAAGATTGAAACTTGAAGCTATCAAATATCATTTATTGTGCTTTCATTTACCCAAGTTCTGATCTATATAATATGGACAATTTGTCATAATTTTTCTGTACTACACTCCCTTAACTTCCCTTTGCCTCACAATCTTAGTCTTTGTTAGAGAACGTCTGTGTTTTTCCCAAAGTTATGTGTTTGGTTATGGTGGTTTTCGCTGTGTGTGTTGTATACACAGTGTGTACATATATGAAGTAATGAAGCTGATCTCTGCTGTTTCTATATCACCTCACAACATGTTATTTTAGATAAGGTATCTGACTATATCTAGAACTCACTGATTTGGGAACAGGGACTGTCTCTGACATGAACTCAGTGTCCTTCTCTTTGACCACCTCTCCCTGAGGGAGGAACAGTCTTACCACGCCACAGAGGAAGACATGCGCCCAGTCCTGATGAGACCTGATAGGCTAAGGTCAGATGGAAGAGGAGGAGGACCTTCCCTATCTGTGGACTTCTAGAGGGGCATGGGGGGAGATGAGGGAGGGTGATATTGGTAGGGAATGAGGGAAGAGATTACAGCTAGGATATAAAGTGAATAGACTACAATTCGTATAAAAAATTTAAAAAAAAACTCACTGATTAGCTAGAAGCCCTGACCCACAGACATTTGGGATCCTTTTGGCTTTCCTTCCCAAATGATGATTGTAGATGTTGTCTTAGTTACATTTACTATTGCTATGAAGGAACAACAAAACTCAAAGCAAGTTGGATAGAAAATGGTTTATTTGCATTATACTTCTAATCCATAGTCCATCATTTAAGGAAGTCAGGGTAGGATCCTGGTGGCAGGAACTATGAGGCCATGGATGATTGTTCTTCCTTGCTCCCTGTGGTTTTCTTAGCCTGCTTTTTTGTAGAACCCAGGACAAACAACCCCGGACTGTGCCCACAAACAATGTTTCCTTCCATACAAATCACTTATTTAAAAACATCCCACAGGCCTGTCTACACCCAGATTTTAAGGAAGTATTTTTTTTCAAATGAGGCCCCCTCCTTTCCAATGACCAGCTTGTGTCAAGTATACAGAAACCCAGTCAACACAGATGCCATACCTGATTTTGTCTGTTTGTTTCTTTTAAAGGGCCAAGTCTACCAACCCTAGTAAAATTAAATATCGGATAAAAATTTTTGTTCTAATACTTTTTTTCTATACAAAAATAATTTACATTTAAAGAAGAGCTAATACCAATACTCCTCAAACTGAAGGAACATTGCCAAACTTATTCTAAGATGCCACAGTCACTGTGATACCTAAACCACACAAAAACTCAACAAAAATAAGATTTTCACACCAATTTCACTCATGAACATTAATGCAAAAATATTCAATAAAATACACATAAACCAAACATGAGAACACATCAAATATATCATTCACAATGATCAAGCAAGTTTCATACCAGGGATGCAGGGATGGTTTAAATCCATCAACGTAATCTACCATCAAAAAAAAAAGAAGAAGAAGAAGAAGAAGAAGAAGAAGAAGAAGGAAAAAATTAGATTTAGCAAAAGCCATTACTAGAATCCAAAAACTCTTCGTGATGAAAATCTGGGAGATATCAGGGATAAAAGACTCATTCATAAACATAATAAAGGCTATATATAGCAAGCCCATAGCCAGAATCACTTGTTAATTTACATATTTGAAAGAGGATACTTTTCATTTTGATGACTGTGGCCGGGCACTAATATATCTAGAAATTAAATTTTGTAATCCTTCTCTTGTTTTTCCAGAGTTGTATATTTCTATATGCAACTAAATAAGAATATTATTTTACTTATTTAAATTGACCTGAGTAAAATGCGGAAAATTAATAAGAGCAGGTGGAAAGAGGCATTGTTAAACACATTTTACAAATTTCTCTAGTTTTAAACAGTATTGAAAAACAGAAAATCTGTGACTTCTACTTTATAAATAAGAAAATGAGACATACAAAGTTTGAGTTATGTGACCTACATCAGGAACTCAGCGACAGAAGTGAGGCTTGAAACTAAGCAGCTTAGCTCCAGATGTGCACTGCTCACCACTACACTCATTTGCATTTAGGTTATCCAGGGCTTCACTTAGGATATTTTTAACTCGATTACAAAGAAATTCTCACACTTCTCATCAAAGGCTTTTTAAAAAAAATGGCTTAATGATTTTGTGGTCAGTTACTTCAGTGAACTATATCTTTATTTATTTGTTTTTGTTCCTTTTTAAAAAAATTTAACTTATTATTACAATTTATTCACTTTGTATCCCTGCTGTGGCCCCCTCCCACATCTCCTCCCAATCTCACCCTCCCTCTCTCATCCTCTCCCATGCCCTTCTTCAAGTCCACTGATAGAGGAGGTCCTCCTCCCCTTCTATCTGACCCTAGCTTATCAGGTCTCATCAGGACTGGCTGCATTGTCTTCCTCTTTAGCTTGGTAAAGCTGCAGCCCCCTAGGGGAGGTGATCAGTGAGCCAGCCACTGAGTTCATGTTAGAGGTAACCCCTGTGCCCCTTACTAAGGAACCCATGTGGAGATTAAGTATATGGGCTACATATGAGCACTGGTTCCAAATTATTAGAAAATAAATGAAAAAAGGGTTAAACTCAATATGCAAAGAAACTATTGGAGTATTTATTGATATTTTGTTTCAAAGAGTTTACAGGAACCTTGATATACTTTGATATGTTAAAGTCTCCAAAGTAATGTCCCCAAATAGAGTAATAGATTGCTGTCAGCCTGTTGGGCTATAGGTAGCTGGAGGAACCTTTCTGAAAGTTGGTCAAAGGTCTTACCTTCAAGTTCTCAGAGGAAACTAAAGGCAACAAGCAGCTGTATTTCTTTGGTAGTTTCTTGGACTCCTCTGGACAACAATTCAGGGTAAATGATTTTTCCTGTCACTGAGGTTTGTTAAATAATAAATAGCTCTTGTTGATGCTGGGAGAATATTAACACCATGTGATGTATATACATATAAATGTGATCACATGAAGTATGCTTTTCTGGGTTTAGATTTTTTCATTCACTATTATGTTTTCAGTTATTCATTTATATGCATGTTATATGATTTCATTTTTAACTTTTCATACTCTAACTAGCCAACTCACCATGGCTTATGAGGTCATAGATCCTAAAAGAACCAACAAGAGATTTTCGTAAGCCAGTTTCTATCTGTAGTCTAAATACTCATCCTATGTCCACAGATAAGGGTAGGTCTTATCCCTTGTCAAATGTTCTTCTGTTATAAACAGAGGGAAACTAGTACAGGATTCACAGATGTCAGGAATGGAGAATAAGTAGTCATACTGCATCTCTTCTCTCTCTTTTTCTCTCTGTCTGTCTGTTGGTCTCTGTGCCTATGTAGAAATAGTAACTAAAGAATTAAAAGATCATGAATCTGAGAGTAAGCGAGAGTAGGTTTTAGAGAAAAGGGGGAAATATTATGAATACAGTAAGCAAGTATAAAAGTTCACATTTTTTTAAAAAATGAAAAGGAACTTAGTGCATTGGATCTTTGAAGGGAAATTTTAGAGATTTGATTGTCCTTTCTGATTCACAGCCATTCTGAAATGAGAAAACTTGTTTTATCATTCTTTTTTCTATTATTATTGTTGTTATTATTTGCAATTTATTCATTTGGTATCCCATCTGTACCATCCTCCCTCATCTCCTCCCAGTCCTACCTTTCTTTCTTCTCTTCCCCCCCCCCCCCTTACCTCTCTCTTATTCTACTGCTAGGGGAAATCCTCCTCCTCTATTATCTGACCATAGACAAACAGGTCTCATCAGAACTGTCTGGATCCTCTTTCCCTGTGACTTAATAAGGCTACCTCATAAAGAGGAGGTGATAAAAGAGAAGGCCCAGAGTTTATGCCCCATGTAGACTGAGCTGCCCATGGGCTACATATGAGCAGGGGTCAAGGTCCTCTCCTTGCATGGTCCTTGGTTGATTCATCTGTCTCTGCAGGTCTCCCTGGACCCTTAATTCTTGGCCCTGTTGATCTCCTTGTGGAGCTGCTGTCTTCTTCAGGTCTTTCTGTCTACCCCTTCTACCATAAGATATCCTGTAGTCTGCCCACACTTTGGCTATGAGTCTCAGCATCTGCTTCCATACCCTGCTGGGTAGAGTCTTTCAGAGTCTCTCTGTGGTAGGCTCCTGTCCTCTTCCCTGTCTTCTCCAACCTCTGATATCTATCCTGATTACCTTTCTGAATGATGATTAAGCATCTTCCCTAGGATCCTCTCAAAAATTAGGAATAGTGTTACCTCAAGATTAAGCTATACCTCCCCTAGACATATACACTAAAGATGCTTGACCATTTTACAAAAACATTTGTTCAAACATGTTTGTAGTAGCTTTGTTGATAATAGCCAGAATCTGGAAACAAGGCAGATATCCCTCAATTGAGGAATGGATGAAGAAATTGTGGTACATTTCCACAAAGGAACACTACTCAGCAATTAAAAACAAGGAAACCATAAAATTTGTAGGCATATGGGCAGATCTAGAAAAGATCATCCTGGATGGGGTTTCCCAGAATCAGAAAGACACACATGGTATATACTCACTTATAAGTGGATATTAGTCACATAATATATGATAAACATACTAAAATCTATACTAGTAAAGAAGCTCTATCATTCTTTCTTTCATTAAATTATCAGCATTGCCATAGGCCCCAGATTAATGATACAAATAAAACCATGGATTGAAACCTCTAAAACAGAGATGACCATTTCTTCTTCATGTTTACTAATGTAGGCACTGTACTTGAAAAGGCATAAATTTTACTAACACAAAAATACAAGCAATGTTTTCAATATTAGAAAAATGCCAAATGAAATAAAAATTAAAATAAAAACCAATATAAAATCTACAAAAAATGGAGATTGAATAATCTCGTAAACTCTAACTAATGGATGTCTTTGTTTTGTAACTCACTTTCTAACTGGTCTAAGATTCATATCAGATATGCTTAATAAAATGTCTCTATGTTTAGAAATTGATAGCTACAAGTTTGGCTCACTATGTCTTCAGATGACTATTTGCACATGCATGAGCAGCTTAGCCTTAAAAATTATGTTTTAGGACACTATCTTAACATTTTGTAGAGAAACCTGAAAAATCTCAGACTACTTAGATTAACTGAATAACAATATAATTTATTATCATTAACATGATGATTGATTCAAAAATGAAGCTTTTAATAATAAACTATGTTATATGTATTCAGCTTGTCTTTCAGTTTCTATGCTTCAGGTTTTCTATTGGCACAAAATGAGTAAAATTATCCACTATTATTTTGAATATTTATATTTGTAATAACTAAGCTTAAAACTAGCATATTGTAAGCATTCAATTAATGCTCATGCCACTAACTACAAATTGATCATATGATAAAAAGAATCACTATTATTGGACAAAAACTTTAAGGTTCATAAAATGCTATGAAAAAATCATTCAATTATTTTAAGATGGGCAAAATATATTATAGATGTTTTTGTTACAGTATCAACATATATATATATATATATATATATATATATATATATATATATATATATATATATATATATTTCAAAATGAAGCATCACATTAAGTCATGCCATCAGTAAGGTAAACTTGGAACATGCAAGACCCTGTGAAAATATAACTAATTTCTATTATTATTTCTTGAACAGTTTTTGGTATTGAAATTAAAAAAATAATCTCTAAATATAAAATAATTGTTGAGTATCAAATTCATGGTGAATCATGAAAGCAGTTTATTCTTTAAGTGTTCAATAACTTGAAATGCTGCCACCCTGCTCTAGACTTTTAGAAATCAATACTAGAAATGAATCAGGCTGCAAGGGATTCATCTACCACAAGCTTCCTTCTAAACCTAGACAACATAAGACGAACTATGTTATACAGCACTGGAAAAGTGTCATGTAACATTGATTTACTATGTTACTGACAGCACTAGAGAAACAAATCAAACTACCCAAGAAATAGCAAAAAGCACATTCAACAAATGTTGTTCTTTGGATAACATCATTAGCCCTGGGTAATACCTGGAGGTACAAAACTGTATTGAAAGGCAGGCATGAACCCTTTCCAATGATTTGACCTCCTTTATTTTAAAACTAGTTTTAAAAATTTGTTTAAAAAATGTTCACACACACAAAGTGAGTATAAGTCATCCTATTTTAACTTGTTAAAATATTGTTGAGTCAATGATGCCACAAATTTAATAGAAAAATTACTATGCATCAAGTCAGTTAATGTAATTTAAATAACTAATCACTTTTTAAAATGTGAATAAAACTGAGGGACTTGCATATCATATACAAGAACCATACTGCTGAGCTACATTCCCATCATAAATATCAAATTATTTTTAATTAATTAATTATTTTATTAATTACAATTTATTCATTTTGTATCCCACCTGTTGCCCTTTCTCTTGTCTCCTTCCAATCTTACCCTTCCTCCCTCTTCTCCTCTCCTGCTCCTACCCAAGTCCACTGATAGGGGCTGTCCTCCTTACCTTCCATCTTACCCTAGTCTATCAGATCTCATTAGCACTGGTCTTCCTCTGCAGCCTGGTAAGGCTGCTCCCCCATCAGGAGGAGGTGATCAAAGAGCCAGCCACTGAGTTCATATCAGAGACAGTCCCTGTTCTCATTACTAGGATACCCACTTGGACACCTAGCTGCCATGGGCTACATCTGTGCAGGGGTTCTTGGTTATCTCTATGAATGGTACTTGGTTGGAGTATTGCCTCAGAAAAGACCCCTATGCCCAGATTTTTTGGTCCTGTTGCTCTCTTTGTGGTGCTCCTGCCCCTCCAGGTTTTTCTGCCTTCCCTTTCTTTCATAAGATTTCCTGCTCTCTACCCAAAGATTGGCTATGAGTCTCAGTATATGTTTTGATATCCTCTGAGATTTTCAGAAGCCCTCTGTGATAGGCTCCTGTCCTGTTCCCTGTTTTCTCCCTCTTCCAATGTCCATCCCTTTTGCCTTTCTGAATGAGGACTGATCATCTTACCTAGGGTCCTCCTTTTTGCTTAGCTTCTTTAGATGTACAGATTTTAGTATTTTTATCCTATATCATATTTCTAATATCCACTTATAAATGAGTACAAACTATGCGTGTCTTTCTGCTTCTAAGATACCTTACTCAGGATAATCTTTTCTAGTTCCAACCATTTGCCTACAAATTTCATGATTTCCTTGTTTGCTGAGTAGTATTCCCTTCTGTAAATGTACCAAAATTTCTGCATCCATTCCTCAGCTAAGAGACATATGGGTTTTTTTCCATATTCTATCTATTACAAATACAGTTGCTATGAACATGGTTGAGCAAATGCCCTTGTTGTATATTTGAGACTATTTTGGGATATATGCCTAGGAGTTTTATAGTTTGATCTTGAGGTAACACTATTTCTAATTTTGAATATCAACTTCTTAAACAACATTTGAAAAGTTGAAATATAGGTTCTTATCTTAATTTTAGAAATCAGTGAGGTACTTATTTATAAGACAAATTTAAGATGTTTATTTATAAGTTAATATTTTAATTGAAATTAAATTTAATATATTTAATTAAAATGAATGTTTAATTACTATTAACAATATTATGCTATCTTTACCACAATGACTACTTTGGTTTTCTATTCAGATTAATTTAAGAAGATAAGACATTATCATTTTCTATTTTTATTATATTTTATTATAATTTTGATTTGGCATAATCTCCATTGTTGTGGAAAAGTTATATTTAATTCAAATATTATAATGCTTTACATATTTCATATAATTGAATTCCATCTCATATTTTTCAGTTAACCATGAACTCAAAATTCGTAGTATAACTAATTCAAGTAGATGAGAGCATAACTTACTAATATATTTAATTGTATTTTGTTCATTACTATTTACTACTCTTTGTTTTTACCAAAAACTGAGAACATTCATGATACAAAAGTAAATTAATTAGTTTTTATTATGAAGATGCTTTCTGTTATCATCATTTAATATTTGGTATATAACCATAGTTAATTAATAAATACTCATGTATGAGAGGCTTAAATATTGAAAACCAGATAGTCTTTGTCTCCGTCTTATCCTTCCATTTATTTTAATGATGATCAACAAATGATTTAGGATTGCTTGTGTTTTCCACTGATTTATGGCTTTTGTGTCTTATGCAAAGTCTAATAAGTTCACTCTTTTTTTAAGATTGTTGTCATTTTAAAGGAAAATTTTCTCAACTTCTACAGAACATACTGAGTGGGTAAGAATACTTTGCTTCATGACATATCAATTTCCAAGCTTTGAAAAAGCAATTTTACAATCCTGCATGACAAGGCATGGAAATTGGCCATTTTTCAGTGACTAGGATCATGTAAGCAGGTATGATGCCCAGTAGAAACTGTGATTTATCATGCTCCTGTCAATACACTACACAATGTTTGGGCCAAACAAATAAGAGCCATGGTAGAGAGCCATGGTAAAGAAAGCCAAGCCACAGAGGAGCCAAGCCAGCACAAGGCTAATTTAATTTTTTAAAAAGCTGTAACTCAGCCCACATCTTGGATACAAAATTTTTCTCTGGCTACTTCTTCTTTGTAACTGGAGGAGCTGCTCTACCTTTCTGAAGTCAGACATTGAATGGTTTTAAGCAAATGTTTACTACAGCTAACAACTGTCAGTAATTTTTCCAGAAAATATAGATAGAACAAAGGAATCCATTATCTCACTAACAAAATGACCAACAGAAATCGTATTTTCTATTGAGATTTTTAACTCTCATAATCTAAATACTATGAAAATATTAAGCAATATCCTAAAGGCACTATAAAATAATGTAAAAATGCATGCTCTAACATCACAAATACAACATAATTTATATTGCTAAAATAATGTTATATCACAGAAAGAAGCATTATATAAATGTACATGCATGTTAATTCAAATCATTTAAAAATTTGTAATTCTCTAAAAATCCCAACTGTTTAAAACATGGCTGGCAAAAATGAATTATAACTATAAATATACCAATTAAAAGTATGTGTGTGTATGAATGTGTGTCTGTGTGGTTTTACTTGTATGTGTATTTGTGTGTGTCTCTGTGTGTGAAATTTTAGGGTATGAGTCTTCCCCCCGCCCCCCACACACACGCAGTAGTATAAGCAGATCAAACTCAGGGGAAGAACTACAGAAGGAAGAAGCAAAACCATATTTAAATGCAACTTCTGTGGTTTTGTCTTCACTTTGTTCTTTTTAAGACAGGATCTTACTGTAGCTCAGACTGGCTTCAGATTGGAGGGTTCAGCTTGCTGCTGCCTCCTGAATGTTGGGATTAGAGCCAGTAGTCACCACACTTGGCCAGACTGCAGAATAAACTGTCAGTTTTTCTAGAGGACTTGCATTTTGTTTGATATTTACCCCAATCCCTAAAAATACAAACTTTAGAGCAGTCTGATGTTTGGGATCCTGGTCTAGCTTTTCCTACTTTCTTTTTTTTAAGTAATTTATTTATTTTTATATTATTTACAGGTTATATACTTTGTATCCCAGCTGTAGCCCCCTCCCTCATTCCCTCCCACTCTCCCCATCCCTCCTTCATCTTCTCCTTGCCCCCCTCCAAGTCCACTGATAGGGGAAGATCTCATCCCCTTCCATCTGACCCTAGCTTATCATGTCTCTTCAGGGCTGGCTGCAGTGTCTTCTTCAGGGATCTACTTAGGCTGCTCCTCCCTCAAGGGAGGGAGGGAGGAGGCAGCGATGGACAAGCCAGCCATGGAGTTCATGACCAAAATAGTCCCTGTTCCCCTTACTAGGGTACCCTTTTGGGTACTGAGCTACCATGGGCTACATCCGAGCAGGGGTTATAGTTTGTATCCATACATGGTCTTTGGTTGGAGAAAGTGTCATAGAAGACCCCTGTGCCCTGATCTATTTGGTCTTTGTGGAGTTCTTGTCCTCGCCAAGTCTTACTAACTCCCCCTTTTTTCATATGATTCCCTGCACTCTGGCGATGGCTTGGTTGTGAGTCTTAATATCTGCTTTGATTCATTGTTAGTTAGAGTCTTTCAGAGGCCCTCTGTGGTAGGTTCCTGTCCTGTTGATTGTTTTCCCTATATTCAATGTCCATCCCGTTTGTCCAAGTGAGGATTGATCATCCCACCCTGGGTCCTCCTTCTTGCTTATCTTCTCTTGGTGTGTAGATTTCAGCATGTCCATCCTATCCTATAGGTCTGTATAACTGAGTATATACCAAGTGTTTCTTTCTGCTTTTGGGATACCTCACTCAGGATGATTGTTTCCAGGTCCTACCATTTGCCTGTGAATTTCATGATTTCCTCGTTTTTAATTGCTGAGTAGTATTCCATTGTGTAAAAGTTCCACAATTTCTGTATCCATTTCTCCACTGAGGGACATCTATGTTGTTTCCAGGTTCTGGCTATTACTAATAAAGCTGCCACAAACATGATTGAGCAAATGTCCTTGTTGTGTACTTGAGCATCTTTTGGATATATGCCTAAGAGTGGTATAGCTGGGTCTTGAGGAATCACTATTCCTAATTGTCTAAGTTCATGTGTGTGCCTTGTATACCTGGATGTCATAAAAAAATGTGTGATTTCATGGAACTGGAGTTACAGAGTAGTCATGAGCCATCACCTACCATTTATGTGTTTGAAATCTAATCTATGTCTGCTAAAAGAGTAGCACGTTCTCCTAACAGCTATACCATATCTCTAATACTTTATTATTTTAGTTTGACATATTCTTTGACCCTATATAATCATATTTTACCACAGTATAGATCTTAAATTTTAAGTGCTAAATGTATTTAAAAGTTTTAAGTGTGAGGCACACTGATTAATGTTGAAACAAGAAATTGCTAACATTCTAAAAAATATTTTTAAAAATTTGTGCAGTAGTACATTGGCAACAACAAATTAATATATTTACCATTAAAAATAGTGCCTGTAGGATGGTAACTGAAGTATTTTTGCTTCCCAATTTAAAGTTATTCTATTTATAATCATTTTTATCTTACATATAGTAAACAGGATAAAGCAGGCATAACTTCTTATTTTTCTATGCATGTCACTTGGAATCAATATTAGTCAAGCACAAAACATATTATCTGCTCAATGCTACATGACTTTTACATCTCCCCGGAATGCAAAGTCTACAAGACCTGTGTCGAAGTTGAAGGTCAGAATGTGAGGAAACCTATATCTGGGTCTAGGAGGTACATTAAAAGAAAAAAAGAAAAGAAAAACATACTTGAAGGCAAATTTTCTAGCTTCTGGCTAAATACAATAGGATGTCACAGTCGAGATGAATCAAGTTTGGGGAAGCAGGGTGAATGTCAAACGGTTTGTGCCAAAGAGCAGCTTGTTCTTGGAGCATGCTTACGGCCATTTAGTTCAGAGAATTTACCGAGGAAACTGTATGCAAATGTAAGTCTTCAAAGGCCCACAAAAATCATTTTCAAGAGTTTTCAGCTACATTGGACTATAGGAAATAACATTCTGGAAAACATTTCTGTTGTTATTGCTTGTATAAAAACATTTAATAGCCAAATAACTAAGTCTATTTACCTGGGATTCTTAAACAAATTCATGAGATACATTTAAAACTATATGTGTGTATATAAACACCTGTGTGTGTGTGTGTGTGTTTCTGAGGGACATGCACAGTAGTAGTTAGAGGACAATTTATCACATTATGTTCTTTTCTTCAGTTCTGTGACTTTAGGGATCAGCCTGGTGGAAATCATCTTTATCTATGGATCCATCATGTTTTCCCAGGAAATATCAACTGTAATGTTATATAAATGAAGAGGTAAACAGCAAAGCATATGTACTTTCCATTTTCAATATTTATTAAATACAGTTGTTTTCTACATAATATGATAGTTGAGAATTATTATGTGCCTACGTGACTGGATAGCCACACACCTGTACAAGTCAATGTAGCAGTTTGGCTGAGAGTACTTCTGTCATTCATATGCCATTGCCACATCTCACAGGTCAGCCTTTCTTGTAATGTTCATATCATCTGACCTTTCACAAACCAATATCCCTTATATTACAGATGCACTTGCAATCTGAATAGAAAATACGATTACAATAATTTAACAGAAAAGCAACACAGAGATCCTGTATATGTACAAGGAGTTTTATACAACCCTGCGGAAAATCTTGCTTTATAATTGATTACTTTTGTTGTTATGTTACATAAAAATAGTTCAAATTGGGTACTTATATATTTGATGCCTACATTTATTCTTCTTAATTCTTTAATAGGAAAACTTATCATTCAGAACTGTGAGGTTGATTTATAATATAACTTATAAGCATATGCATAAATTTATTGATTAATTACATTTACAGAGTTGATATTTATGATCACAGGATGAATATACAGTTAAAAGAGTAGCATCTTACCTACTCACTGGAAAGATAAATAAATTAAAATTTGCTGTTTGCAGATATTTATTCACCAGGTTATGAGAAACTGTATTACAGTAGAAAAATTAAGCAACTAGCATTAATAAAACTTTAATGTAATTGACTTGTTTCCATATATAACTGGGTATGTATGTATAAATATCTTTTATCACTTTGATTTTTCTGACTTAAAATGAACTCAAATTTTAGCAAGTAATAATACTTACTTGCAAAGTATTACGTTTTCTCTTTATTCAAAGCACTTTCTTTAAAATTAAATCTTTATTTGACAAGCTATTGAACTGGTATAAATTCTATAGCAGTATCTGGTGTCATAAATTCAAGGATCTGCTTATCTTATTATTTACACAATCAGTGATTCAACAGCAGGAACTATTTTTAATCAGTAACCTTAATCTATAAGTTAAAAATTATCCATCTCTCTAGGATAAAAAATGACAACATTTTCTGGGGTCAGATGGAAGGGGAGGAGATCCTCCCCAGTAGGTGGACTTGGAGGGGGCAGGGAGGAGATGAGGGAGGGATGGGGAGAGTGGGAGGGAATGAGGAAGGGGGCTATGCCTGGGATGCAAAGTACCTAACCTGTGATTGATATAAAAATAAATAAATTACATTTAAAAATGACAACATTAAATACTTTGCAAGTCATGAAATCAAATACAGTAGTAAAAAATATCAATCAGTGGTATTGATTCAAAGAATTACAGATTAACATCTTGAGCCAAGACTACTTTTAGATGTGTAAACATAACTTCATAGGTTGTTTTCCTTTCTCATTCTATTGGAATTTCAACTCCTATCAACACAAATTAAAATGGGTTGAAAAATATAAGTTAGATGATTGACACACCAAACCAATCAGAATTTGCAAAGGCAAATAAATCTTTGAATAAATATTTATTTATGCAATTACATAAAACATTTATAAATATAAATCAATGCAGGATAAAATATCGGTTGTTTACCCATATCTTATTTTTATCCCTTTCTTGTTTAATTTTATGGTACAGTCAATTAAATATTTTCTATTACTATTAATAATTATTTCCTAGAATATATTTTTGTCAAAGCTTACCATTTAGTCGATTCCACAACAGTTCATATAATCCTACTTTGTTCAGTTTGTGTTTGAAATATTGTTTTTGTTTTTATAATTGACAGTACTAAGTGTACATTATAATCTCAAGTGCATGTTCTTTCTTGCTGTATTTTTTAAATGAGGATAGAAATAAGTTTTGGGAAGTTTAGTTTAGATGTTATGATGTGGCAATGATAACTTAATGAAAAATTTGCCACAACACAGCACTGAAAACAATTCAGACCTAAGCAAACCTGAAGATTATTTGCAAATATATAAGCTTGTATTTCCAAAAAATGATCATTACATTTAAAAGCAACTGTGAAAATTTCATTTGTGCAAAAAATGTCAGCATCTCTGATATCAAATTAAATGTTATATTTCTGGATGTGTGGAAGATTTTAGACAATTAAACAACAAAAATGAAATCTTTGAAGCATGTGCACAAAATACTTTTATAAAGAAATTGACGTAAAACCTCAAAATATAAAACATGTGTAAATACAAGCCTGGATTGGAAATGAGGACTCTGTTGTCAAATTTCTTGCCTACTATGCATCACATCCCAAATGCCAGAGCACACATATAACCCCTGTGCTTGCACTCAGTAGGTAGAAGCAGGAGAACAAGAAGTTCAAAATCATTCTTTCTGCATATTGTGTTCAAGACCTGTCTAGGAAACATGAAACTCTCATAATGTGGTCTCATTCTTAAGTTTATCAGTGTCTGTCAAAAAACATTATGCTTCTCCACAATACCACACTAAAAAATTGTAACTTTTTAGAAATTTGTTATCTGGTAATAAGCAAATTTCATATTCTCTATCTGGCTAAGTAAAACACATGGAATCCCTGTGTAAAGTTTAGAATTTCTATAATGTAAATAATACTTTGCAGAGTTATTGTCTTCTATAAGGGCTTTCCTTGACTTGATGCAATAATAATGAGGCAGTGTAAAAAGGACTAGTGAAATCACTAAGTACAGTCCTTTCAGAGTACTCTCATTTCTAATATTTTATCAAGCAATAGACAGATTATTATGTACTCTAATTTTCTACTTTGGTATTTTCTGAAATTTCATGTAGAGGTAATTGCTTATGTACTATATGGAAGCATCATCTGTCAATAAAGAGCTGATGACCTATTGGCTGAAGCAGTAAATTAGAGGTGGTAGTTCAGCCAGAGAGGGGTGAACTCTAGGATAGAGACAGGGGATATTCTCCTGGATTCGGAGAAAGGTCATATGACTTGGATCATACGAAAATGAGAAGAGGTAACCAGACATGAGGCACACATATTATAGAATAAATGACAGCATACGTTGTAAGCTAGTTAGGGAATGAGCCAAAACTTAAGGCCTAGACATTTATTCATAAATACCGTAGTCTCAGATTTGTTACTTAGGTAACTCGGGCTGATGAGACCTGATAGGCTAGGGTCAGAGGGAAGGGCAGGAGGACCTGCCCTATCAGTGAACTTGAGGAGGGGCATGGGAGGAGATGAGAGAGAAAGGGGGGGGGGATTGGGAGGGGGTGAAGGAGGGGGCTACAGCTGGGATACAAAGTGAATAAACTGTAATTAATAAAAATTAATTAAAATACTTACAAGTGTAAAAACTCAAAAAAGATTTGATTTCTTTCTAAACTCTTTACAGTATGTAATTAGGAGTGTTTCTCTTTGTTGTTTAATGTGGTGTTCTGGAAGAGAAATGTACCCCATAGTCTTGAGTACTGAACATTTGTTCCCCAGTTAATGTTAACTGGGAAGGTTAATGTGGAGTGTCCTTGCTTAAAAACCTGCTAAAAACAGGAGTTGAGATAAAAAGCCTTTGGCCATTTTCAGTTCCCTGCCTTTGGTTTAAGCTCCAGGTCAAGATGACCTTTTAGTTTTCCAGTCATGTTAGCAGGTCTACTGTGATAACTCCTCGTTGCCACATAGAAACGTAGGCCAAAATAAATTATCTTTTCCTTAAATTGTCTTTGGTCATGCTGTATATCACAGAAACAGAAAAGTGACTATTTCACTTAATGTATGGAGAACATTTAAATATAATCGATTAGGATTCGTAATTGTGACATATCAACAATGCTACTTAAAGCTTGAAACAGATGTCATTTGTGGACAGGATTTATTCTGTCGCTTATATGTTCTTGAATTCTCTAAGTGGATTATCTCTTCACGTAATATCACCCATTCTGCAAATCCCATAACTAACCTGCCTTCAGTATGTTAAGGTTCTCAATGTTTGAAACTCTTTTTTTTTTTTTTTTTTTAGATACTGTGGAGATCTTTCCCTTCATTTTTCCAAAGTAGAAAATTAGACACCCTACATATTCTAAAACTTATGCTTTCCCATATTTTCCAGTTTAATTTTATCTCAGTTCATTTTATCGTGTTCTTTGATCTGTTTAATGTCTCTAAAATTAAATATATATGTATGTACATATAAATTCTCATAATATATGTAATCAGCATATTTCCAGGTTGATTGGTTTATCTTCTGCAAATTTTTAATATCTGATATTGCGGTTATCACATTTTT
This sequence comes from Pachyuromys duprasi, assembly GCA_028658305.1. Classification (NCBI taxonomy): domain Eukaryota; kingdom Metazoa; phylum Chordata; class Mammalia; order Rodentia; family Muridae; genus Pachyuromys; species Pachyuromys duprasi. The sequence goes on along the minus strand of CM053753.1, from coordinate 82,507,099 downwards.
AATGTGGGTATTGTTTCTAATGTTAATGAGGAGTAGGAAGTTTTTAGTGTTACCAATTATTTCAAGTCATAAAGCACCAGAAAAAAAAGGACGGTAAAAGAAGGGAATGTATGATGGAAGGAACACAGTTTTTTAAAGAAATTATTAGATAAACAGCATTTTTCTTTTAAAACTGACTTCATTTTTTTTTAACATTTGAATTTTCTTCACTATTCATGTGGAATTAAATTATTCTCCACAGCAACAAGGTTTGCATGGTAACAACTTATAAGACTGAATTAGAAGTCTGTTACTTCAAGCAGAAATTCACAAGAAAGATTATTTCTAATCTAAATTATATAATGTCTTTATTTAATCTAAATTATATAATGTCTTTATTTAATCTAAATTAAATCTGGGGAAAATGTTGAAAATGTCCATATCAACCACCAGAGGTCCATTCTGGTTACACATGCACAGCAGTGATGGGTAGGATACTGTATTAGACTTACCAAATAATGAAAATGTGCATATTTTATGGTCTTTTGTTTCTTAAATATTTAGAAAATTTTCCTTCTCTTTTTGTCCTTAAAAACCATGAAGTTCTCTTGGGACAATTTCTCATACTAAAAAAATTATTTTATATGGAATTGTCATTTGTTATTAACTGTGTTGGTAAGAACAGAGTTGAATTTGGAAGAACTATCAAATAAAACTGTCAGTAATCTTGTTTCTAACTTTGGTGACTGCATTTAATATTGTGAAGATTGTGCTTTCATAGAGGTGTGAGGGTAGAAAATGCAGGAAATTCTCGATATATTCCTATTAAAAATGGTAAACCAGACCTGATAGGCTAGGGTCAAATAGGGTCAAATAGGGTCAAATAGGGGAGGAGGACTTCTGCTATCAGTGGTCTAGGGGAGAGGCATAGGGGGAAAGAGGGAGAGAGGGTGGAATTGGAAGGAGATGAGGGAGGAGGCCACAGCTGCAACACAAATTGAATAAATAATAAGTGACAATAATTTTAAAAATAGTAAACCAAAGTAACTGCTACAGTGTTTAATTCAAACACTTGGTTAAAGAAGCAATACTAATCATTGTTATCCCGTATTCTCACACTAGATTATAACTTTTTAGAAAGTGGGGGGGGGATTTAAGAGATTTTGCTTCAAACTCTCATTGTATTTCATATATATAAGTTAAGAATATTTTTGTTTAGTATAAATGTCCTATTTTAAGGCAACAGTTTAAGTTCCTGTTATACAAATCCAAAAGTAATTAATCAGATAGTCTTATATTGAGATTTCTAAAGAACAGGGTGTAGAGAAATACCATCTCATGGCTCATGGCACATACTCTCTACCATGTCAAAAACAGTTTTATAATCAGCAAGCAACATTTTATAAATTATCTTTGTTTAGGTTAACTACGCATCCTTAGCTCTGCAATTTATCCCAACCTCTGGTATTCAGTTCTATCACTGAAAAACAATTGTGTTCCAAATACTTGGGTACCCCATTAACAAGAGCATGAGACAATTTTAGTCTTTTCTACATCTCCTATTGAATTTTATTTGCCTTGACTTTCACATTTCAATAAATAACATAAACATCTACTTGCAATAGAAGGTTGTTTCTAGCAATACCTTACAGTAATATTGCATGTGTACAAAATTAGTAATGAAAAAATGGTAAATAAATCCACAGTGAAAATAGGTATGGATACAACACAGAAAAATCAAATAATTTTAAACTAGTTATAAAAACAAAATTAACTTCCATTAGTTATTGGTTTACTTGAAAAAAGATATATAAAATACCATCTTACATAGTCAAAACTGGTTTATACCTTGCTATGTAGCCACGTATGCACTCATAGTGATCCATAACTCCAGTTAGAGGAGATCCAATGTTCCATCTGACTTCTGAGGGCACCGGGAACATACATGATGCACAGAGAGGAGCAGAGACAAAAGACTCAAACACAAAAATAATTTCAGTTTTTAAAAAGGGTTGTTCATTATTAGTAACAAGTAGATCTTTGACATTAGCTACTAAAGATATATTCAATGAATGTTGAGACCCTGTAAATATGTATAAAATTAGACTACTTTAGTAATTAAAAGACAGGAAGTGTTATTTGCTTTTTGATCACTCGTAACTGGAGGAGTGAAAAACATATTCCCAGGGGAATGACTACAAAGACCGTGAGAAGATATTTAGGATACATATATAAGAATGACTGGAACTCATTGTCAGGAATGCTCAGTGAAACACATTTTAAGAATTTAACAATAGAGTTCAGTGTACAAAGGTACATGAGAAAGAAACCTTTTATCATGTATATAACAGAATGGTAAACATAATTATTACCATGAGAAGGAAAATTGAATAGTGATCTAGCCGCTAAACTAAAGACATTACAATAAGGATAGGTGCTTGACCAGGTCCAAATTCTTAAAGTTGGAAATCTTGAAAAACAAGTATGTTATTCAAGAAGAGCAAAAGTAGTTGATGAAAAATGTGTTTAGGTAATTTGCAAGTGAATTCTGGTTAACTAATGAGCAGCTTAGCTTTAGAAGAATATCAATTCAAAATATAAAATACAACTGTTTAAAAAACCATTATAACAGTAAGAGTTTACTCTTCAGTAGAAGAACACCTGAAGGAACTTTATGACAGAAACATATGACTCAGAAACAAGGTGATTAAGAAGGCATAATTTACATTTCACTTGAGGATAAATCCAATAGCTCTGAACTTCTTTTGAGACACTTACTTTGATATTCTTTTTCACCCCATTTTTTTCATTTTCATATTTTAATTCACTTTATGTCCTTGTTGTAGCCCCCATCCCTCTTCCCCTCCCAGCCACATCTTCCTACTTTCCCCTTCCTCTCTCCCCCTTCCATTTTCCTCAGAAAAGGTGAGATCCCTTTCCCATCCAGCACAGCTCATCAAGTTACATCACTACTGAGAATGTATTCATACCCTGTGGCCGGGAAAGGCATTCCAGCCAGGAAAAGTGATCAAAACACTGGCACAGGATAGACATCAGAAGTAGGAGAAGGCAAGGAACAGGACAGGAGTTTTCTACAGTGGACCTCTGAAAGACTATCCACCAGGCTATTGAGGCAGATACTGAGACTCATAGCCAAATTTTGGGGAGAGTGCCAGAATCCTTATAGAAGAAGAAGGGAATAGAAAGACCTGGAGGAGACAGGAACTCCACAGGAGACCAACCGAGCCAAAACACATCAGCCCACGGGGTCCTACAGAGACCTGTACTCCAACCAAGGATCGTGCATGGAGAAAACCTAGACTCCCTGCTCAGAGGAAGCCCATAGTCTGCTCAGTTTCTAAGTGTGGTCCCTAGTTAGGGGAACAGGGGATGTCTCTGACGTGAACGCAGTAGTTGGCTCTTTGATAACCTCCTCCTGGGAGGGCTGCAACCATGCCAGTCCGCAGAGGAAGATGATGCAGCCAGCATTGATGAGACCTGATAGACTAGGGTCAGATAGAAGGGGAGGAGGTCCTCACCTATCAGGGGACTAGGGAAGGGGCATAAAGGGAGAAGAGGTAGGGTGGGTGGGACTCCAGGAAAGAAGGGAAGGGGCTACAGTGGGGACACAAAGTTAAAGAATTGTAATAAATAAATTATTACTTTTTAAAGCTAGCAAGCAAGTCCATATCCAATACGGCCCCCATGTATTGTGGACATAGCAACTCAACATGAAGGAAAAAGTTCTAAGCGCAATCAAGAGTCAAAACCCACTAGTACTCAAAATCAGGAATAAAATAAAATAAAATAAAATTACTATCAGGACTGTCTGGATCCTCCTCTTCTATGGGCTGACTAGGTTCATGTCCAAGACTGTCTCTTCTCTCCTTACTAGGGTACCCATATGAAGACTGGGCTGTCAATTGACTACAACTAGGCAGTTTTTCTGGGTCCTCTCTATGCATGGTTTTTGGTTGATGCATTTCTCTGCAGCACCCCTCACCCCTGGACCCATCTTTTTTTTTAATTTATTTATTTATTTATTTATTCATTCATTTATTTATTTATTTTAATTTTTTAAAATTTATTTATTTTTATATCAATCACAGGTTAGGTACTTTGCATCCCAGGCGTAGCCCCCCTCCATCCTTCCCTCCCACCTTCCCTCTCCCTCCCTCATCTCCCACCTCCCCGCCCCCTCCAAGTCCACCAACAGGGGAGGACCTCCTACCCTTCCATCAGACCTCAGCTCATCCTGCTTCCTCAGGGCTGGCTGCAATGTCCTCCCCTGGGATCTAGCCAGTCTGTCACTCCCTGGCTTGTATGGGGGAGGGTCAAAGTGTCAGCCATCAAGTTCATGAGTGAAACAGTCCCTGTTTCGCTCACTAGGGTCTTCAGTCCAACACCAAGCTATCATGGGCACCATCTGATCAGGGGTTCCAGGCCACATCCACACATGGTCCTTGATTGTAGAAACTGTCTCATACAAGACCCCTGTGCCCTGCTCAGTTTGGTCTTTGTGGAGCTCTTGTTATCCCCAAGTCTCACTAACCTCCCCCATTTCTATCATTACTTCTCACCCTCTGCCAAAGGCTTGATCGTGA
>CM053753.1:82471275-82502016 GCA_028658305.1 Pachyuromys duprasi | reverse complement strand
AAAATATTATAATAATAAAAAAGTACAATGCAGGCCTACCTGAAAAAATGATGTTTTCTTGTAAATTCATAACAGGAATAAATTTGTGATCATATTGTTATTAAGTAAGTGAATTTTACTTGGAAATTAGTAGATTTGATATGTTTAGTTAATTACAACATGTAATGCAAGTGTTTGAGTAATAAAAGTATGACATATAGTACTTTACATTTATCCCAAATATTTTTATTAAAGAAAAAAATAAAATTATTTATATGAAAAAAAAGATAGAAAAGTCACAGCCCCTTGGTGTTTAATGTCTTGAGTTCTTTATATATCTAGATATTAACCTTCTATCAGATGTAGGGTTGGTAAAGATCTTTACCCGTTCTGTAGGCTGTTTTGTTGTTGTTGTTCTGTTAACAGTGTCCTTTGCTTTACAAAAGCTTTTCAGGTTCCATGAGGTCCCATTTATTGATTGTTGGTCTTGGAGACTATGTGTTTGGTGTTTTGTCAGGAAGTTGTTTCCTGTGCTAATGAGATCAAGGCTCTTCCCCACTTTTTCTTCTAAAAGATTTAATGTGTCTGGTTTTATGTTGAGTTTTTGGTCCACTTGAACTTTAGTTTTGTACAGTGTAACAAATATGGATCAATTTTTATTATTCTATTATAGACATCTAGTTATACCAGCGCCAGTTGTTCAAGATGCTTTTTTTTTCCGTTGTTTGGTTTTGGCATCTTTGTCAAAAATTAGGTGTCCATAGGTGTGTGGGTTTATTTATGGGTCTTCAACTTGATTCGACTCATCTACCCGTCTGTTTCTATGCCAGTACCATGTAGTTATTTTTAACATTGTTCTACAGTACAGCTTGAGATCAGGGATGGAGATATCTAAAGAAGATCTTTTATTGCACAGGATTGTTTTAGCTATTTGGGTTTAAAATGGGATACAGAAATAAACAGAATTCTCAACAGAAGAATATCAAATAGCAGAGAAGCACTTTAAGAAATGATCAAAGTCTTTAGTCATCAGGGAAATGCAAATCAAAATGACTCTGATTTTCCATCTTACACCTATCAGAATGGTTAAAAGAAAGAAAAAGAAAAAAAATCTCATGTGACAACACATGCTGGAAAGGATGTGGAAAAGGGGGAATGCTCCTCCATTGAAGGTGGGAGTGTTAACTTGTACAACCAATTTGTAAATCAGTCTGGCACTTTCTTAGAAAAATGGGACTAGCACTATCTCAAGACCCAGACATACTATTCCTGGGCATATTCTCCAAAGATGCTCCACCATACAAGAATATTTGCTCAACAATGTTTATAGCTGGTTTATTCATAACTTTTATAATTTGGAAACAACCTAGATACCCCTCAACCAAAGAATGGATACAGAAATTGTGGTACATTTCAAAATGGAATACTACTAAGGTATTAAAAATAAAAAGAACTCAAGAAATTTGCAGGCAAATGGATGGAGCTAGAAAAGGTCATCCTGAGTGAAGTAACCCAGAATCAGAAAGACAATCACGGTATTTACTAACTTATAAGTGGATATTAACCATATAATATAAAATAAACATATTAAAATCTACACACCTTAGGAACCTAAACAATTAGAAGACCCTAGAGAGGATGCTTAATTCTCATTTAGAAGGCAAACTGCATAGACACCACAAGTGGTGGAAGAACGGGAACAGGATGGGAGCATATCATAGATCTCTTTTAAAAATACTCCACCCAGCAGGGGATCTAAACAGATGCAGAGATACATAGCCAAACATTGGGTGGGGCACTGAGAGTCTTGTGGATGAAATGGTAGAGAGAAGGACCTGGAGGGGACAGCAGTTGTATAAGCAGAACAACAAGGCACAAACATCTGGGTCCAGAGAGCCCTCCAGAGACTGATTCATCAACCAAAAATCATGCATGGAGAAGACATAGGCACCCTGACCAGATATAGCCTATATCTATAGGCAGCTCAAACTCTATGTGTGTTCCCTAGTAAGGGAAGCAGGGACTGTCTCTGACATGTACTCAGTTGCCTGTTCTTTGATTAGTACCGCCAGGAAGGGCAACCTTGCCTGGCCAAGAGTGCAGATGAAATTTGATTATAGAGGAGGAGGACTCCTAGTTTCAGTGGACCAGGGGAGTGAGAGGGGGAAAGAGGGAGGAAATGTGGGACTGATAGGAGATAAGGGAGAGGGCTACAATTGGGATATAAATTGAATAAGATGTGAAAAATAAAGTCACAGCGCAACCATGTTAAAAGTCTCCATAGTTATTGGAAAACACAACTACACTCAAAACATTATTGATAACTAATGAAAACTTATAATTTGTGAAGAAAATGTGTTACAATTTTTTAAAATAAATTAATGTCTATTTTGAACTCAACTATGAAGTAGCTAAAGAACAGTACTTGTGAAGTCTAGTAATAATCTGAAAGGGGAAAATACCGGTATGCAGATAGTGAGATACTATTTTCTCATTATTTGCAATCAAAGTTGTTTTATCTTAAACTTCACAGCTCTGAAAGTGGTGTTGTTTGTTTCATCCTTTCTGTGAGTCCCACAGATCCTCAAACATTGTAAGTATTGTCAATAGTCTCAGTTATCCTCTAAAGGCAAAATTCTATTGCAGAAGATGCACCACACTGGAGTCACAGACCATGGCGAAACAAGCTGATATGGAAAATTCATTCCTATTGGCTAGTTTTCACAATGCCAAGAGATTCTGTGAGTGACAACAGATAATAAAAGTAATCAGCAATGGTGAAAACTATGATAGTGACTTCAACACTCCACTCTTGCCAAGGGACAGATCATTGAGACAGAAGCTAAACAGAGAAATAATAACATTTACAGAGGTCTTAAATCAAATGAACCTAATAGAGGTACATTATATTATTTGTGGTTATTGTGAAAGCTGTTGTTTCCCTAATTTCTTTCTTAGCTCCTTCGTCTTTTTTTATTAATTATGTTTTATTCATTTTGTATCCCCCCTAAAGCTTCCTCCCTCCCCTTCCAACCCCTCTTTTCTTTCCCCTTCTCCACACATGCCCCTATCCAAGTCCACTGATAGGGGAGATCCTCTTTTCCTTCCTTCTGATCCTAGACTATTAGGTCTCATCAGGAGGGGCTGTATTGTCTTCCTCTGTGGCCTGGTAAGGCTGCTCCCCCCTCAGGGAGAGGTGATCAAAGAGCAGGCCAGTCAGTTCAAATCAGAGACAGTCCTTGTTCCCATTACTATAGAACCCATTTGGACACTGAACTGCGATGGGCTACATCTGTGTAGGGGTTTTAGGTTATCTCTATGGTTGGAATATTAGTCTCAGGAAAGACCCCTGTGGATTCTGTTACTCTCCTTGTGGTGCTCCTGTTCTCTCCAGATCTTACTATTTCCCACTTCTTTCATAAGAGTCCCTGCACTCTGCCCAAAGGTTGGCCATAAGTCTCAGCATATGCTTTGATATTCTGCAGGGTAGAGCCTTTCAGAGGCCCTCTGTGACAGACTCCTAACTTGTTCCCTGTTTTCTCCTTTTTCTGATGTCCATCCTCTTTGCCTTTCTGGCTAGGGATTGAGAATTCTAGCCAGAGTCCTCCCTCTTGATTAGTTTCTTTAGGTGTACAGATTTTAGTAGGCTTATCCTATATGTGTATATGAGTAAGTATATACCGTGTGTGTCTTTCTGCATCTGGGATAGCTCACTCAGGATGATCCTTTCCAGTTCCCACCATTTACCTACAAATTTCATGATTTCCTTGTTTTTCATTGCTGAGTAATATTCCATTGTGTAGATGTACCACAATTTCTGAATTGATTCCTCAGTTGAGGGGCATCTGGGTTGTTTCCAGCTTCTGGCTGTTACAAATAAAGCAGATAAAAATATAGTTGAGCAAATGTCCTTATTGTGTACTTGAGCTTCTTTGGGATATATGCTTAGGAGTGGTATAGCTGGGTCTTGAGGAAACGCTATTCCTAGTTGTCTGAGAAAGCACCAGATTGAGTTTGTTTTTATATACAGGAAGGCTTCTGAATTATTTTGTATTAATTTTGTATCCAGTCACTTTGCTAAAGGTGTTTATCAGCTGAAGGAGTTCTCTGGCAGAGTTCTAGGGGACACTCGTGTATTATTATATTGTCTGTGAATAGTGATACTTTGACTTCTTCTTCCTTTCCAATTTGTATTCCCTTGATCTCCTTTATTTGTCCTATTGCTCTGGCAAGGACTTCAAGTAGTATGTTGAAGAGATCAGGAAAGAGTGGGCAGCTTTGCCTTGTCCCTGATGTCCGTGGGATTGATTTAAGTTTTTCTCCGTTTAGTTTGATTTTGGCTACAGGCTTGTTATAATGTGTCTTATATCCCAAATCTCTCCAAAACTTAAAAAATGAATGGTGTTGAATTTTGTCAAATGCTTTTTTGGATCTAAGGAGATGATTATGTGTTTGTTTGTTTGCTTTTTTCCCTCTTCTGTTTGTTTATGTGGTGGATCACATTGATGGATTTCCATATATTGAATGACCCCTGAATGCCTGGCATGAAGCCTACTTGGTCATGGTGGATGATATCTTTTATGTGTTATTTAATTCTGTTTGAAAGTAGTTTATTGAGTTTTTGCATCAATGTTCATAAGACTGTTAAGTCTGAAGTTCTCTCTCTTTTATTTTTTTTGGGAGGGTCTTTGTGTGGTTTAGGTATCAAGGTAACTATGGCTTCATAGAATGAGTTTGTTCCTTCTGTTTCTATTTTATGGAATAGTTTGAAGGGTATTGGTATTAGCTCTTCTTTGAATGTCTGCACTGAAACTATAAGACCCTAGGTTTTTTTTCTTTTCAGGGAGACTTGCATCTATTTCTTTGAGGGTTATAGGACACTTTAATCTATTTTTCAGAAATTTGTTTAGCTTTAGTAAATGGAATCTATCAAGAAAATTATCCATTTCATCTATGTTTTCAAATTTGTGCCGTATAGTCTTTTGAAGTAAAACCTAATGATTGTTTCAATATCCTCAATATCTCTCATTATGACCCCCTTTTCATTTCTCATTTTGCTGATTTGGATAGTTTCTCTGCCTTTTAGTTAGTTTGGTTAAGGTTTTGTCTATCTTGTTGATTTTCTCAAAAAAAACAGCTCTTGTTTTCATTGATTCTTTAAATTATTTTATTTGTTTTTAATTTATTGATTGCCTTGAGTTTATTTCCAACTGTCTACTTCTCTTGTCTGTGTCTGCTTCTTTTTTTTTTCTTGGGCTTTTTGGTGTGCCATTAAGTTGCTTGTATGAGATATCTCAACCTTGTTCCTGAAGGCACTTAATGCTATGAATTTTCCTCTTAGCACTGCTTTCATTGTGTCTCATAAGTTAAGATTAAGTTGTACCTTCATTTTCATTACATTCTAGGAAGTCTTTAATTTCTTTCTGTATTTCCTCCCTGACAAAGTTGTTTTTGAGTAGAGAGAGTTGCTCAGTTTTCATGAGTGTGTGTTTTGCTATTTCTGTTATTGTTGAGGTCAAGTTTTAGTCCACGGTGGTATGATATGATACAAGGGATTGTTTTCAATCTTCTTGTATCAGTTGAGACTTGCTTTGTACCTGATTATATAGTTTATTTTAGAGAAGGTTCCATGAGGTGCTGAGAAGAAGGTATACTCTTTTGAGTTTGTGTGAAATTTTCTGTAGACATATATTTGGTCCATTTGATTTAAGTGTTTGTTTTTTCTCTATGTAGATTCGATTTCAATGATCTGTCCCTTGGTTAGGGTCGAGTGTTGAAGTCTTCCACTATTATGTTGTTGGGACTGATGTATAAATTAAGCTTTAATAATATTTCTTTGACAAGGACAGGTGCCATTGTATTTGGTGCATACATGTTCAGGATTGTGATGTCCTCCTGGTGGATTTTTCCTTTGATGAGATTGAAGTGTCCTTCTCCATCTCTTTCGATTAACTTTGGATGAAAGTCTATTTTATTAGCTATGAGGTTGGATTCTCCAGCTTGCTTCTTAATTCTGTTTGTTTATAAAACCTTTTCCTAGCACTTTATTCTGAGGCAGTGTCTATCTTTGCTGCAGAGGTGTTTTTCTTGAATGCAGCAGAATGTTATATCCTGGTTGTTTTGCACTCGTTCTGTTACCCTATATCTTTTTATTGGAGAGTTGAGTCCATTGATGTCAATATATATTAGTGACCAATAATTTTTGTTTCCTTTAATTGTGGAGTTGGTCGTGATTGTGTGTTTTCTTGGGCTTAGTTGTTTTCGTTTGATTAGAGTTTTCCTTCTATTACCTTCTGTAGGGCTGGGTTGCTGCATATATATTGTTTAAATTTAGTTATGTAATGGAGTATTTTGTTTTCTCTATCTATTTTGATTAAAAGTTTTGCTGGGTATAGTAGGCTGGGTTGGCATCATGGCCTCTTAGTGTCTGCTGGATATCTTCCCAGACTTTTCTGGCTTTCATGGTTTCTGTTAAGAAGTCTTGTGTGATTCTGATAGTTCTGCCTTTATGTTATTTGGCCTTTCTCCCTTGCTGCTTTTAATATTTTTCTTTGTTCTGTAGATTTACTGTTTTGACTGTTATGTGGCAGGAGGAATTATTTTCTGATCTAGTTTATTTGGTATTGTGTAAGCCTCTTGTATGTATGTTTAAGGGCATCTCTTTCTTAGGATTGAGGAAATTTTCTTCTAAGGTTGTGTTGAAAATATTTTCTGGACCTTGGAGCCTGGAATCTTCTTTTTTGTCTATTCCTATTATTCTAAGGTTTCTTCTTTTTATGGTGTCTTTGATTTCTTGGATGTTTTGTTTCAGTAACTTTTCCATTTTTATGTTTACTCTGAGAGATGTATCAATTTCTGTAATTTTAGTGCCTGGGGTTCTCCCCTTCACCTCTTGTTTTCTGTTGGTGATACTTATTTTTGTGGTTCCTGATCTCTTCTCTAAGTTCTCCAACTCCAGAGTTTTCTCTGTTTTTGTTTTCTTTTTGGATTCTAATTCTATTTTCTTGTCTTGAATGATTTTATTAATTTTCTTCATCTATTTGTGGATTCCCATCTGTCCCTGATCGGCTCTGTTTCTGTTCATTTCCTCTTTATATGCCTGTAATAACTGCATAATCATATATTAAGATTATTTTCTTGTGTTTCAGCTGCCTTAGAATATCCATTGATTTTAAGGGATTCTGCTGAAGCCATGATGTCCTGAATTTTGTTGATTTTATTCTTATGCATGCCTCTAGACATTTGGCTGTCTGTAGCCTTGACTCTTCCTGGAGCCTGAACTACAGACTGGGTCCACCTGTCTCTGGAGTCTGGAGTTGTCTACAGGAAGATAAGGGATGTTCAGGGACTTAAGAATGGGTGCTGGAGATTCAAATGCAGCTATGCAAGTGAAGGCACTCTCCTGAGTTCACTGTCTGCTGGCTCACTGTTTGTGACCCAGGTAGATCAGGTAGCTTCCGCACACATGGATAGATTTCAGAGCCTAGATCTGCTTTGGTGTCCCACAGGCTTCCTTGAGATGTTGGACAATGGAAGTTATGTCCTGCAATTAGGTCAGGACTACTGGGTTCTCTGTCTCTGCTGGACTTCGTGTTTCTGACACAGGTGGGCCAGCTTAAGGCAAAAAGATCTCTGAGGCTAGAGGTATTCCAGTGACCCACAGGCCTCCTCAGACTGCAGGACAATGGAACTTTGGTCCAGCACCCCATTCACTTCTGCTCTACTCACTGTGTCTGCTGGCTCTCTCTTTTTGTGACCCAGGTATGCCAGGTAGCTGGGGCACAGGAAGAAAGATCACGGCACCCACAACTGCTCCAGGGCCCCACAGGATCCTTCAAGATGGCAGATAATTGGGCGTGGGTGTGCACCTAGCTCAGCTCCACTGTGTTCACTGTCTGTGCTGGGTTTGCTATTTCTGACCCAGGTGTGCCAAGCCTCTGGGCAGCAGGCAGAATGGAGCCCTGCCTCCACTCTCCCAGTAACAGATGGTATCCCCTCCACAGGATGGTGAGAATGAGAGTCACTAGCACTGCAACCAAGAAGGTGTCCTTAGCACAGTAAGAGTGGGTGCCTGTGTTTGGAGCCTCACCCTCAGTCCAAGGATAGTGAGAGTGAGCACCCAAGGTAGGAATGAGAGCCGCTGGTATCAGGAAGATATCCACTCACCTGAGAAACACAGACTTCAGGGGTTTGGGGTCCACAGTACTGACTGCCAGTGACAGTGTTCTTACTGCTGAGCTGCTGTTCAGATGCCCTGTGTGGTTGGGGCCACCATCTTGGATTAACATCGCAAGTACATTTCTTAACTGGCATTACTTCTTTGGGATTCTGGTATATACAGAAGATCTGGTACTAGCATGATGCAATTCAACTTTATAATGCAAGACAAAAGAAAAGTATTTCTAGCATAGCACAGGATCCTTGTCAACTCTTCTGTTGAGAGAGGTTGCAGGAATAAATGAATGAATGGATGGATGGATAGATGACTGAACTGTGAAAAAATATCGAAATAGAAAAAAGTAAAATGCTCAATTCAGAAAAACAGAATACTCTTACCCTTCAGATAAAGTTCCTAGTGAGTATAATATTACAAGTGTATGAATGTTTTAGGAGGTCAAGCATTACAGTGAAAGTTTCTCAAAGAAGTCTTGATTGACAGCCAGCCTGCAGAGAAAAACGGCTTAGCATGGGGAAAAATGTATTCAGTTATCATAGAAAATGCATGTAATGTCTAATCTTGAATTTCAGCCTTAAAGAGTTCAGAAAAAAACACGAAAAAACCAATGAGAATATGTCAGGGCATTCCCTGAGAAGTTTAACTGAGGTGGGAAATGCTCTGTCAACTTGCATGGTGCTTTACCATGATATGAACAATGAGAATATTTCATCTCTCTGATTTCTGACTACAGAAATTATGTGGCCAGCCAGCTCACAGCCCTGCTGCCATGCTTTCCCCTTTATGACAGACTGTGAGTAACCGCAAATCACGGACAGAAATAAATCTTTCTTCCTTTAATTTGCTGGGTCAGGTATTTTGTCACAGAAATTAAAACAAAACAAGCCTGCATAAGTCATGAGATGAACAGACAAACAAAAAGCTAAATATTCCTGGAAACTAGATATTTGATCCACTCTGAATAGAACGGATGTTTTCCACCAAAGGCGTGTGTCTGAGACACCAGGTGTGCATGTGAGACTCAGATGATCACATTTTGTAATTTAATTATCTAGACTTACAAAAACAAAGCTGTGATATCGAGCCTTCACAATATCATCATAAACAACACAGCAGCTTGAAACTTGCCACATTAAACAGTGTTTGAAACATTTGGGCTTCACCTACATCTTCAAAAATAAGTAAATAACCAGGTATCATGCCCTGAAAGAGTTGAAAGAATTTAACTAAAAATAAGCCTGAAAAAAAGATAGAAAATGTTCTGCTTAACAGAAGTTTGTTTCCTGTTTCTCCAACCAAGGACCACATATAGATACAACCTAGAACCCCTGCTCAGATATAGTCCATGATAGCTCAGTATTCAGCTGGGTACCTTAGTAAGGCAAATAGAGACTATTTCTGACATTAACTCAATGTCTGGCTCTTTGACACCCCGCCCCCCAAGGGAGGAGCAGCCTTGCTAGATCACAGAAGCAGACATTGCAGCCAGTCCTGAAGAGACCTCATAAGCTAGGGTCAGATGGAAGGGGAGGAGAATTTCCTTATCAGTGGACTTGGAAAGGGGCAGAGAGGAGATGAGGGAGGGATGGGGGGATTGGGAGGGAATAAGAGAGGGGGCTATGGCTTGGATACAAAGTACATAACCTGTGATTGACATTAAAAAAAAGAAGTTTGTTTTCCTAGTGATACTCCCTTGGACAAAACTACTCATTTGTAGATGGTTATCAAGTGGAGGTAGCTTCTGGATTAAGGATAGAGGCAAGTGCACATTTCTCCTTTCAGCTCTGGTAAAGACCCATCCAGGCCCTCTGCATGAGGCCTCAGATTGTGTGCATTCATGTGTATGTCAGCCCTGTTGTATTTGGAAGACACCATTTTCTTGGTGTCCTCTAGTCTCTTTGGCTCTTTTTTTATTTTATGAAATTGTTTTATAATTTTTTCTTTTTGCATTCTTTTTAATTAATTATTTATTACAATTTATTCACTTTGTATCCTGGCTGTGACTCCCTCGTCTCCTCCCAGTCCTTTCCTCCCTCCCTCTTCTCCTCCTATCCCCCTCCTCTAGTCTACTGATAAGTAAGGTCCTGTTCCCTGTCTGTCTGACCATAGCCTATCAGGACCCATCAGGACTGGCTGCATTGTCTTCCTCTGTGGCCTGGCAAGTATCAGGGGAAGTTGCTCAGATATCCTGCCACTGAGTTCATGCCAGAGAATGACCCTGCTCCACTTGCTAGGTCATCCACTTGGAGACTGAGTCAATGGCTACATCTGAGCAGGGGTTTTAGGTCCTCTCCATGCACTGTCCTTGGTTGGGGTGTCAGTCTCTAAGGGCCCTAATGGTCCAGTATTTTAGGTTCTGTTGGTCTCCTCATGGAGCTCCTGTCCCCTCCAGGTCTTTCTATTTCCCCTTTCTTTCATGTGATTCCTTGCACTCTGCCCATGAGTCTCATTGCCTGTTTCGATACCTGGATCAGTGGAGTCTTTGAGAGGCCAACTGTGGAAGGCTCCTGTCCTGTTTCCTGTCTTCTCCTGCTTCCAATGTCTTCCATTTGCCCTTCTGTGTGAGGATTCAGCATCTTCCCATTGGTCTTCCTTGTTATTTAGCTTCTTTCGAACTATAGATTTAGTATATTTATCCTATATTATATGCTGAATAACCACTTATGAGTATAGATTTGGCTTTTAAACTCCCTCTGCCTCTGCTTTCTTTCTTTTAAGTAATTTATTTATTTTTATATTAATCATAGGTTATGTACTTTGTATCTCAGCTGTAGCCCCCTTCCTCATTCCCTCCCACTCTCCCCATCCCTCCCTCATCTACTCCCTGCCCCTTTCCAAGTCCACTGATAGGGGATGTCCTCCCCCCTTCCATCTGACCCTAGCTTATCATGTCTCTTCAGGGCTAGCTGTAATGTCCTCTTCTGGGATCTAGCAAGGCTGCTTCTCCCTCGGGGGTGGGGGCAGAGGGTTGAAGAGCCAGCCATTGAGTTCATGACAAAAATAGTACCTATTCCCCTTATGAGGATACCCAGTTGAATACTGAGCTACCATGGGCCTCATCCGAGAAGGGGTTCTAGGTTATATCCATACATGGTCCTTGGTTGGATAAACAGTCTCATAGAAGACCCCTGTACCCTGATCTATTTGGTCTTTGTGGAGCTCTTATCTCACCAAGTCTCACTAACTCCCCCTTTTTTTCATATGATTCCCTGCACTCTGCCAAAGTCTTGGTTATGAGTCTTAATATCTGCTTTGATACATTGCTTGTTAGAGTCTTTCAGAGCCCTCTGTGGTAGGCTCCTCGGAGTTTCCTAAGCCTAGGGGACAGGTGTTTGATGGAGACATCCCTTTCAGGGTTCAGTGTTCCAAGGTCTGTCACTCTCTGCATACCGGCCAGATGTGGGTATCTATACTAGTTCCCATACATTCATGCAGCAAGCTTCTCTACTGATGTCTGAGTGCATCATTGATTTATGGATATGACAGGCCATTATTAGGAATTTTATTGCTAGGTACCTTTAACAGAATAGTAGTATTTGGTTTTTGCTTAGGTCCCTGGCCTATGGAATCTCATGTTCTTGGCCTCCCCATCATTATTATAGACATTTCCCTCTCCTGGAATGGACCTTAAATCAATCAGATATACAGGGAATACAAGGAAGGACAGCAAAATCAAACAAACAAACAAACAAACAAACAAACAAAAGGGCCAAATTCTTTCTTTAATATAACAAAATCGTATTTATTCATTACTTATTTATCACCTATCTATCTTTTATCTATATATTTATATATCTATCATCCATCTATTTTATGTTTCAAGAATTTAATATATGTACATAAATAAATATGATTACTTTTACTTCCATGTACCTCACTTAACTCCTTCTAGTAACTGTCATATTTCTCTCCAAAATTCATATCCTCTTTTTCTTCTGTTACTAAGCTCTAATTGCAGTAGTGTCACTCATTTTTAATATCCCTTTAACTTTATCAATCTCGTCGTAGTACAGACATAAAATACATATGTTTATATTTCTCAGCATATATAAATAGATATATAATTTGAAATATTTCATACTAGAATAAAAAATAAATTTCCTTTTCTTTTATATGCTTATACTAATTTCATTATTTTATCTTTGTGTGTAAATGACTTGTGTGCCACAATGTGTGTGGAGGTCAGAGGAGGAATGTTGGCTCAGGACTTTAGAAGACCTGCTTTGGATATCAGTTCTCATATTTCACCACAGGGTTCCTTGAAACTGTTTTAACTCATTTGAGAGAGGATCTCCAAGAAGCCTTGTGTACCTCCCTTCCTAATCTCCTCCGGGTCCCATCCTCCTTCCCTCTTCTCCTTCTTTGCCCCTCCCCTAGTCCACTGATGGGGAGGTCCTTCTATCTGACCCTAGCCTATCAGGTCACACGGCCATGCCACCCTGAATGTGACCAATCATGTGTGAGCTTGAGATATTTCACCTTTAATTGGCATTCGTATATTTTTCTATTTTCTGACATAAATAAAAACTTATCTCAGAAGAGCAAGAGATTTCCTTATATTTCACTGAAAGAGATCAAGGTACCGATATAGAAGCTGAGAGTCATAGTTCAAACTTTGGGCAGAGTGCAGGGAATCTTGGAAAAGAAGGTTGAGATAGAAAGACCTGGAAGGGACAAGGAGCTACACAAGGAAAGCAACAGAGCCATAAAAACTGATCCCTGGGGGCCCTGAAGAGAACAATATTCCAACCAAGGATAATGAATGAAGAGGACCTAAAACCCTGGCGCAGATGTAGTCCATACACTCAGTCTCCAAGTGGGGTTCAAAATAAGGGGAACAAGGCTGTATCTGGCATGAACTCAATGTCAGACTCTCTGAACACCTCCCTCTGTGGCAGAGCTTTGACAGTCTATAGAGGAAGACCATGCAACCAGGCCTGATGAGACCTGATAGCCTAGGGTCAAATAGAAAGGGAGGAGGACCACTCCTATCAGTGTGCTAAGGGAGGGGCATAGGGAGAGAAGGAGGAGGGACAGTGGGTTTGGGAGTAGATGAGGGAGGAGGCCACAGCTGGGATATAAATTGAATAAATTGTAATAAATGATAATAATAATGATAAAAGTAAAAGGGGAGATATCCCCTAATATATAAAGAATAAAATAATCACCTGCTAATTTACTTCTAATTTTTTATAAGTATTTCCTGAAGAGATAAATACTATACATTGTGAAAAATCACACGTTTCAATCACTTTTACTAATAAGGTCACATATATATTCATATTAAATCCTATGTTTAATATGTATACATATATAGCTTAAGTGTGTATAAAATTTATGTTGCAGATAGGCCTTATATTTAAAAAAACTAATGATTTATATGCAAAATTGTTACAATATTACAATTTTCAGAAAAATATTTTGAAAGTATTTTAATGTATAAAACACAAATGTTCACTGTGGCTTTAATGTATACATTTTTGTATAAAGAAAACAAAATTAGTTAAATAGGATATCCCATGAACATGAAATAAACATATATGCAGTGTGTCTAAGGATGATAACTTCACCAAAAGAGTAGATATTAAATAAAGTCACATTAAAAGAAAAAAATAATTTATATCTCCCTAAACAAAATAATGTATATCAGTTGAATATTTTCAACATCAAAGGAAATGTTGCTTGCCCCTCTGAGGATATATAAGTGTTACCATTTACTGCAGGTGCATGGGCATCTGTAATCTTGAAAAAATATGAATTATAAGCATTTTTAATGAAATAAGCAGCCAGGCGGTCATGATTCTCAATAGCACTTACCAGGAAGAAATTTTTTTTCCTTTGCTCTTTAAGCATGAAAAGGAAGGCATGCTTAATGACTCCTTAGGGAAGACAGTTTGTTTTAAAATCTGCTCAGCAAAATGTTGGCTTTTAAAAAAATGTAATAATCTTAAAAGGGAATTTTTGTACCTCCTGTATTTAATTTTTTTCATCAGAAACTAGACTTAATAAAGTTTAGAAAAGAATGGAGGACAATCTTTAAAACCAAAAAGCAATGTAAATCCCCAACCAAATATTTAAAAAGGCATGCTTTATTTGCTCAAAATATTATCTAGTATTAGCAAAATCTAGAACAAATTAAGCCAAGTATTCAATTTTCTCTCTTAAACTTCCACAGGGCTTTTATTTTCAAACATATTGTCATATGTTTGTATGGGTGTGTAAATAATCTGGATGGAGAAATGTTTGATTAATCTCATAACCTGCTGCTAATAGTTCCAACATAATTAAATTAATACAAGAAGAAAGCTATGTTAGAATCTCTGAAGGACAATTTCCTTAGAAAAAACAAGTATATTTAGTTTGATTATGAGGCATGAATACTGTATCAAAAATTACACCCATAAAGTAAAGCCATTTATCTACATTTTCAAAAGTTTTATTTACAAAAGTCATTATAAACAGATAATATTAAAATAATAAAAATATGCAAAAGCAGATAAAATGATAGGTAATTAATACCTAGAAAAGAAAGGGCCACAAATGTGAGTAACAGTAGTTATTACAATAAAAATAACATAGTGAAAATAGATAAGGCATCTGGAAAGACTAAGTGAATAATAGTGTAAATTAATTTGAAAATAGGATTTAAACCATTGCAGTACAAAGTAAAACTACACAGAGGAACAGTATTTGTGAGTTGTGAAGGAAAAACTGAATGATATCAAATGCAAGTGAAGATAACAGGAGAATGACAATCCTCAATTACAAGTAGAATTGATAAATGGCACAAAAACTTCAGAAGCCACTTTAGCAGTTCTCTCTGATGTTGAACCCCAACTTAGCATATGACTCAGAAACAGCATACCTCAGAGTGCATCTGAATGAATAAAAAAAACTACTCTGGATTCTGGAAAGTTTAATGATTCTTGAAAGTTGTTTTCTAATGACTAAGGTACAGGATATAAGCTCCCTTGCAATACAACAATGGAAAAAACTCCATTTAAGAAATGAAATGAATTATTGATTTTTTCCAACATATGAGATACATTTTACTATACAAAAGATTTTTCATCCTAAAGAGTATATACGTGAAATCAATTCATATAAAGATAATCTAGAAAATAAAAACATGTATAAAGATAGAAAACATATCAATTTTTCTCAAGATTTTGTTTAAAAAAAAAGTAGTTATGAACAATGAACACAGTAGAAACCTAGAAGACTGACTATTATGATCAGTTAAAATTATTGTGAGGAAATGCAAGGAAAACCCAATGAAAACATGATTTAGTATAATTGACACAAACTAAAACAATTTCAGTTAGGATACTATTTCTAAAGCTTTCATTGTAAAAAGAAGGAAATATATATTGTCCTTTCATTCCCGTCCCTAAATAAAGACCTTTCTCTTCTATTTATTTCCCACATTATACCACCTGTAAACTGGTATTCCTATCTTACATGCCCCACAACCACAACGTGGTCTATTTTTATCTTTCTTCTTTCTGTGATTACTCTAGACTATACCACCATATCTGAAGGTATGGAAATAGAAGACTAAAATGAAAATGAACATTTGTCACTTGTCTTTCTAAATCTGTGTAACCACACTCAATATGGTATTTTCAAGTTCCAATTGATCACCTCT
Organism: Pachyuromys duprasi; assembly: GCA_028658305.1. Taxonomy (NCBI): domain Eukaryota; kingdom Metazoa; phylum Chordata; class Mammalia; order Rodentia; family Muridae; genus Pachyuromys; species Pachyuromys duprasi. The sequence continues at coordinate 82,486,213 of CM053753.1, read as the reverse complement.
ATTTTCCTGATTTTAGGTATCTTTACAGCTAAATAGTATTCTATTAGGCATGTGCATCACATTTTTCATTATCAGATTATCTGTTGAAGAACAAATTGGTGTTTCTGTGAATATTGAAGAAGTATCTGTGGATTAAGATGTCAAATTCTTCCAGCATATACCAAGAAATGATAAGGTATATCTTATGCTAGATTTATTTAGCTTTTTAGGGAATTCTTCACCCTGATAGCCATATTGTACTTACTAGCTCACAGTTCCACCAAAAACAAATGAAGGTTCCTCTTCCCGATACCCTCTCCAATATTCTTTTAAAGTTGTTTAGTTGATCCTAGTCATTCTGGTTGGTGTAAGACAAAATCTTAAACGAGTTTTAATTTGCATTTCCCTAATCAATAAAGATTTATTTATTTATGCTATTTTTATTTTTATTTTATTTTTATTTATTTTATGTTAATCACAGGTTATGTATTTTGTATCCCAGCCATAACCCCCTCCTGCATTCCCTCTCTATCCCTCCCCACCCTTCCCTCATCTTCTCCCTGCCCCTTTCCAAGTCCACTGATAGGGGAGGACCTCCTCCCATTTTACCTAACCCTAGCTTATCAGGTCTTTCGAGTGTTCTCTGTATAAAACCATAGGCGTTTTAAATTTGGTCATTTAGTTACTTGACTATTTAGGTTTTTGATTGTTTGTTTTGTTTTTATTTTTTTATATCATCTGGATCTGTCATATGTGTGGTTAATAAGGATTCTTTTTCTGCTCTATGGGTTTCTTCTTTTCTTGATGGTTTTCTTAGCAGAACAGAAGATTTTTAATTTTATGTGGTGCCATGTATCAATCATTAGAATTAATTTCTAGGCAAATATAGTATTGCTCAGAAAGTCGTTTCTTATACCTATATGTTATAAGAACCGTCCATATTTTTCTCTGGTAGTTGTAATGTATTAGGTTTGAAGAAAACATTCTCTACTTGGTATTACACTTGTGAAGTCTTGTATATCGCGGTCTATTCTTCTTCTGCAGGTGGATATACAAGTTTTGGAGTGCCAGTTTTCTTACAGAATCTTTTCAGCTTTATGAGGTCACAATTATTGTTGATCTTAAAGCCTGAGCTCTTGGTGTTCTGTCCAGGAAGTTGCTTCCTGTGCCAATGAGTTCAAGGCTCTTTCCCACTTTCTCTTCTAATAGATTTAATGTATCTGGTTTTATGTTGATTTATGTTTTAGGTTGGATTTGAATTTTCTGCAGGGATATGAGTATGGATCTATTTACATTTTTCTACATGTAGACATCTCTTTAGACCAACATCATTTGTTGAAGACACTGTCTTTTTTTTTCATTGTATGGTTTTACTTCTTTATCAAAAAACAAACTGGAAACAACCTAGACGTCTCTCAAATGAGAATGGATAAACAATTTGGGGTACATTTATACAAAGGAATATTACTCAGCTACTAAAACAAACAAATTATGAAATTTTTAGTCAAATGGGTGAAATTAGAAAAGATCATCCTGAGTTAGGTAACGTAGACCCAGAAAGACAAGCATGGTATATTCTTACTTATAAGTAGATTTTAGCCATATGGTACAGGATAAATATTTTACAATGCACAGACCCAAAGAAGATAATTAACAGGGAGGACTATAGGAAGGATGCTTAAATCTCACTCAGAAGGGGAGATAGAATAGATAGAGGTAATGGCTGAAGACAGGGAACAAGGAAGGAGAGGTGACACAATGAGATGTGAGGGTAGAGATCAGACTTAGGGAAAGAAGGAGTGGGAGGGAAAAAAGGCCTGTAGAGAAATGAGAAAATGCCAGCCAGTACATCTCTCTCACAAGCTTGAGACCCACATCAAAGTAGGCTTCTGGGAGAATATGAGAAGAACTCTAAAAGAGACTCCTAGTAGCAGACTCCACAGAGATGGAAGAGGAAACCCATTACCTAGACAAGGCTTCTAGTAGAGGGAGGGTGATACCGACCCACCCACAAAACTTTGTCTCATAATTCACCCTTCTTACATGATGTGCAGAAATAAATATAGAGAAGATACTGCAGAAGCTGAATAATAGACCAACCAATGCCTGGCCCAACCCAAGATCCACCCCATGGGAGAGAACCAACCCCTGACACTACTAACAACACTCTTCTATGCTTGCACACAGGTGTCATGCAGAATTGTCCTCTAAGAGACTCCACCAATCAGTGCCTCAAAACAAATGCTGAGACTAACAACCAAATGTTGGGCAAGGCATAGGGAGCCTTATGGAAAAGTTAGGGGATGGAAGAAAGGATCTGGAGGTGACAGGAGCTTCACAGGAAGACCAACAGAAACAACTAACCAGGGCCAAAAGGGTCCTGCTAAGACTGAAGCACCAATCAACGAAGTTGCATGGACTGGACCTAGTCCTCCTATCAATATGTAACTGAGGCACTCAGGCCCCTTGTGGGTTCCCAAGTTAGAGGAGCAAGGACTCTTTCTGATATGGACTCTCTTGCCAGTGGTTCAACTACTTCCCTTTGAAGAGACTGCCTTGCCAGGCCACAGGGGATAAGGGCATGCTCAGCACTGATGATACTACTCAGCATTTAAAAACAAGGATATCATGAAATTTGCAGGCAAATGGTGAGATCTCAGAAAGACCATCCTGAGTCAGGAATCTCAGAATCAGAAAAAAAGATACACATGGCATATACTCACTTATAAGTGGATATTAGACATATAATATAGGATAAGCATACTAAAATCTGTACAGCTGAAGAAGCTAAGAGAAAAGGAGGACCCTCGGTAAGATGATCAATCCTCACTCAGAAAGGTAAATGGGACAGACATTGGGAAAAGGAGAGAAAACAGGAAACAGGACAGGAGCCTACCATAGAGGGCCTCTGAAAGACCCTACCCAGCATGTATCTAAGCAGATGCCGAGGCTCATAAACAAACTGGGCAAAGAGCAGGGAATCTTAGTAAAGAAGGGGGAGATAAAAAGACACGGAAGGGACAGAAGTTCCACAAGGAGAGCAACAGAACCAAAAATTTTGAGCATAGGGATCTTTTCTGAGACTGATACTCCAACCAAGGACCATTCATGGAAATAACCTAGACTTCTTGCTCAGATGTAGCCCATAGCAGCTCGGTATCCAAGTGGGAACCTTAGTAAGTAGAACAGGGATTGTAAGTGACATGAACTCAGTGGCTGACTCCTTGATCACCATTCCTTGATGGGGAACAGCCTTACCAGGCCACAGAGGAAGACAATGCAGCCAGTCCTGATGAGACCTGATATGCTAGGGTAAGATGGAAGGGGAGGTAGATTTCCTCTATCAGTGGATTGGAGAGAGGCATGGGAGGAGATGAAGGACTGAGGGGGGGGGATTGGGAGGGAACGAGGGAGGGTGAATAAACTGTAATTAATATAAAAAGAAAAAGAAAAAGAAAAAAAGACTTGATGAGTTGGGGTGGATGGGAAGGGAACACAAATTTTCTAAGGAATGGAGGATAGTGTTGAGAGAGTAGGAGGGATGGTGGGATTGAGAGTGTGGAAGGATAAGGCTATGACTAGAATCTAAAATGAATTAAGAAATAAATTGGTTAATAAATAAAATTTTATATAAATTTTAAGAATAATGTGTTTTGATCATTTCCACACTTACATTCCTCAGTAGACATTACCCATGACTCTACTTCTCAAATTAAGGGCTTCTGATTCTTTATGATTGTTTTATATATACACACACAATCACACCCATATATGTATGTATATATTTAAGAAATGTATTTGGTTTGCATCTCTCTGATGGTTAAGGACTTTTAGCATTTCTTTAAATGTTTTTCTGCCATTCTACACTCCTTTACAGAGAGATCTCTTTTTAGCTCCATACCCCATTTTTAATTGTATTACTTGATTTGTTGCTTTTTAACTTCTTGATTTCTTTATATATACTGGATATTAGCCCTCTGTCAGATGTAGGATTGGTAAAGATTCTTTCCCCGTCTGTAGGCTGTCATTTGGTTTTGATTACAGTGTCTTTTGCTTTACAGAAGCTTTTCAGTTTCATGAGGTCCCATTTATTTATTGTTGAAGTTAGAACCTGTGCTGTTGGTGTTCTGTTCAGGAAGTAATCTCCTGTGCCAACGAGTTCTAAGGTCTTCCGTACTTTTTCTTCTAACCAGTTTAGTGTGTCTGAGATTTCACCTTATACCTGTCAGAATGGCTAAGATCAAAACTCAAGTTACAACACATGCTGGATAGCTTGTGGAGAAAGAGGAACACTCCTCCATTGCTGGTGAGATTTCAAACTGGTACAACCACTCTGGAAATCAATTTGGCGCTTTCTTAGACAATTAGGTATAGTGATTCCTCAAGACGCAGCTATACCACTCTTAGGCATATATCCAAAAGATGTTCAAGTACACAACAAGGACATTTGCTCAACCATGTTCATAGCAGCTTTATTCGTAATAGCCAGAACTGGAAACAAACCAGATGTAGATGTCCCTCAGTCGAGGAATGGATGCAGAAATTGTGGTACTTTTACACAATGGAATACTCCCCAGTAATTAAAAAGGAGGAAATCATGTAATTCGCAGGCAAATGGTGGGACCTGGAAATGATCATCCTGAGTAAAGTATCCCAAAACAGAATGAAACACGTGTTATATACTCACTTATATAGACCTATAGGATAGGATGGACATGCTGAAATCTATACACCTAGAGAAGATAAGCAAGAAGGAGGACCCAGAGTGGGATGATAAATCCTAGCTTACACGGTCAAACAGGATGGATATTGAATGTAGGAGAAAACAAGCAACAGGATAGGAGCCTACCACAGAGGGCCTCTGAAAGACTCTAACTAACAATGAATCAGAGACTCACAACCAAGCCATCACCAGAGTGCAAGGAATCATATGAAAGAAGAGGGAGTTAGTAAGATTTGGTGAGGACAAGAACTCCACAACGACCAAAGAGATCAGGGCACAGAGGTCTTCTATGACACTATTTCTCCAATCAAGGACCATGTATGGATAAAAACTATAACCCCTGCTCAAATGTGGCCCATGGTAGCTCAGTACCCAACTGGGTACCCTAGTAAGGAGAACAGGGACTATTTAGGTCATGAACTCAATGGCTGGCTTGTCAACTGCACCCCCCCCCAAGGGAGGAGCAGCCTAACTAGATCCCAGAAGAGGACATTGCAGCCAGCCCTGAAGAGACATGATAAGGTAGGGTCAGATGGAAGGGGGTGAGGTCCTCCCCTATCAGTGGACTTGCAGGGGGGCAGGGAGAAGATGAGGGAGGGATGGGGAGAGTGGGAGGGAATGAGGGAGGGTGCTACAGCTGAGATACAAAATATATAACCTGTGATTGATACAGAAATAAATAAATTACTTTAAAAAACATAAAAAAGAAATGTATATATTAGTGTATTGTGTGCATGTGTATGCTAGTGTCTGTGTATGTATTTGCCTAGAAAAGGCAACATGATAATGTGAAGAGGAGATCAGTCTGCATATGGGAATGGGGTATGAAATTAAAAATGGATTACAGAAGAAAGAAGGGTTTCTACGTGGAATATGAAGGAAGGTGGTTAAAAATATAAACATTAAAATAGAAAGGAGAAAAAAGTGGGTTTTTTAGTGTGTATCCAACCATCTTTTATTATTTATAAAATAAATAAATGAAATCACAGGAGAAAAAAAAAGGAAATACCACTAATAGGGGATGTCTTCCTCCCCTTTCATCTGACCCTAGCTTATGAGGGATCTTCAGGACTAGCTGCAAAGTCCTCCTCTGTGGCCTAGGAGGGCTGCTCCTCCCTTGCTGGGTGGGGAGATCAAACAGCCCGCCATTGAGTTCATGTCAGAAATCGTCCCTGTTCCCCTTAATAGGGAAACCCACTTGGTTACTGAGCTACCCCGGACTATATCTGAGCAGAGGTTCTAGGTTATAGCCATACATGGTCCTTGGTTGTAGAAACAATCTCATATAAGACCCCTGTGCCCTGATATATTTGGTTCTTGTGGAGCTCCTGTCCTCACCAAGTCATTCTTTCATAGTACTCTGCTGAAGGTTTGGTTATGAGTCTTAATATCTGCTTTGATACACTGCTAGGTAGAATCTTTGAGAGGCCCTCTGTGGTAGGCCTCTGTTCTGTTACTTGGAAAGGGGCAGGGAGGAGATGAAGGAGGGAGGGTGGGATTGAGAGGGTATGAAGGAGGGAAATACAGCTGGGATACAGAGTTAATAAAATGTAACTAATAAAAAAATTTTAAAAAAGAAAGGGGTCAGATGCTACTTATGCATATTCAAGAGGACCTTTTGTTGTGGACAGGCATTGGTACCATAACAGTATCCTTTTTTTAAATAAAATTTTTATTTTTTATATTAAAAAAAGAAATGCCTCAACTTAAATATGATTGTACAAACCCTGGATAAGGCCTATTTCTCTTTGTGAAACAAAGATCACATGAATGTTGTTTCATTATCATGATTTACTTTTAGTGATACTGGAACATAAAATTCTTTGTTTGCATTAATATATTTTTGTGAGTCCTAGAACTGTTTGTTTTTGTTTTTTCTAAATCAGTTAGAAAGAAAAGTGGGGAAGAGCCTAGAACTCATTGGCACAAGAGACAACTTCCTAAACGGAACACCAACAGCACAGGCTCTAAGAGAAACAATAAATGGAACCTCATGAAACTGAAAAGCTTCTGTGAAGCAAAAAAACACTGTCTTCAGAACAAAATGACAGCCTAGACACTGGGAAAAGATCTTCACTAACCCTATATCTGACAGAGGGCTAATATCCAGAATATGTTAAGAACTAAACAAGTTAAAAGACACTAAATCAAGCAATCCAATTAAAGAATGGGGTACAGAGCTAAACAAAGAATTCTCTGTAGAAGAATATAGAATGGCAGAAAAACACTTAAAGACATGCTCAATATCCTTAGCCATCAGAGAGATACAAAGCAAAATGACCCTGCGATATCACCTTACACCTATCAGTTTGGCTAAGATAAAAAACTCAACTGACAACACATGCTGGAGAGGATGTGGAGAAAGGGGGACCTTCCTCCATTGCTGGTGGGAATGTTAACTTGTACAACTACTTTGGAAATCAACCTGGCACTTTCTCAGACAATTAGGAATACTGCTCCCTCAAGATCCAGCTATACCACTCCTAGGCAAATATTCAAAAGATGCTCAAGTACACAACAAAGACATTTGCTCAACCATGTTTGTATTAGCTTTATTCATAATAGCCAGAACCTGGAAAAAACCCAGATGTCCTTCAATGGAGGAATGATTACAGAAATTGTGGTACTTTTACACTATAAAATACTACTCAACAATTGAAAACAAGGAAATCAGGAAATTTGCAAGCAAATGGTGGGATCCAGAAAATATCATCCTGATTGAGGTATCCTAGGAGCAGAAAGACACACATAAGATAGGATAAACATACTAAAATCTGTACACCTAGGGAGGATGAGCAAGCAGGTGGACCGGGGTTAAGATGATCAATCCTCACTTAGAAAGACAAATGGGATGGGCATTGGAAGTAGGAGAAAATAAAGGGGGTTTAAAGGGCATAGATTTTCTGGGATGTAGAGAAAGAAGATTGACAAGGATCTAACAAATCTGTTTTGAAATGGTATAATAAAATGTGTTACTTTGTAAGGTACTTAAAATATAAGGAAAATACAAAAGCAAAAGAAGAAAATAAAACAAAAAATTGTAAAATGTAATGGTCTTATATTTGCTACTTGGTTGTAAAATAAAAGAACTATTAGAAATATAATTTCTTTCCCATTTTTCAATAAGAAACAGAATTTTATATTTCTATTTATTTATTCACTAACTTATCTATTTATTTCTTACCATTTATTCATTTTGTATCCTACCTCTATCCTTCTCTCTCATCTCTTCCTAATCCTACCCTCTCTCCCCTTTCTCCCTCTATGCTCCTCCCTTACCCACTGCTAGGGGAGGTCTTCCTCCCCTTCTATCTGACCCTAGCCTATCTGGTCTCATCAGGATGTGCTATGTCATCTTTCTCTGTGGACTGGCAAGGATGCTCCCACAGGAGCATCCCACCTCCCATGGGGAGGTGATCAAAGAGCCAGCCACATAGTTCATGTCAGACAAAGCTCCTTCTCCAATTACTAGGGAATCCACTTGGAAACTAAGCAGCCTATGAGCTTCCTCTACACAGGGGGTTTAGGTCTTCTCCATGCAAGGTTCTCCTTTGGAGTGTAGGTCTCTGCAGGCCCCCTGGGCCCAGGTGTTTGGACTCTTGTTCTCCTTGTAGTGCTCCTGTCTCCTCAAGGTCAAGAAACAAAATGTTGGTAGTAATTCCTAGTTGAAAATTTTTTCCATATATCTTACTCTTATTTTTTTGAAAATCCTTTACAGTGGTAAAGACACCGAATTTTCTTTTGTACTTGAAGCTATTCAATTACATTATGTTTGTCCTTTTGAAAAGTAATGAGGAGAAAGACATATATGGTATATACTCACTTATTTAGACCTATAAGATATGATAAACATAATGAAATCTATACACGAAAAGAAGATAAATAAAAAAGAGGACCCAGCATAAGATGATCAATCCTTACTTAGAAGGATAAATGGGATGTAGGAGAAAAGAATTAACAGGACAGGGTCCTACAACAGAGGGCCCTTGAAAGACTCTACCTAGCAGTGTATCAAAGCAGAAACTGAGACCCATAACCAAACCTTTGGCAGATGGCAGGGAATCATATGAAAGAAGGGGGAGTTAGTATGACCTGGAGAGGACAAGAGCTCCACAAGGACCAAATATATCTGAGTACAGGGGTCTTATATGAGACTGTTTCTTCAGCCAAGGACCATGGGTGGATATAACCTAGAATTTCTGCCTGCCTGTAGCCCGTGGTAGCTCAGTATTCAAGTGGGTACCCTAGCAAGGGAAATAGGGACTATTTCTGACATGAACTCAATGGCGAACTCTTTGACCTGTCCACCCAGCAAGGGAGGAGCAGCCCTCCTAGGCCACAGAATACTTTGCAGCCAATCCTGAAGAGACCTGACAAACCAGGGCCAGATGAAAGGGGAAGAGGTCCTCCCCTATCAGTGGACTTGGAAAGGGGCAGGGAGTAGATGAGGGAGGGAGGGTGAGATTGGGAGGGAATCAGGGAGTGGGATTCACCTAGGATACAGATGTAATATAATGTAACTAATAATAATAAAGAAATTTAAAAAGATATGCTTCTCATAATGATGGTAAAAGAGCAAGTTTTGGATATTAACCTACATTTGTTGACAATAAGTTTGTTTCTATGGCAACTTTTGTTTTATTTTATATTACTAAATGTGGAATCACGTTACCATTGAGACCACTGACTTCATTTTGATATTTCTTTCAGTACTTACATATGATAAATGCTCAGTCAACATTTTAACATAATAAATATTTTACTACAATTTAACATATCCACAAGAATCAGTAGAAAACATAATTATATTAGGGCTGCTTCCCTGGAATATCCCCAAATTCTATCTACTGTACTTCATCTCTACCTCTGTGATCATATTGTAATATAATATTGCCATAATTCTGTGAGTAATATTCGTTTTCAATAAAAATATATAAAATGTAGTACTGCATACAAAACAGACTACATTTCAAAAATAGGTAGGACTTTGCGATTCTCCATCTTCACCATTTTGAAACTAGATTACAAGTACTGGACACAACTAGGTGTGCACACCTGACTTCTCTTGGAGCGGCAAGGGTAGATAGGTCTCTGTGGTTTGAGGGTAGCTTGGTCTACAGAGCCCAGGACTGCCAAGGCTGCACAGAGAAACCCTGAATTAAAAAAAAAAAATCTAACTAACTAACTAAATAAATAATAAATAAACGCTTGATTGTTATTTTCGTGGTACTAATTTACCTTATTATTGTTATACTTTTATTAACCGGTGAAAAGAGAAAAACCACTGAAACAGCTCTGTTTTCCTTGAAACTATCTAAAATATTACAATGTAGATATATCACTTTAATGGAATCATAGAAAAAGTTAAAATAATGTAGTTTAGTATTGTTAGTTCCCTGTAATAATATGTGTGAATTGTAAAGTATATCTCAAATACAGAGTATTATTTTGATCAACATTCAAGGAAAATGAATTGATACAGACTTATAAATCAGCAAAGCAAATTGCTTTCGTGTTGTCAATAGGAAGACGAAAGAATTGCTATGAAAATAAAGAAGATCAAAATTTAGCACTGTTTCAACAACACTGTTGTGGGAAATGTTTGTTCATAAAAATGTTTCTATATAGCTCATATTATTCCCAAATTTTCATGTATAAAGAAATGTGAAAGATCATAAAATAATGAAAAACTAAAATGTGACGGTATTAATTCATGAGCTTAATAAATCTAGATTAGAATTTATTTCACAGTTACCTAGAATATAATTTAATTATGCTGTTAGGTTTTGTTACTGAAGACTCATAAAGCTAGCAGGGCATAGAATTCTATCATGAGCACAAAGGAAGAAACGGTAGCAATACATTTAATAAAACATATTTATGAATCAGTAACTTTAATTTATAATTAGATTTAAGTAGTTTATAGGAGCAACGTTAAGGGTCATCTACATCAGGCTTGTCTGTTGCAATGTTTGCGGACAATTATTTAGATTGTTAAATGAGGTGGGAATACCTAGCTCTGCGTGTGTAGCAGCATTCAGAACTGTTTAAGTGGAAAGAGTTGAGTAAGCATGTGCTCTTACTTTCTTTGCCCTTTACTGTGGCTATGACTAGAAACTGCAAAGGCTTGTTATTTTAGCCTATTCACTATGACAGACTCTAACTTGGAATTAAGAAGTAAAATAAGTTCTCCCTAAAAAAATATTAAAAAAAAAGAAAGAAAATAAACAATACTTATTACCTGATTTATAAAATTGTAAATGATTTAACAATGTATTTTTATACTGTAGGGTTGAAAATATCGTTATTTTATTAAAATTATCAATAATTTGTTGTTTTCATTATTAACCACTAGAAATCACATTTACACACACATAAATATTATATAATTGGAACTATAATATCAATTTATTTCTAAATATGATGATTTAAGTGTGAATGAGTTTGGAATCCATACTGGAGAATACTTTAAAGCTACTATAATTCAAAGTAAAGTCATGGAAAATATTTTCTAACATTTTGATCCTGTGAAAGTATTTGTCAATTTAATAATAATTTCTTTAACTTAAAAATTCTAACTTAGTCTAATTCAACGTCATAGTGTACAATGTCAGAACTTAAGACTCATTCATCAAGGAGAAAAAAAGAAAGTTTGTTGAAATTTAACATGAGCAATATGTCAGCAACAAAATGTATAATTTAATAAAAACACTAGAAGACACTATGTGTATTTACATGTATGTGTATATATATGTATACATATGTAAATAGAGATATTTAAATGACTATAATTTAAACATGAAGCATGAACAAAGCTACAATATTCTTTAAAACACACATTTATATGTAAACATATACATGGTTAAATACATATTTCTGCAGTAATATAAACACAGGATGAATATACCTAACCAAAAATTTTAAATTCCTTCTTTATATATTCACAAGAATATAACTTTAGATACATTTTAAATTAAATGAGTTTTATACAAAACTGTACATTTTTAAATCTGTCTTCATACTCGGTAATCAGCCACTTGCTTTTCAATTAGTTGAGGTTATACAGTTTCATTTAATATTTGAATTATTCAGTTTAATTAAAGTAACAAATTCAGACTTAAATGTGCTCAAAGGGGTAGAAAAATTAATTGCGATTTAGAATGTAGCATTTAAAAAATATGTCCTCCAGCAGCCTGGAACTTAAAATATTAGACTAACAATTTGTAAAGTTACTCTCCTGAAACTTAGCTATAGCACAAACTGACAAATATTAAAATATATATATATCAGTTATTTTTAAAGTATTTATATTTATTTTATGTGCAAAGTAAAGGGATCAAGGGGATCCAAAATAAAACTGAGTAAACAAATATATTAACTCTATGTGTGTGTTTATTGCTGGTAAAATTCTACTGTAAAGTACCTTTGAAAAACAATTAACACGATATTAACTTGAATTAGCAAGTAAGGGAGAAAGAGCAAGTCAGAGGAAAAGCAGTGTTAGTTTTCAATAGGAAGAAAAAGTTCAAAATGTAGACATATGAAGGGAAAGGGCTGAGTTAAGAAATCTGACATGAGGGCCCATTGCTGAGGACAACAACCAAACATCTCATTGAACATCCTGGTTGGTGTCTGCATGGAGACTTCCCACTTAGGTTATAACATTTTTGGTATGGGACGGTACTCTATAGGCCACAGAAAGAAAAACCTGATCCCTCAGCCTACAATCTGTCCTGCCTGCAAGATATGTGAGGGCAGTGGTGGAACAGAACTTGAGGCCAACCAGTGTCTGGTTGAACTGAAGGCCAACACCAGGAGAAGGAGCTCATGCCATATACTGCCTGAATAGCCAGGAATGGACGACCAGCAGCTGAGATACCTAAGCTATTAGTAAACATGAGTGGGCAAAAAGAAAATGAAGTCAATGAGATGATTTCTAATGTTATTCTGCTATATTCTTACAATGGTGCCTCATCCAGCCAGCTTCAGAGAGGTTCCATATGCCTTAACAGCTGATAACACTCTCTTGTGTTCTACTGGGTGGCTGAATTCTGTCCTGCTTATAAGGAAAATATGATTAACACACTTTCATTTGTTGTGAGGCTGCTTTAAAAGTGAAATGTTTGTCATATATATATTTTAATTTTTAATAGTGGAAAAATATATACAAAAATTTTCTAGGAAAACTACTTGTTCTTCTGCATATTGTATCATTTTTCAGACTTGATCTTGTCTTTCTTCTTGGCCTTGTGTTTTGGAGTTGGGTCTCTAATGGGCATCCTCTTGACCAAATTTTGTCCAAGAGGATATTCACAAAGTTTCTTGTGGGAATGAGGTACTTAATTAATTCAATAAAGGTGCTATCCAAAAATTATTCTCAATTTCAACTTTGTTCTCTAGAATTAGCTACTCTTATTACTAGAATGCTTGGTTGACATTCTATAGAACATGATTATAAAGACCAAATAGATCAGGACACAGGGGTCTTCTATGAGACTGTTTCTCCAACCAAGGACCATGTATGGATACAACTAAAACCCCTGCTCAGATGTGTCCTATGGTAGCTCAGTACCCAATTGGGTACCCTAGTAAGGGGAACAGGGACTATTTCTGACATGAACTCAATGGCTGGCTTGTCGACTGCCCCCCCAACCCAAGGGAGGAGCAGCCAAACTAGATCCCAGAGGAAGACATTGCAGCCAGCCCTGCAATGATAAGCGAGGGTCAGATGGAAGGAGGGGAGGTCCTCCCCTATCAGTTTACTTGGAGAGAGGCAGGGAGAAGATGAGGGAGAGATGGGGAGAGTGGGAGGGAATGAGGGGGGGGTAAGGCTGGGATACAAAGTATATAACCTGTGATTAATATAAAAATAAATAAATTACTTAAAAAATAAAGAAAATGATTATTACACACTGAGCAATTAAATAATTCATCTTTCCTCTCTTTCTCTCTCTCTCTCTCTCTCTCTCTCTCTCTCTCTCTCTGTGTGTGTGTGTGTGTGTGTGTGTGTGTGTGTGTGTGTATCTCAGAGATCCTCCTGTCTCTGCTACCAGAATACTGGGATAAAAGAAATGTACTGGCACCACCTGGCAAGACATCATCTAAATAAGTAAAAATTTTAGATATCTCAGCAAAAAACCAAAAAAACAAAACCAAATAAAAATAATAATAAAACCTCAAAAAGTGATTTCACTGTACTTGAGTGAAATTATCTCAACTATACTTGGGATAATTTTAATTGACTTACAATAAGAACATGGGATATTCAACTTAATGTTAGCTTCACATTAATACTCATAGTTTACCTTATAAAGTATATTTATGCTTGTTGTGAAAAAATAAATACAGCAAGTCTTATATTTCCTTCTTACAGTGTTCCAAGATTCTTATGCAACAATGAGATAAAATATAATGCAAATGAAGTAAGGATTTTGGATAGTTCCCATTCAATGTCATGAAGCATTTCATAGTAGAGATTTTTATTTCCCAGGTAACTTTCTAACATGTATTATGGAACATGAGAGAGTATAACATTTATCTTCACTCTGATAATGTTACCTTCAAATTAATATTGGTCATTGCTTGAATATATGAAAAATATAAATATTGTTTTAAAATAAATTATTGTAAAACAATTCTCTTTATGTAACAAATATAAACACCATTTAAATAGTTTTGGGTTAAAACAAGGGTCATCAACTAAAGTGTCGTTTACATGTGTATGATGGAATATTGCTTACACTAGGAAAGGCAACAACTAATAAGCATACATATTGAGTATGTTTAGGGAACATTTAAAATGAGCATATAATGCAAGATGATGTTCAGGGGAAGAGACCTGACAGGCTAGGGTCAGATAGAAGGGAAGGAGGTCCTCCCCTATCAGTGGACTAGGGAAGGGGCATAGGGGGAGAAAAGGGAGGGTAGTTTGGACTGGAGAAGGTAAGGTCTACAGTAGGGATACCAAGTGAAAAAACTGTATGAATAAATAAAAAATAAAAAGAATAAACTATAAAAAAAACAAAAAACGTTAAAAACAAAATAAAACTAAAAAAAATTTTAACAAGAATTTTATAATAGCTTTGCCTTGTATCTCGAGTGGGAATACTGATAGTTTTGTGAGCCTGTAAAGGAGAGAACATCTTATTGAATGCAAAAAAAAAGAGAGGGAGAGAGAGAGAGATAAAAATGTATCTCAAATTAATAGAAGTGTTTTTCCTTTTTTTTTCTTTTTTT